>JAVGWX010000001.1:69258069-69858069 GCA_036924085.1 Ariolimax columbianus | reverse complement strand
ACAGAACATACTGGCTACACAAAAAACGATGCTTATTGCCAGTTGGACAGAAGAGAGCAGGCCATGGTCTTCAGACTCCGCACAGGCCACAACAGACTAAGGTACCACCTTTTCAATAAACTGAAGATAGGTGGCACTGACGAATGCACTTGTGGCACCGGGAAAATGACCG
Organism: Ariolimax columbianus; assembly: GCA_036924085.1. Lineage (NCBI taxonomy): Eukaryota > Metazoa > Mollusca > Gastropoda > Stylommatophora > Arionidae > Ariolimax > Ariolimax columbianus. The sequence continues at coordinate 69,857,897 of JAVGWX010000001.1, read as the reverse complement.
CTGAACATCTGCTGCAAAACTGCCCAACATACGACGACCAGAGAAAGCAGATGTGGCCATCACCAGTGGCAAACACTAGACAGGCTCTATGGCAGTAACGACAGCCTCAGGATGACCGCTGCTTTTTTCGAAAAAATACAGGTTGACGTTTGATAGCGTACGAAGAAGATGAAGAAGAAGAAGAAGAAGAAGAAGAAGAAGAAGAAGAAGAAGAAACAGCAGTAGTATTCTTCACAATCTAATTCCCAATTTGCGTTACAATACTCAACGATATTATGACGATATTATGATGTTCTGATGCCCATCGCAGGCCGTGATGCGACTATGTCAAGACAGGTTTTTGTTAATCGTCTAAGGGAAAGTTGTTAGCCATGTGTGTTCTATGGTCTCCCTTGTCAAGTGAATGTCACGTATCCCTTTTCGGAATAATGTTTTTAAATACATAAAATACAATAGCAGAGAACCAGTTATATAGAAATAGTTAACAAAACAAACACAAAAGTACGTGTGATATATGTGTATTTCTTAACAACTTCAATAGAAACACAATACATTAAAAATAATAATAATAATAATAATAATAATAGCTGTCCATCGATATCGATGACGACCGCCGACATCATCCTTCACAGATTTCCCTGTTCGGTGTGGGTGCGCATGTGGCTGAACAGGCCAATGCGAGCACGAAAACATCTGCTTCATACCGGGCACACGAGGTTTGTAGAAGGGGATGGTGTTCCCGCTGCTCGGGATTTCCGCGTCTCCCGTCTGTTCTGGGCTTTCACAACACGGTCATCTCAACCCGCAGCTACACCCGATTTGACTGCGCTTCTCCAGTCAGATCTGTTTTTCGCAAGACATTCCCAGGTGTCGATGTCTATCTGGCAACTTTTTAGTGAGTCCTTCAGACCGTCTTTAGAACGTTTCTTTGGGCGCCCGCTCTCGCGCCATCCCTCTCTCAGCTCGCCGTAAAGAAGCTTCTTTGGGAGCCGCTCGTCTGACATACGGACGAGGTGTCCGGCCCATCATAATCTTGCTTTTTCTAGCAGTGCATGGATGCTGGGCATGTTAGCCCTCGAGAGAACCTCGATGTCAGTGACACGATCTTGCCATCGGATGTGGAATATTCGCCTCAAGCAACCTGTGTGGAAGTGGTTTAACCTCCTTGCATGTCCAGAGTTTACAGTCCAGCTTTCGCAAGCGTATAGTAGGGTTGGAATGATGGTTGCACGGTAGACTTTGAGTTTGGTCTTGACGCTGATTCCACGAAGTGCCCAGACCATCGAGCGCATTCTACCAAAAGATGTGCTGGCCTTTGCTATTCTGCTTGCCACTTCATCGTCTAGGCTGACAGATCTCGACAGCGTGCTGCCCAGATATGTGAGTTTGTCTACGGCATTCAACGTCTGCCCGCTGACTGTAGTCTCTGGTTTTGTGTATGGCATGCTTGGTGCTGGCTGGTACATGACCTCTGTTTTTTTGGCATTTATGGTCAGGCCAAAATTTTCGCATACGGCAGAGAACTGGTCCATTCCAACCTGCATGTTCAGTTCTGAGTTACTCATTAGAGCGCAGTCGTCAGCAAATACAAGTTCCCTGATTATGTCGCCAGCCACTTTGGTTTTGGCCTTCATTCTTCTGGAATTGACTAACTTGCCATCTGTGCGGTACTTTATGGGTATTCCAAGCTCCAATGATCTTCTTCTTCTTCTTCTGCGTACACAGTCAGACAGTAACCATTATTTTCTCGAAAAAAGCGGCGGTCATCCTGAGACTCTCGCCACTACCATAGAGCTTGTCTTGCAGTTCCACTGGCAATGGCCACATCTGCTCTCTCTGATCCTCGTATGTCGGGCAGTTCTGCAGCAGATGTTCAGTGGTCATTTTACCAGTACCGCACGGGCATTCGTCGGTACACCCTATCTTCAATTTGTTGAAGAGGTGGTACCTCAGTCTGTTGTGGCCAGTGCGAAGTCTGAAGACAACGACCTGCTCTCTTCGGTTCAACTGGTAATAGGCATCGTTTTTGGTGTAACCAGTATGTTCGGTTTCCCATTTGGACATGTACCTGGCTTTGATAAGCCGTTTTGACTCTTCGTACGTCATACTGGTATCTATTTGTGGTAGCCTTGCACCTTCTTTTGCCAGTCTGTCTGCCTCCTCGTTGCCTTGGATGTTGCAGTGTGACGGAACCCACTGTACCACTACCCTTTTTGGTGCGGACTGTTGGCACAGTTTGCAGAGTGCTGCTCTTAAGTCATTAAGCTCAGTGTTTTTCTGGCTTTTTAGCGCTGTGACTACTTCGAGAGCATCTGTCAGCAGGACTATATGGCTCTCATTTTCACTGTGTGTTACCATTTCTTCCACTGCCGCCCTCAGTGCCTCTGCCTCTGCTCTGAAATTGCTCGTGTACTTACCAGTAGCGAATGACAGTGTTATTTTTCTGCCATTTGGTAGGTTCAGGAATGCTCCTGCCCCTCCGTTCTGTGTAGTGTTTGTTACAGAGCCGTCGGTGTATGCATGGGTCCAGTCCATGCTTGGGTAGCTTTTCGTTATGAAGCTTAGGGTAGTATCTCTCCTTTCTTTTTCGGTCTGGCAGTTTTTGTTTGCAATACCTGGTATATTTTCTACCACCTCTGGAAATATATCCTGCCTCCAAGTAGGTTTTCGTACAGTAGTGATGGGTTTTGGTGTTGTTAGTGCGTTTATGGGATCTTCGTGCATCTTTGCTTTGGCTATTTCTGCAAAGTTTCTCCGCTTTAGTTTTCCAGTTCCCAAATTGTTTAGCCTCTGGTACATTGGATGGTCCGTCAGTCTTCGGAGTTTCTCTGACTGCAGCTGGGCTCTGCAGTCTCTTCTGTCGGTCATGGATTGCAGTTTTGTAATCTTTTCAAGTTCTACAATTGGCGTTGACTTCATTCCACCAGTTATGATTCTCATAGCTTGGTTTTGAAGTTTGTTAACTTTATCGAAGTTCGCCTTTGCTGCTGTTGTCCATGCCGCGATGCCATACTCGAGAACTGGTCTCACTCTTCCAGTGTACAGTTTCTTTAGTATGCCTTCGTCTGCTCCCCAGCTTGTGCCAGCAAGTTTCCTCATGATCGCCATTCTTTCTCTGGCTTTCATTCGGTTTCTCTCAATCTGACTTTTCCATGTCATGCGCCGATCAAATGTGACTCCCAGATAGGTTGGGTTGTCGTTTGGCTGCAGGATTTTGCCATTTAGGCTTAATTTGGTACTTTGGGGTTTTAATGAGAGCGAGAATATTGTGCACGTGGTTTTCTCCTCGTTTATTTTGACCAGCCATGAGTTCGCCCACTCTTCCAGCGATGTTAGGGCCGTTTGCATCCGATTTCTTGCTATGGTGAGATTCTTTTCAGAGGTCCACATAGCCAGATCGTCTGCAAACATTGAGCTATGGACTCTTCTTGGTATATTCTCTGTAATATCGTTTATATATACCAGGAAGAGTGTGGGTGACAGTACTCCCCCTTGGGGTACTCCCTGCTCGAGTGTCACCTTTTTGCTCATCTGCCCTTGTACTTGGACTCTGGCCGTTCTTTGTTTGAGGTAGTGGTTGATCCACTTGTACATCTTCCCACAAACATCACTTCTTCTTAGCTTGACTCTAAGTCCATCCTTCCAGACTTTGTCAAATGCCTTTTCCAGATCCACCCAAACAGCTACTGTGTGTTTCTGTGCCTGGTAGGCATCTTCTATCTCCTGGGCTATGAGGATGACCTGGTCCTCAGTGGATCTGTGCTGTCTAAAGCCGGCTTGCTGTGGAATTAGTATTCGTTTTTCTTCCAGATGCCACATCAGTCTGGTGTTTATCATCCGTTCCATCAGCTTGCCGACACAGCTCAGTAGGCTTATGGGCCTGTATCCATTCGGATCTGTTTTGTCCTTTCCTGTTTTTGGTACTGGTACCAGTATTGCATCTTTCCATGCCTGGGGTACAATACCCCTTTTCCAGCTTTGGTTCAGGACTGATAGTAGTTTTTCCTTCGCTGTTTGGCCCAGCCCCATCAGCATTTCGTTTGTTATCCCGTCTTTTCCGGGAGATTTCCTTCTCTTTAGTGTTCTCATAGCCTCTTCCATTTCGCGCATTGTTAGTTTGGCCATCATGTGCTCTTCAGGAGCCGTATTTATGTTTTCGTGCCCCTTTAGCTCTTCGCTAATGTCTGTATGCTTATCTGCAGGGACCTCGATGTGGTTTGCTCTGGCATAGTGATCGACAAAGGCGTTTGCGGCTTTCTTACCTGTGATCAAGTTCTCGCCTTGCTTGATAGTAATTTGTTTATTTGACGGGGTTTCGTCGTTCATGGCTCTGACTAGCTTCCATAGCTTGTTCCCTTCTTTGTCCAGGTTTAAACTTTCCGTTTTATTTTTCCAACTTTCTCTTGCTGTTTGCTTGAGAGTGTGTTTGTACTTCGCCGCGGCGGCTTTGAGGGCGATGTTTGCCTCCACGGATTTTTCTCGTTCTGCCATGTTCCTCGCATTAGTTACTGCATCTTCCACTTTCTGTAACTCATCATTCCAGTAGGGCTTATAGTTTTTCCTAGCTCCTCTTGGGATGGTTTCAGTGGCGGCTTGCATTATTGCCTTGCTTAGGCTCTCTACCATGGGCTTCATTTTGGTGTTTCGTGTGTTGATGGTTTCACACAGCCCATCTGTCAGGATTGCAAATCTGTCCCAGTCGGCTCGTTTGTAATTCCAACGTGGGAGCGGTTTTGTTTCCTGTGGGCCTACTTCCATGTCAATGGTTAGCCTGATCGGCCTGTGGTCGCTACCTGCCAGTTGGTTTAGCACCTGGCGGTCTATTTTATAGTGTATGTCCTGTGTGGAGAAGGCCAAATCTGGAGTCGAGGTGGTATGCCATGTTCTTGAATAGAAGCTAGGGCTATCCTCCGGCCTATTGATTAGGGAGAGATTTGCATCTATCTCCCAATCTTCCACTTCGTCACCTCTACTGTCTGTGTCAGAGTATCCCCATCTCTCCGAGTGGCATGAAAGGCAGATAGTCCTGTTTACAGATGCCCTGGCCGTAGTCACAGCACTAAAAAGCCAGAAAAATACTGAATTAAATGATTTAAGAGCAGTACTCTGTCAACTATGCCAACAGTCCGCACCAAAAAGAGTTGTGGTACAGTGGGTTCCATCCCACTGCAACATCCAAGGCAACGAGGAGGCAGACAGACTGGCAAAAGAAGGTGTAAGACTACCACAACCAGATTCTAGTGTGACCTACGAAGAGTCCAAAAGGCTTATTAGAGCCAGATACATGGCCAAATGGGAAACAGAACATACTGGCTACACAAAAAACGATGCTTATTGCCAGTTGGACAGAAGAGAGCAGGCCATGGTCTTCAGACTCCGCACAGGCCACAACAGACTAAGGTACCACCTTTTCAATAAACTGAAGATAGGTGGCACTGACGAATGCACTTGTGGCACCGGGAAAATGACCGCTGAACATCTGCTGCAAAACTGCCCAACATACGACGACCAGAGAAAGCAGATGTGGCCATCACCAGTGGCAAACACTAGACAGGCTCTATGGCAGTAACGACAGCCTCAGGATGACCGCTGCTTTTTTCGAAAAAATACAGGTTGACGTTTGATAGCGTACGAAGAAGATGAAGAAGAAGAAGAAGAAGAAGAAGAAGAAGAAGAAGAAGAAACAGCAGTAGTATTCTTCACAATCTAATTCCCAATTTGCGTTACAATACTCAACGATATTATGACGATATTATGATGTTCTGATGCCCATCGCAGGCCGTGATGCGACTATGTCAAGACAGGTTTTTGTTAATCGTCTAAGGGAAAGTTGTTAGCCATGTGTGTTCTATGGTCTCCCTTGTCAAGTGAATGTCACGTATCCCTTTTCGGAATAATGTTTTTAAATACATAAAATACAATAGCAGAGAACCAGTTATATAGAAATAATTAACAAAACAAACACAAAAGTACGTGTGATATATGTGTATTTCTTAACAACTTCAATAGAAACACAATACATTAAAAATAATAATAATAATAATAATAATAGCTGTCCATCGATATCGATGACGACCGCCGACATCATCCTTCACAGATTTCCCTGTTCGGTGTGGGTGCGCATGTGGCTGAACAGGCCAATGCGAGCACGAAAACATCTGCTTCATACCGGGCACACGAGGTTTGTAGAAGGGGATGGTGTTCCCGCTGCTCGGGATTTCCGCGTCTCCCGTCTGTTCTGGGCTTTCACAACACGGTCATCTTAACCCGCAGCTACACCCGATTTGACTGCGCTTCTCCAGTCAGATCTGTTTTTCGCAAGACATTCCCAGGTGTCGATGTCTATCTGGCAACTTTTTAGTGAGTCCTTCAGACCGTCTTTAGAACGTTTCTTTGGGCGCCCGCTCTCGCGCCATCCCTCTCTCAGCTCGCCGTAAAGAAGCTTCTTTGGGAGCCGCTCGTCTGACATACGGACGAGGTGTCCGGCCCATCATAATCTTGCTTTTTCTAGCAGTGCATGGATGCTGGGCATGTTAGCCCTCGAGAGAACCTCGATGTCAGTGACACGATCTTGCCATCGGATGTGGAATATTCGCCTCAAGCAACCTGTGTGGAAGTGGTTTAACCTCCTTGCATGTCCAGAGTTTACAGTCCAGCTTTCGCAAGCGAATAGTAGGGTTGGAATGATGGTTGCACGGTAGACTTTGAGTTTGGTCTTGACGCTGATTCCACGAAGTGCCCAGACCATCGAGCGCATTCTACCAAAAGATGTGCTGGCCTTTGCTATTCTGCTTGCCACTTCATCGTCTAGGCTGACAGATCTCGACAGCGTGCTGCCCAGATATGTGAGTTTGTCTACGGCATTCAACGTCTGCCCGCTGACTGTAGTCTCTGGTTTTGTGTATGGCATGCTTGGTGCTGGCTGGTACATGACCTCTGTTTTTTTGGCATTTATGGTCAGGCCAAAATTTTCGCATACGGCAGAGAACTGGTCCATTCCAACCTGCATGTTCAGTTCTGAGTTACTCATTAGAGCGCAGTCGTCAGCAAATACAAGTTCCCTGATTATGTCGCCAGCCACTTTGGTTTTGGCCTTCATTCTTCTGGAATTGACTAACTTGCCATCTGTGCGGTACTTTATGGGTATTCCAAGCTCCAATGATCTGAAAGCGTCTGTCATCGTGGCCGCGAACATCATGCTGAACAAAGTCGGGGCGAGTACACATCCTTGTTTTACTCCGTTTGATACTAGAAAGAAACGTTTTAGAGATTGCACCTCTGTCCAGTACACGAGCACACATACCTTCGTGTAGCTGTTTCACCATTGTTATGAGCGTGTTGGGGCAGCCAAACTTAGACATTATCATCCACAGCCCTCCTCTGTTTACTGTATCAAATGCCTTTGTCAAATCAATAAATGTGGTGTACAAGGCATGATTTTGTTCTCGACACTTCTCTTGTACTTGGCGAGCGGCAAAAATCATGTCCACTGTTCCTCTTCCGGCTCTGAATCCACATTGGCTTTCTGGGAGGTGGTGGCTTTGTTCAAGGTGTTTGTTGAGCCTGTTTAACAGTAAGCGCGCTAGGATCTTGCCTGCTACGGAGAGTAGCGATATTCCACGATGATTGTCGCATTCCTGACGGTTGCCTTTCCTTTTGTACAGGTGAACGATTGAGGCGTCCTTTAGCTCCTGCGGAATTTTACCTTCAGCCCACATGTGACAGAAGAGTTCAGTGATCTTTCTGGTGAGGGATGGGCCAGCTGTCTTATATACCTCTGCTGGTATTGCATCAGCTCCTGGAGCTTTTCCTATAGATAGTGAACTGATTGCCCTGTCGACTTCCTCCTCAGTAATGACTTCATCCAACGCCAGGTTCAGTTCCACCTGCGGCATTCGCCGGATGGCCTCTTCATTTATGGACGATGGGTGGTTTAGTATTTTGCAGAAGTGGTCTGCCCATCTGTCTATAATCTGAACCTTATTTGTTAGCAGTACCCCATTAGCACTGCGAACTGGAGTATTACTAGAGGGCTGCGGGCCGTAGAGAGCTTTCAGTGCCTCGTAAAACCGTTTGGTGTCATGACGCTCGGCGAACATCTCAATTTCGTCGGCTCTTCTGCTGAGCCAGGAGTCTTGTATCTCTCTAAGCCTGGTCTGGACAGCTTTGCGAGCAGTATTCAAGTCAGCTTTTGCTGCCGGAGATGGTGTGTCCCTGTGCGCTTCATGTTTTGCATCAAGAAGGCCCTGTATTTCTAGATCGTTCTCCTCAAACCAGTCCTTATGCTTGCGCGTGAGTGGGCCAATGTGTTTAACAGCTGTATCGTAGAGTGTGTTTCTCAATGATGCCCAGTTCTCTTCGATGTCGTTCTTTTCAAAACGAAGCTCAGACAGTCTACCCTCAAGCTCTTCCTGGAAGACTCCTCTCGTGGGTTTGTATTTCAGCTGAGAGACATTTAGCCTCCTCGGTGGTTTTTTTCCCTGGGGGCGCATTTTGGGCTGGATCTTGAAGTTTAGCTTGGCAATGACAAGTCGATGGTCGGTCCAACATTCTGCACTACACATGCTCTTCGTTACCATAGCACCCGCTCGATCCCTACGTCTGATGATAATGTAGTCAATGAGGTGCCAGTGGCGGGACCTTGGGTGCATCCATGTGGTTCTATTTCGGACATTTAAAATAGAAAAAAGTTAATTACATTATTGTTTGAATGAACGTGCTGCGTATATATGCAGAACAATCTGCAACCTGAACTAACAAGACCGTCGCCGCTGGGACTGGGAAGCCTTCTCGTTCATTAAAACGGTCCAAAATCACTGGAGGACAAATTGAGAGTGATCCACAGCCTCTCTTGAGAGACGCTTGGTCAGAATCACTCTCCGTAACCAACGCATGCAAAATTACTACAATTTGGATATAGCGACGATTGTCCCTGATACGGTATTCTGTGCAGACAAGGCAAACTATAGATGGGCAGGTCACATCTTGAGACAAAACGATGGTCGATGGAGCATAGCGACAGTTGTCTGGTACCCCCAAAGTAAAAACAAAGATACCCCGGGGAAAACATCCATTGCGTTGGTCAAGCTCTCCTGCTGTGCGCAACATCCGAGATGTCTTTAGTAGAATGCTTACCAACCACTGGACTTCCGTGACCCAAGGCAAGGTCCGCTGGAAACGGATAGGAAGCCCGCAGCAAGGCTGAGGAATGGGTCACAAAGATCAAGAAATGCTGACAGCGTGAAGGCTTGTTGTTTCCCTTTCTCAAAGAGAACTGTTGTGTTGTACAAACCACACGTTTGCCACGTTAGACATCTAATCGGTTTCGATTTGTTTTTCTTTTTTGCTACAAATGTCGAAAATCCATATTTGCAGATATATATTGTTGGAAATGAAATGAAAACTTGCATAGCTCGCTTTACAAGATAAGGCTAGTTTACTAACTGCATTGTAGATAGTCTGTTCACACCACGACTGTGTCCACGTGCGATCTAGCCCGGTGGGTCTAACAACTAGCGAAATGTAAAAGTACTGATGAGCGTAAACACAACTCAACGAAGTCCAAAATCTATACCTGAATTTAAAGTGCAACCAAGATAACGATCACAGGCAAGGCAAAGACCAAACCTAAAATTATTTTAGAATAACAGAAGATTGAGAAAGTCACAAGCTTTGAGTACCTCGGCTCAGTTATAAGCGCTAATGGCTACGGCAATGCAGAGGTTCAATAAAATGAGAAACTGATGACAGAACATTAATAAAATTAAAATAACTATTCTGTGAACTTGCATTATACCGATAAAGACATACGGATGTGAAACGTGGACCCCCAAACAAACACTTAAGAAAAGGATTGCATCTTTTGAACTAAACGGCTACAGAAAAGTGCTCAAAATACAATGGATAGCAAAAAGAAAAATGCAGATATCCTTAACTTAACTTAACTTAACGTCCTTAAACTGGTTTAGACGACTCTGCAGAATCTGTATACATACAGTTTCATTTCATCACCTAGCTCTAAAAGCTATGCGCATCCAATTTATTCTTAAATGCATTAACTGTCCTTCCCTCCCCTACCTGCCATGGTGAATCATTCCAAGCATTCACCACTCTCTAATTAAAAAAATATTTCCTAATATCGAATCTGGACCTCTCTTTAGTTAATGTGTAACTGTACATTTATCTACATTAAACTCCATTTGCGAACCTACAAACCACTCTCGAATTTTATCTAAATCCGATCTCAATATATATCCACATCTGCTTGAGATATAGATAAAGATATAGATATACTATAGATCCTACTTAATATCAAACAAAATTGGTTAGTAAAGAACATCTTGTCTGGAAAGCTAAAATAGTTTCTTCTTCTTCTTCGTTCGTCTTCAGACCTCAACTTCAATGATTTTAACGAAGGCAGCAGTCGACTCAAAGCTCTGTACGCTTCCGTACGCTTCAGATCAGGAATCTGAACACAGACATGTTTTGTTTGTGAGCCATCGAGACTTCGCAACCACGTATGAACACTTATATAAAAGCTTAATACATGCAATTCAAATTCATATCTTTTCTATCGTTATCGCTGCTTGTTTCAAATCTATCAATAACATGACCTCCCATAGTGTATCCGGGGTCCCTTACTGAGAATGGTAGAATATAACCGCCACAGAATACTGTCACAGTAGGTCAAGGGCAACCAATCTTAAGGTGAGCGATGTATGTATTTCACCTGAGTGGCCAAAACATTCATACCATGTTGATCGCGAGGACTAAGAGTTGTCCATGTATGTGGCAATCTCAAAATGTACAAATTATCGCTACCGTACTGCAAATAACTAGAAAAAGTATTTCCTAAAAGCTGGTCATGGTAAGTCAAATACAATGCTGGACCTGTGCTTCAACAAAAAGAGATGAGTGATCTTGATTTAACTTAACTTAACATCTTTATACTGGTTTAGAAGACTCTGCAGAGTCTGTACGCAACCAGTTTCATTTACATTTCCTTGCTCAATAAGCTATGCGCATCCAATTTATTCTTAAATGCATCAACTGCCCCTGCTTCCATCACTTCCTGTGGAAATGCATTCCAAGCACTCACCCCTCTCTGACTAAAGAAATATTTCCAAATATCCAATCTTGACCTTTCTTTATTTAATTTGAAGCTATGCCTTTTTGTTCTGATTTGATTGATTGAACTCCATGCATGTATTGAAAGGCGTGACTAAAGAGAGTTGTGCATGAGGATAACAACCTCATCATGCAAGTAAACTGTTACATAAACTCCTACTGCAAGATCATGCAAAGCTTTTTGCTGAAGTCATCTTGATGGAGGTTGACTGTACTTGTACTGATGTGCTTCGGCTGGAGCGAAAAATGTTAAGAAAAGAGATCTTCCTTGTTCGTCTTCAGACCTCGAATTCAATTACTCTAACGAAGGCAGCAGTTGACTTGAGGGTCCGAGCACTTCTGTACAGCTACTCGTGGAAGGACACTGATTTTTGCCAAATGCTACTTCTTGTCGGTATACGATGGACAGGACTGCAAAATGTGTTCTGATGTCATGTGGGATGTGCAGAGAAGATAGATGGCCAGCTAGAGTCGTTGCCTTGTGTTTTAAGTCAAGTCAGGTAATCCTCATACTCAACCATTGTCTTTGTGTTGGTTTATGAATCTCGGGCAGCGTGGAGGAAGACGGAGTAGAATCTAAATGTCTCAGCCAGGTGTTCCGCGGGAGACTCCATTAGTGGTGAGGTCTTGTATTTCGTATAGTGTAAAGTGCAGAATCTGCAACAAAAGAAATATTATTTGTAAGATTATGTGTTTACTTTAATCTTAGTCTTAGTAGACCTGTAATTCTACAAGGGAAGATGACCCTGTGGAGGTCCCAGCTGTGGTGTGAGCTGGATAAAGGAGGGATGAGGATTTCCTGTTTAGCGTGTTAGGCTCGAGCAGCTTATTACTCCGCTGTGTTAAGACAAGTGCCAAGAAGTTTGGTTAATAGATCTGTGAGTCCATCTTAAAAGACTAAAACACTAGACCAACTTGACCCGCAGCCTGTTAGGCGCCATCTATGCTGCTCTTAACAAACCAATTAAGCATAACCGGTGTTGTGCCATGTCACACAGTTAGTCGCCTCTTATGACATGCTCTATGTAGGGCAGTGGTGCTATTCTTGTCATTGCCATACCCAAAGATCCAGAATCATTCGGGATGTTTACTGTAGTACGCCGCCCATACAGTGGGTTAGAGGACATATGTTGCTAATACAGAGAATACTAGTTGTTTTTGCTTGTGAATGCACATATCGACAAAGGGATATGTTGCTACTCAGATATTAAGCTCGCAATATCGCTAGACCTATAAAAGAATGTTGCACATAGCGACAAAGGGGTATTTTGCTACTCAGATATTAAGCTCGCAATATCACTAGACCTATAAACGAATAATGCGAATCACAATGTAAACATGCAATTCCCTAGTAGTGGATCCAACGGGAAGCTTCGACTGGTCCATTTCCTCTTCTTCATTTTCGTTCGTCTTCAGACATCAACTTCAATGACTCTAACGAAGTCATCAGTCGACTCAAGGCTCTCTACGCCTCCGTGCAGCTTCTCGTGGAAGGACACTAGCTGTTGCCAAATGCTACTTCTTTTGTCGGTATACTGTGGACATGACTGCAAAATATGTTCTGCCTTCATGGGGGCTGTGCAGCAGGCACAACGGTCTGTAGTACCAATCTTGAACTTGTACAGCTGACATCTCAGACTGTTGTGACCTGTGCGTAGCCGGAGAATGATCATCTATGTGGCCAGGGTGTGGTTTTTTTTCTTCCATTTTGCACTGTACGTTGCCCTGATGAATGCTTTAGTCTCATTGTATGTAATTTCTGTATCTAACGTAGGTTAGGTTCTTGATTTTGTTCCATAGCGGTATTTTAACAATTCCTATCTATTTTTTATACTCCACAGGCGATAAGAGAGAGACTGGAAATGAGGGAACTACGTTTTGAACTCTCCCAGTTTTACTACCAAAATCCCTCAGCAATTTATATAATGTACAGACCGACACTATGCATTAATATCTGAAATAGTATCTTACTATCCACATGTTAACAAACTCACCCTAGGCATTACAATCCTAGCTAGTATCTTACTATGCTACATCGAGTTTTAATGTCCTATATATAGTATCTTACTATCAACAGACTATCATACCAGCATTAAATTTAGATGTCCTACACAGTATCTACCAAAGCACATAGTAACAGTCTTTTATATAATACCTTACTATATGAATATTAACATACAGAAAATAAACGGTATTGTCCTACAAAGTATCGCACTATTCCCATTAAACAGATGTTCACTGACTCGAAACTTTACAGTCCTACATTGTAAGTTGCTATATATATATTAACAGACCAATACCAAGTTTTATTGTTCTACAAAGTATGGTACAATCCCAATGGCATCAGACTGACAGAGAGCTTTAATGTCTTACACAGGATCTTACAATCCACATATTAACAAACCAACTCTAGATTGAATGCACTGCACCGTATCCACTATTCAGATGTTAGACTTACCCAAAACATTGATGTCCTACATAGTTCCTTACTGCCATTATGTTAACAGGCCAAAACAGAGCTTAAATGTCTAACAGAGTATCTTACTATCCACATGTAAACAAGCCAAGACAGAGCTTTAATGTGCTACAGAGTATCTTACTATCCACATGTTAACAGGCAAACACAGAGCTTGATTGTCCTACAGATATCTTACTATCCACATATCGACAGGCCAACACAGAGCTTGAATGTCCTAGAGAGTGTTTTACTATCCACATGTCAACAGACCAACACAGAGCTTGAATGTCTCACAGAGTATCTTACTATCCACATGTCAACAAGCAAACATAGAGCTTGAATGTCCTACATAGTATCTTACTATCCACATGTCAACAGGCCAACACAGAGCTTGAATGCCCTACAGAGTATCTTACTATCCACATGTCAACAGGCCAGCACAGAGCTTGAATGTCCTAGAGAGTATTTTACTATCAACATGTCAACAGAGAACACAGAGCTTGAATGTCTCACATAATATCTTACTATCCACATGTCAACAGGCAAACACAGAGCTTGAATGTCATACAGAGTATTTTACTATCCACATGTCAACAGGCCAACACAGAGCTTGAATGTCTCACAGAGTATCTTACTATCCACATGTCAACAGGCCAACACAGAGCTTGAATGTCCTAGAGAGTATTTTACTATCCACATGTCAACAGACAACACGGAGCTTGAATGTCTAACAGAGTATCTTACTATCCACATGTCAACAGGCCAACACAGAGCTTGAATGTCCTACAGAGTATTTTACTATCCACATGTCAACAGGCCCACACAGAGCTTGAATGTCTCACAGAGTATCTTACTATCCCCTGGTCAACAGGCCAACACAGAGCTTAAATGTCCTAGAGAGTATTTTACTATCCACATGTCAACAGACCAACACAGAGCTTGAATGTCTCACAGAGTATCTTACTATCCACATGTCAACAGGCCAACTCAGAGCTTGAATGTCCTAGAGAGTATTTTACTTTCCATATGTCAACAAGCCAACACAGAGCTTCAATGTCTCACAGAGTATATTACTATACACATAGAAACAGGCCAACACAGAGCTTGAATGTCCTATAGAGTATTTTACTATCCACATGTCAACAGGCAAACACATAGCTTGAATGTCCTACAGAGTATCTTACTATCCACATGTCAACAGGCCAACATAGAGGTTGAATGTCTAACAGAGTATCTTACTATCCACATGTAAACAAGCCAAGACAGAGCTTTAATGTGCTACAGAGTATCTTACTATCCACATGTTAACAGGCCAACACAGAGCTTGAATGTCCTACAGAGTATCTTACTAACCACATGTTAACAGGCAAACACATAGCTTGAATGTCCTACAGAGTATCTTACTATCCACATGTCAACAGGCAAACATACAGCTTGAATGTCTCACAGAGTATCTTACTATCCACATGTAAACAGGCCAACACAGAGCTTGAATGTCATAGAGAGTATTTTACTATCCACATGTCAACAGGCAAACACATAGCTTGAATGTCCTACAGAGTATCTTACTATCCACATGTCAACAGGCCAACACAGAGCTTGAATGCCCTACAGAGTATCTTACTATCCACATGTCAACAGGCCAGCACAGAGCTTGAATGTCCTAGAGAGTATTTTACTATCAACATGTCAACAGAGAACACAGAGCTTGAATGTCTCACATAATATCTTACTATCCACATGTCAACAGGCAAACACAGAGCTTGAATGTCATACAGAGTATTTTACTATCCACATGTCAACAGGCCAACACAGAGCTTGAATGTCTCACAGAGTATCTTACTATCCACATGTCAACAGGCCAACACAGAGCTTGAATGTCCTAGAGAGTATTTTACTATCCACATGTCAACAGACAACACAGAGCTTGAATGTCTAACAGAGTATCTTACTATCCACATGTCAACAGGCCAACACAGAGCTTGAATGTCCTACAGAGTATTTTACTATCCACATGTCAACAGGCCCACACAGAGCTTGAATGTCTCACAGAGTATCTTACTATCCCCTGGTCAACAGGCCAACACAGAGCTTAAATATCCTAGAGAGTATTTTACTATCCACATGTCAACAGACCAACACAGAGCTTGAATGTCTCACAGAGTATCTTACTATCCACATGTCAACAGGCAAACATAGAGCTTGAATGTCCTACAGAGTATCTTACTATCCACATGTCAACAGGCCAACACAGAGCTTGAATGTCCTAGAGAGTATTTTACTTTCCATATGTCAACAAGCCAACACAGAGCTTCAATGTCTCACAGAGTATATTACTATACACATAGAAACAGGCCAACACAGAGCTTGAATGTCCTATAGAGTATTTTACTATCCACATGTCAACAGGCAAACACATAGCTTGAATGTCCTACAGAGTATCTTACTATCCACATGTCAACAGGCCAACATAGAGGTTGAATGTCTAACAGAGTATCTTACTATCCACATGTAAACAAGCCAAGACAGAGCTTTAATGTGCTACAGAGTATCTTACTATCCACATGTTAACAGGCCAACACAGAGCTTGAATGTCCTACAGAGTATCTTACTAACCACATGTTAACAGGCAAACACATAGCTTGAATGTCCTACAGAGTATCTTACTATCCACATGTCAACAGGCAAACATACAGCTTGAATGTCTCACAGAGTATCTTACTATCCACATGTAAACAGGCCAACACAGAGCTTGAATGTCATAGAGAGTATTTTACTATCCACATGTCAACAGGCAAACACATAGCTTGAATGTCCTACAGAGTATCTTACTATCCACATGTCAACAGGCCAACATAGAGCTTGAATGTCCTACAGAGTATCTTACTATCCACATGTCAACAGGCCAACACAGAGCTTGAATGTCCTACAGAGTATTTTACTATCCACATGTCAACAGGCCAACACAGAGCTTGAATGTCTCACAGAGTATCTTACTATCCACATGTCAACAGGCCAACACAGAGCTTGAATGTCCTAGAGAGTATTTTACTATCCACATATCAACAGACAACACAGAGCTTGAATGTCTAACAGAGTATCTTACTATCCACATGTCAACAAGCAAACATAGAGCTTCAATGTCTCACAGAGTATATTACTATACACATAGAAACAGGCCAACACAGAGCTTGAATGTCTCACAGAGTATCTTACTATCCACTTGTCAACAGGCAAACATAGAGCTTGAATGTCCTACAGAGTATCTTACTATCCACATGTCAACAGGCCAACACAGAGCTTGAATGTCCTAGAGAGTATTTTATTTTCCATATGTCAACAGGCCAACACAGAGCTTGAATGTCTCACAGAGTATATTACTATACACATGTAAAAAGGCCAACACAGAGCTTGAATGTCCTATAGAGTATTTTACTATCCACATGTCAACAGGCAAACACATAGCTTGAATGTCCTACAGAGTATCTTACTATCCACATGTCAACAGGCCAACATAGAGGTTGAATGTCTAACAGAGTATCTTACTATCCACATGTCAACAGGCCAACACAGAGTTTGAATGTCCTAGAGAGTATTTTACTATCAACATGTCAACAGAGAACACAGAGCTTGAATGTCTCACATAATATCTTACTATCCACATGTCAACAGGCAAACACAGAGCTTGAATGTCATACAGAGTATTTTACTATCCACATGTCAACAGGCCAACACAGAGCTTGAATGTCTCACAGAGTATCTTACTATCCACATGTCAACAGGCCAACACAGAGCTTGAATGTCCTAGAGAGTATTTTACTATCCACATGTCAACAGACAACACAGAGCTTGAATGTCTAACAGAGTATCTTACTATCCACATGTCAACAGGCCAACACAGAGCTTGAATGTCCTACAGAGTATTTTACTTTCCACATGTCAACAGGCCCACACAGAGCTTGAATGTCTCACAGAGTATCTTACTATCCCCTGGTCAACAGGCCAACACAGAGCTTAAATGTCCTAGAGAGTATTTTACTATCCACATGTCAACAGACCAACACAGAGCTTGAATGTCTCACAGAGTATCTTACTATCCACATGTCAACAGGCAAACATAGAGCTTGAATGTCCTACAGAGTATCTTACTATCCACATGTCAACAGGCCAACACAGAGCTTGAATGTCCTAGAGAGTATTTTACTTTCCATATGTCAACAAGCCAACACAGAGCTTCAATGTCTCACAGAGTATATTACTATACACATAGAAACAGGCCAACACAGAGCTTGAATGTCCTATAGAGTATTTTACTATCCACATGTCAACAGGCAAACACATAGCTTGAATGTCCTACAGAGTATCTTACTATCCACATGTCAACAGGCCAACATAGAGGTTGAATGTCTAACAGAGTATCTTACTATCCACATGTAAACAAGCCAAGACAGAGCTTTAATGTGCTACAGAGTATCTTACTATCCACATGTTAACAGGCCAACACAGAGCTTGAATGTCCTACAGAGTATCTTACTAACCACATGTTAACAGGCAAACACATAGCTTGAATGTCCTACAGAGTATCTTACTATCCACATGTCAACAGGCAAACATACAGCTTGAATGTCTCACAGAGTATCTTACTATCCACATGTAAACAGGCCAACACAGAGCTTGAATGTCATAGAGAGTATTTTACTATCCACATGTCAACAGGCAAACACATAGCTTGAATGTCCTACAGAGTATCTTACTATCCACATGTCAACAGGCCAACATAGAGCTTGAATGTCCTACAGAGTATCTTACTATCCACATGTCAACAGGCCAACACAGAGCTTGAATGTCCTACAGAGTATTTTACTATCCACATGTCAACAGGCCAACACAGAGCTTGAATGTCTCACATAGTATCTTACTATCCACATGTCAACAGGCCAACACAGAGCTTGAATGTCCTAGAGAGTATTTTACTATCCACATATCCACAGACAACACAGAGCTTGAATGTCTCACAGAATATCTTACTATCCACATGTCAACAGGCAAACATAGAGCTTGAATGTCCTACAGAGTATCTTACTATCCACAAGTCAACAGGCAAACACAGAGCTTGAATGTCCTACAGAGTATTTTACTATCCACATGTCAACAGGCCAACACAGAACTTGAATGTCTCACAGAATATCTTACTATCCACATGTCAACAGGCCAAAACAGAGCTTGAATGTCCTAGAGAGTATTTTACTATCCACATGTCAACAGACAACACAGAGCTTGAATGTCTAACAGAGTATCTTACTATCCACATGTCAACAGGCAAACATAGAGCTTGAATGTCCTACAGAGTATCTTACTATCCACATGTCAACAGGCCAACACAGAGCTTGAATGTCCTACAGAGTACTTTACTATCCACATGTCAACAGGCTAACACAGAGCTTGAATGTCTCACAGAGTATTTTACTATCCCCTGGTCAACAGGCAAACACAGAGCTTGAATGTCCTAGAGAGTATTTTACTATCCACATGTCAACAGACCAACGCAGAGCTTGAATGTCTCACAGAGTATCTTACTATCCACTTGTCAACAGGCAAACATAGAGCTTGAATGTCCTACAGAGTATCTTACTATCCACATGTCAACAGGCCAACACAGAGCTTGAATGTCCTAGAGAGTATTTTATTTTCCATATGTCAACAGGCCAACACAGAGCTTGAATGTCTCACAGAGTATATTACTATACACATGTAAAAAGGCCAACACAGAGCTTGAATGTCCTATAGAGTATTTTACTATCCACATGTCAACAGGCAAACACATAGCTTGAATGTCCTACAGAGTATCTTACTATCCACATGTCAACAGGCCAACATAGAGGTTGAATGTCTAACAGAGTATCTTACTATCCACATGTCAACAGGCCAACACAGAGTTTGAATGTCCTAGAGAGTATTTTACTATCCACATGTCAACAGACCAACACAGAGCTTGAATGTCTAACATAGTATCTTACTATCCACATGTCAACAGGCAAACATAGAGCTTGAATGTCCTACAGAGTATCTTACTATCCACATGTCAACAGGCCAACACAGAGCTTGAATGTCCTACAGAGTATTTTACTATCCATATGTCAATAGGCGAACACAGAGCTTGAATGTCTCACAGAGTATCTTACTATCCACATGTAAACAGGCCAACACAGAGCTTGAATGTCATAGAGAGTATTTTACTATCCACATGTCAACAGGCAAACACATAGCTTGAATGTCCTACAGAGTATCTTACTAACCACATGTTAACAGGCAAACACATAGCTTGAATGTCCTACAGAGTATCTTACTATCCACATGTCAACAGGCAAACATACAGCTTGAATGTCTCACAGAGTATCTTACTATCCACATGTAAACAGGCCAACACAGAGCTTGAATGTCATAGAGAGTATTTTACTATCCACATGTCAACAGGCAAACACATAGCTTGAATGTCCTACAGAGTATCTTACTATCCACATGTCAACAGGCCAACATAGAGCTTGAATGTCCTACAGAGTATCTTACTATCCACATGTCAACAGGCCAACACAGAGCTTGAATGTCCTACAGAGTATTTTACTATCCACATGTCAACAGGCCAACACAGAGCTTGAATGTCTCACAGAGTATCTTACTATCCACATGTCAACAGGCCAACACAGAGCTTGAATGTCCTAGAGAGTATTTTACTATCCACATATCAACAGACAACACAGAGCTTGAATGTCTAACAGAGTATCTTACTATCCACATGTCAACAAGCAAACATAGAGCTTCAATGTCTCACAGAGTATATTACTATACACATAGAAACAGGCCAACACAGAGCTTGAATGTCTCACAGAGTATCTTACTATCCACTTGTCAACAGGCAAACATAGAGCTTGAATGTCCTACAGAGTATCTTACTATCCACATGTCAACAGGCCAACACAGAGCTTGAATGTCCTAGAGAGTATTTTATTTTCCATATGTCAACAGGCCAACACAGAGCTTGAATGTCTCACAGAGTATATTACTATACACATGTAAAAAGGCCAACACAGAGCTTGAATGTCCTATAGAGTATTTTACTATCCACATGTCAACAGGCAAACACATAGCTTGAATGTCCTACAGAGTATCTTACTATCCACATGTCAACAGGCCAACATAGAGGTTGAATGTCTAACAGAGTATCTTACTATCCACATGTCAACAGGCCAACACAGAGTTTGAATGTCCTAGAGAGTATTTTACTATCAACATGTCAACAGAGAACACAGAGCTTGAATGTCTCACATAATATCTTACTATCCACATGTCAACAGGCAAACACAGAGCTTGAATGTCATACAGAGTATTTTACTATCCACATGTCAACAGGCCAACACAGAGCTTGAATGTCTCACAGAGTATCTTACTATCCACATGTCAACAGGCCAACACAGAGCTTGAATGTCCTAGAGAGTATTTTACTATCCACATGTCAACAGACAACAGAGCTTGAATGTCTAACAGAGTATCTTACTATCCACATGTCAACAGGCCAACACAGAGCTTGAATGTCCTACAGAGTATTTTACTATCCACATGTCAACAGGCCCACACAGAGCTTGAATGTCTCACAGAGTATCTTACTATCCCCTGGTCAACAGGCCAACACAGAGCTTAAATGTCCTAGAGAGTATTTTACTATCCACATGTCAACAGACCAACACAGAGCTTGAATGTCTCACAGAGTATCTTACTATCCACATGTCAACAGGCAAACATAGAGCTTGAATGTCCTACAGAGTATCTTACTATCCACATGTCAACAGGCCAACACAGAGCTTAAATGTCCTAGAGAGTATTTTACTTTCCATATGTCAACAAGCCAACACAGAGCTTCAATGTCTCACAGAGTATATTACTATACACATAGAAACAGGCCAACACAGAGCTTGAATGTCCTATAGAGTATTTTACTATCCACATGTCAACAGGCAAACACATAGCTTGAATGTCCTACAGAGTATCTTACTATCCACATGTCAACAGGCCAACATAGAGGTTGAATGTCTAACAGAGTATCTTACTATCCACATGTAAACAAGCCAAAACAGAGCTTTAATGTGCTACAGGGTATCTTACTATCCACATGTTAACAGGCCAACACAGAGCTTGAATGTCCTACAGAGTATCTTACTAACCACATGTTAACAGGCAAACACATAGCTTGAATGTCCTACAGAGTATCTTACTATCCACATGTCAACAGGCAAACATACAGCTTGAATGTCTCACAGAGTATCTTACTATCCACATGTAAACAGGCCAACACAGAGCTTGAATGTCATAGAGAGTATTTTACTATCCACATGTCAACAGGCAAACACATAGCTTGAATGTCCTACAGAGTATCTTACTATCCACATGTCAACAGGCCAACATAGAGCTTGAATGTCCTACAGAGTATCTTACTATCCACATGTCAACAGGCCAACACAGAGCTTGAATGTCCTACAGAGTATTTTACTATCCACATGTCAACAGGCCAACACAGAGCTTGAATGTCTCACCGAGTATCTTAATATCCACATGTCAACAGGCCAACACAGAGCTTGAATGTCCTAGAGAGTATTTTACTATCCACATATCAACAGACAACACAGAGCTTGAATGTCTCACAGAATATCTTACTATCCACATGTCAACAGGCAAACATAGAGCTTGAATGTCCTACAGAGTATCTTACTATCCACATGTCAACAGGCAAACACAGAGCTTGAATGTCCTACAGAGTATTTTACTATCCACATGTCAACAGGCCAACACAGAACTTGAATGTCTCACAGAATATCTTACTATCCACATGTCAACAGGCCAAAACAGAGCTTGAATGTCCTAGAGAGTATTTTACTATCCACATGTCAACAGACAACACAGAGCTTGAATGTCTAACAGAGTATCTTACTATCCACATGTCAACAGGCAAACATAGAGCTTGAATGTCCTACAGAGTATCTTACTATCCACATGTCAACAGGCCAACACAGAGCTTGAATGTCCTACAGAGTACTTTACTATCCACATGTCAACAGGCTAACACAGAGCTTGAATGTCTCACAGAGTATCTTACTATCCCCTGGTCAACAGGCAAACACAGAGCTTGAATGTCCTAGAGAGTATTTTACTATCCACATGTCAACAGACCAACGCAGAGCTTGAATGTCTCACAGAGTATCTTACTATCCACTTGTCAACAGGCAAACATAGAGCTTGAATGTCCTACAGAGTATCTTACTATCCACATGTCAACAGGCCAACACAGAGCTTGAATGTCCTAGAGAGTATTTTATTTTCCATATGTCAACAGGCCAACACAGAGCTTGAATGTCTCACAGAGTATATTACTATACACATGTAAAAAGGCCAACACAGAGCTTGAATGTCCTATAGAGTATTTTACTATCCACATGTCAACAGGCAAACACATAGCTTGAATGTCCTACAGAGTATCTTACTATCCACATGTCAACAGGCCAACATAGAGGTTGAATGTCTAACAGAGTATCTTACTATCCACATGTCAACAGGCCAACACAGAGTTTGAATGTCCTA
The DNA here is from genome assembly GCA_036924085.1 of Ariolimax columbianus. Lineage (NCBI taxonomy): Eukaryota > Metazoa > Mollusca > Gastropoda > Stylommatophora > Arionidae > Ariolimax > Ariolimax columbianus. The sequence goes on along the minus strand of JAVGWX010000001.1, from coordinate 69,834,685 downwards.
GAGAGTATTTTACTATCCACATGTCAACAGACCAACACAGAGCTTGAATGTCTAACATAGTATCTTACTATCCACATGTCAACAGGCAAACATAGAGCTTGAATGTCCTACAGAGTATCTTACTATCCACATGTCAACAGGCCAACACAGAGCTTGAATGTCCTACAGAGTATTTTACTATCCATATGTCAATAGGCGAACACAGAGCTTGAATGTCTCACAGAGTATCTTACTATCCACATGTCAACAGGCCAAAACAGAGCTTGAATATCCTAGAGAGTATTTTACTATCCACATGTCAACTGGCAAACACATAGCTTGAATGTCCTACAGAGTATCTTTCTATCCACATTTCAACAGGCCAACATAGAGCTTTAATGTCTCACAGAGTATCTTACTATCCACATGTAAACAGGCCAACACAGAGCTTGAATGTCCTAGAGAGTATTTTACTATCCACATGTCAACAGGCAAACACATAGCTTGAATGTCCTACAGAGTATCTTACTATCCACATGTCAACAGGCCAATACAGAGCTTGAATATCCTAGAGAGTATTTTACAATCCACATGTCAACTGGCAAACACATAGCTTGTATGTCCTACAGAGTATTTTTCTATCTACATTTCAACAGGCCAACATAGAGCTTGAATGTCTCACAGAGTATCTTACTATCCACATGTCAACAGGCCAACACAGAGCTTGAATGTCCTACAGAGTATTTTACTATCCATATGTCAACAGGCAAACACAGATCTTGAATATCTCACAGAGTATCTTACTATCCACATGTCAACAGGCCAACACAGAGTTTGAATGTCCTACATAGTATTTTACTATCCACATGTCAACAGGCAGACACATAGCTTGAATGTCCTACAGAACATCTTACTATCCACATTTCAACAGGCCAACATAGAGCTTGAATGTCCTACAGAGTATCTTACTATCCACATGTCAACAAGCCAACACAGAGCTTGAATGTCTCACAGAGTATCTTACTATCCACATGTCAACAGGCCAACACAGAGCTTGAATGTCCTAGAGAGTATTTTACTATCCACATGTCAACAGACAACACAGAGCTTGAATGTCTAACAGAGTATCTTACTATCCACATGTCAACAGGCCAACACAGAGCTTGAATGTCCTAGAGAGTATTTTACTATCCACATGTCAACAGGCAAATACATAGCTTGAATGTCCTACAGAGTATCTTACTATCCACATGTCAACAGGCCAATACAGAGCTTGAATATCCTAGAGAGTATTTTACAATCCATATGTCAACTGGCAAACACATAGCTTGTATGTCCTACAGAGTATTTTTCTATCTACATTTCAACAGGCCAACATAGAGCTTGAATGTCTCACAGAGTATCTTACTATCCACATGTCAACAGGCCAACATAGAGGTTGAATGTCCTACAGAGTATCTTACTATCCACATGTCAACAGGCCAACACAGAGTTTGAATGTCCTAGAGAGTATTTTACTATCCACATGTCAACAGACCAACACAGAGCTTGAATGTCTAACATAGTATCTTACTATCCACATGTCAACAGGCAAACATAGAGCTTGAATGTCCTACAGAGTATCTTACTATCCACATGTCAACAGGCCAACACAGAGCTTGAATGTCCTAGAGAGTATCTTACTATCCACATGTCAACAGACCAACACAGAGCTTAAATGTCTCACAGAGTATCTTACTATCCACATGTCAACAGGCAAACATAGAGCTTGAATGTCCTACAGAGTATCTTACTATCCACATGTCAACAGGCCAACACAGAGCTTGAATGTCCTACAGAGTATTGTACTATCCATATGTCAACAGGCCAACACAGAGCTTGAATGTCTCACAGAGTATCTAACTATCCACATGTCAACAGGCGAATACAGAGCTTGAATATCCTAGAGAGTATTTTACAATCCACATGTCAACTGGCAAACACATAGCTTGTATGTCCTACAGAGTATCTTTCTATCTACATTTCAACATGCCAACATAGAGCTTTAATGTCGCACAGAGTATCTTACTATCCACATGTAAACAGGCCAACACAGAGCTTGAATGTCCTAGAGAGTATTTTACTATCCACATGTCAACAGGCAAACACATAGCTTGAATGTCCTACAGAGTATCTTACTATCCACATGTCAACAGGCCAACATAGAGCTTGAATGTCCTACAGAGTATCTTACTATCCACATGTCAACAGGCCAACACAGAGCTTGAATGTCCTACAGAGTATTTTACTATCCATATGTCAACAGGCCAACACAGATCTTGAATGTCTCACAGAGTATTTTACTATCCACATGTCAACAGGCCAACACAGAGTTTGAATGTCCTACATAGTATTTTACTATCCACATGTCAACAGGCAAACACATAGCTTGAATGTCCTACAGAACATCTTACTATCCACATTTCAACAGGCCAACATAGAGCTTGAATGTCCTACAGAGTATCTTACTATCCACATGTCAACAAGCCAACACAGAGCTTGAATGTCCTACATAGTATTTTACAATCCACATGTCAACAGGCCAATACAGAGCTTGAATGTCCTACAGAGTATCTTACTATCCACATGTCAACAGGCAAACACAGAGCTTGAATGTCCTAGATAGTATTTTACTATCCACATGTTAACAGGCAAACACAGAACTTTCATATCTCACAGAGTATCTTACTATCCACATGTCAACAGGCCAACACAGAGCTTGAATGTCCTAGAGAGTATTTTACTATCCACATGTCAACAGGCAAACACATAGCTTGAATGTCCTACAGAGCATCGTACTCTCCACATGTCAACAGGCCAACATAGAGCTTGAATGTCCTACAGATTATCTTACTATCCACATGTCAACTGGCCAACACAGAGCTTGAATGTCCTAGATAGTATTTTACTATCCACATGTTAACAGGCCAACACAGAACTTGAATGTCTCACAGAGTATCTTACTATCCACATGTCAACAGGCCAACACAGAGCTTGAATGTCCTAGAGAGTATCTTACTATCCACATATCAACAGGCCAATACAGAGCTTGAATGTCCTACAGAGTATTTTACTATCCATATGTCAACAGGCCAACACAGAGCTTAAATGTCCTAGAGAGTATTTTACTATCCACATGTCAACTGGCCAACACAGAGCTTGAATGCCGTACTTAATATCTTACTATCCACATGATAACAGGCAGACACCATGCTTTACTGTTTAAAAAAATATCTTACTATCCACGTGTTAACAAACCGACAGTAAGTTTTAATGTCCTACACAATATCTTACTTCTTCTTCTTCTTCAAGCATTTATAATGCCAGTAGGAACAGTATGTAATAAGTAGTTTTGGAAATCTGTCAATACTGTAGGGTTTTACACAGTTGTACACACACACAGACACACACAAACGTAAAGAAATATGTGCATTCGTACAAAAATGTATGTTTAAAATAATAAGATATGTATTACTACCATGCTTTCAATTTGGTGTATGTTAATAGTGCCAGTATTCGAATATATCATAGATACACAGAATGACAGCAAAGAGTCATTTTATCAATACCTGGGCTTTAGGAATGTGTACTTTAATATATGTTTGTTTACATTTGTTAATATGGCAACTTATGCGTCTTGTGAAATAAAGAAATAAACAAGAAACAAACACACACTGGAATAAGGTTCAATTTAATGTTTACGTATTTTTTATGCCACATTATAAATATTATGTCTACATATATTCAGCCAGCAGTAAACATGCAAGATTCCATATGGCTAGTGTTATTAAAATGATGGTAATGGGTGTCCTGTTCTAAAAAATGTACAGTTTAAAATGTGGATATGTACAATGAGATTAACAATCTATAGATGGTATGTTAGAGAAATTTATAACATAAAAGTCTTCATACATTTGCTTACATATCATTAAATCCAAGCTTGAACAATTGAAAAGTAGCATACGGAATATAAGCACGCTTAACCATAAACAACTTTCAGCACAGGATCTTCGATTAGCTAGATAACAGTTTCACGGTCTAGTAGTGAACTGTATTTACACGGACAATGATTACTTCGTCATAAGGGCAATGTATTCAAAAGAAAGGGATGTAATAAATGCACTACAATAATATAAATGATTTAATAACTACATGAAATTAAAGCAAAAACTTATAAAAGTTAAGGTTGCGTATAATGGAGCATACCATACGAAATTTAACTTTCGGAAATTTCTAACATTTATTTGCATTTTATGAATATTATTAAATTCATTTTAAAAACAATATGCGAGTCGCTGTCACCACAACAGAGCTAACTTAAACAGGCATCAGCATATATGCTAACTCTAACCTTACTATTAACAGCTACAGGAGCAGCCAGTGTTGTCTTCTGCCAGTTACTTGTCTAGTTCGCTCCATGACTTCGACGCCGGTCAAGGTTCAAGGTTCAGTTCTTGTGATAAGCACGGCTTTGCTGTCACAATCGTCGCCGACGAGCGCCCGGGGTCGCGAGCTGTTCCTCCCCATATGTCGTGCACGAGGACGACAACAAGCGTGAGAAATTTGGTCGGGTGGATAATTAACACCTATCGCCTTCAGTGTACAGATGCCAATGTACACGTCCATGTGGTTCTGGTGTAGGGCCATAGCTCACTCGTTCTAAGGTTTGTAACCTGGATAAAGAGGGGAGACGCCCAAGCCAGAACCTCTCACGCAAATTTTTTATGATGGGATAACTCTCAATTATATATTTTTTTTGCATTTGTTTGGTTATGTCCCTTGCCATGTTTAAAGAAACACTGGATGTCAACAACATCGGCGACGAAGATGGCACACGACATAAAACTACACCCCCTTCCACGCCTTCTAACGACACAAGTTGATAGAAGATGATGATGATGATGATGATAATCATGACAATAATAATAACAAAACATTGGTCATTGACCTACAATAGAACAATTAGATAGATGTTTAAGCATACAACCATGAAGGAATGATTATTCCGTGAGATAAGCAGAAGAAAAAGTGTGATTCCCATTAAGACATGTTATTAGAGGAAACATAAGACCACACTATATGTACATGTAGAGCGTAGGATACAACGTTGGTAGATTGGCTGCTTCTTTCCGGCTGCAACTTGTTCCAACCAACCCAGCTGTAAGCGAGTACCAAATTTACTGTTAGGAGAAATGATAGAGGAACAGGAATTGGTTTTCACAAAACCTGAAGTTTTTGGTTTGATTAGAGGTTTCAATTTCTGGATTCTGTGACGAAGACTTGCCCTTTTCTACCACAGACCGTTGTCCTTTATGCGGTATCATGTCGTATTGACCAGTTCATGGATTCGTGTGTGTATCAGAACAATGAAGATTCTAGTACCTCATCCCTGACGGTAATAAAATAAATGTATATATCAGTGATATTGTAAGCCAAGACATCGAGGAAGGGAACTGGCTACCCCCATCTGATAAAAGCTAAAACCTCTTATATAGAAGTTTCTACCACAGCATCCCCGACTACAGTATATTTGTATTACTTGATGTATCCATGAATGTAAACAGCAAGTTGGCTGTGTTTGTATTCTGACATTCTTTCCTTGACATAATCAACAGTTTGTTGGGCGGATTGTCGCTACGGTTGGCACGTTCTAAATGCATGTTTTTGCTCGTGAGCTTCAATCCCTTCTGTATTTTGTGTTGGCCTTTAACTGGTAGTGGGCGGGGTACATTGGAATGTCTTATATGATCATAGCAGTTCATATTTGTCACACATTAGTTGGTAGTCAGCATTGATTGCTGAGAGTACAGAGAAACAAGAAGACCAAAGTAGAGAGAGCGAAAGAGGGAGAGAGAAAGAGAGAGAGGATGAACAACAGAAATATGTATATTGTTAGATGACTGTTAATTTGTGTAGGTGTTAAAAACAATTCGAGGTAAATCTTCTTCTTCGTACGCTGTCAGACGTCAACTTGAATTTGTTCGAAGAAGGCAGCTGTCATCCTGAGGCTGTCGACACTGCCATAGAGCTTGTCTAGTGTTGCCACTGGTGATGGCAACATGTGCTTTCTCTGGTTCTCGTATGTCGGGCAATTTTGCAGCAGATGTTCCGCGGTCATTTTCCCTGTACCACAGGTGCATTCGTCAGTACCACCTTTCTTCAGTTTATTGAATAGATGGTACCTCAGTCTGTTGTGGCCTGTGCGGAGTCTGAAGACCACGACCTGCTCTCTTCTGTTCAACTGGTAGTGGACATAATTTTTTGTGTAGCCAGTATGCTCTGTTTCCCATTTGGCCATGTATCTGGCCCTAATAAACCTTTTGAACTCTTCGTAGGTCACATTAGAGTCTGGTTGTGGTAACCTTAGACCTTCTTTATCCAGTCTGTCTGCCTCCTCGCCCACTACTCCAGCGATGTTAGGGCCTGCTGCATCCGATTGTTTGCTATGGTGAGATTTCCTTCAGTGGTCCACAAAGCCAGATCGTCTGCAAACATGGAGCTGTGGACTCTTCTTAATATATTCTCCATTATGTTGTTTATATACACCAGAAAAAAGTGTGGGTGACAGTACTCCCCCTTGGGGTACTCCCTGCTCCAGTGTCACATTTTTGCTCATCTTCCCTTGTACTTGAACTCTGGCTGTTCTGTTTTCGAGATAGTGGCTGATCAATCTGTACATTTTTCCAGATACTTCACTTCTTTATAGCTTGACTTTAAGTCCCTCTTTCCCCACCTTGTCAAATGCCTTCTCTAGATCCACCCAAACCGCTACTGTATGCTTTTTCTCCTGATAAGCATCCTCTATTTTCTGCGCTATGAGAGTGATCTGATCCTCAGTGGATCTGTGTTGTCTAAATCCCGCTTTCTGTGGAATTAATATGTGTTTTTCTGCCAGGTGCCACATCAGTCTGATGTTTATCATACGCTCCATCAGTTTACATACACAGCTCAGTAGACTGATAGGCCTGTATCAATTTGGATCTGTTCTATCTATTTCTTTCTTTGGTACTGGTATTCGATGTAAATGATTTTAACATGAAAAGGAAAAGGTAATCCTTTCGCAATCATTGATGTCGAGGTTGAAGTGTTAGAGACTTCACTGTACTAGGCCTCAGCTTTTTATGAGGTGGGGTGGCCAACTCACGTAGTCGCCACATTTCCTTCAATGACACTTAGCCACGTACAGGTTTAGTTATTAATGAGAATATCTTTTGACAGAGTTGAGAGTAAGTAAACACGATTAGAAATGTGAATCAGTTTCTACAGCTTTATGAAAATGGTTAGAGTTAGTGTGTGACTTTATCTATGCCGAGATAGCATTTCTTGAAATCATTCCTCCTGCATAGTTTATAAGAATCAAATAACCGATATCCTGACTTCAAAAGCCATAACAGCATGTTGTTGTTATTGTTGTTGTATTTATTGTTGTTGTAAAATGCCCGTAATATGTAAGATTCATTTTGTGTGCGTCCTGTAAAAGACGTTAAGTGGCGGGCTGCAACAGGATGTAAGAATAGCCTTGAGAGTTTGAAAGATTAGTTGGCAGGGGCATAAACTTAAACATAAAGATACACATAAGTACCTAGGAATTACAATGGATCGCACATTGTCCTACAAAGAACACTGTGAAGCGGTGAAACAAAAAAGTTAGCACAATCATAAAACGTACTGAGTAAGCTAACAAACACGGCATAACTTAACTTAACATAACGAATTTATATTGGTTTAGAAAACTCATCAGAGTCTGTAGACAACCAGTCCCATTTGCATTACCCTGCTCTAATAACTATGTACATCCTATTTATTCTTAAATGCATTAACTGTCTCTGCCTATACTATTTCCTGGGGCAAAGCATTCCAAGCATTCACCACTGTCTGAATTAAAAAAATGTCCTGTGTCCAATTTGGACCTTTCGTTAGTTAATTTGTATCTGTGCCCTCTTGTTCTCGTTGGTGGTTGTATTTTGAAAAACTTGTTATAGTCTGATTTAACTTTTCCTGTGATTATCTTATCAACTTAGATTAAGTCACGTTTAATTCTTCTCTTTTCTAGACACTAACGGCCGGTTTTTCTGAGTCTTTCCTCGTAACTGTAATTCTGGAATCCCACTATCAGTTTTGTCGCTATTCTTTGTATCCTTTCCAGTATATTTATAGCTCTTCTACGATAAGGACTCCACACCTGTACACAGTACTCCGATCTAGGTCTAACTAATGCTTTATACAGTTTGTCAATCACCTCATTACTCCTATGTTTAATATTTCTTTTTTTTATCATACCTAACGTTGCATTTGACTTATTCACTGCTACCTGGACTTGCTCACTCACCTTAACTGTATGCTCTATTATTACCCCTATGCCCCTTTCGTTATCTGTCATTCTAGTATTGTTCTCGCCCATTCTGTAATTTTGTTCCATTTTTTACTTCACACCACTCAGAGTACTCCTTATTTATGCCAATCGCTGTCTTCTTCCCGTTAACCAACTTTCAATCCATTCGGCAACCTGTCCATCTATCCCATGTGATTTTAACTTTTTAAATAATCGTTGATGAGGTATTATATCAAACGCCTTTGTAAAATCTAGATAAATAACATCCACTGGTTCTCCCTTATCTATGTTTTTAGTAATCACCTCCATGCACTCTAATAGATTTGTTAAGCACGGTCTCCCTCTAGTAAACCGAAGCTGACTATTTCTGATTAGATTTAACCTGTCTAGATGCATTACAATGTTTTTTTTCATTATTGACTCTAACAATTTACAGACTATGCTCGTTAAACTTACTTAATTAGCTGGATCTGATTTCTTTCCTCTTTTGAATAAGGGAATCACTCCTGCATCTTTCCAATCTCTTGGAACAATCCATTTTGCAAGTGATTGAGAAAATAATATAGCCAATGGTTTTACTAGTTAGTCTATACTTCAAATAGCATTGATGAATGGATACCATCTTGATCTGTACATTTATCCACTTTTAATCCTTCCAATCTTTTTAGAACCATTTCCTCCGTAATACAGAATGATTTTAATCGCACTATATCCATTTGACATTTTAAAATATGTATAGGCTCTGGTATCTTGGAGGAGTCTTCTTTTGTATAGACTGTGCCAAAGTATTGATTTATTAGATTAGCTATCTCCCTATTTTCTCTGCTTATTGTCACTGTACTGTCTATGAGAAAGCTTACCTTGTCTTTAGGTCTTTGTTTATTTCTAACATTAGAAAAGAAGCTTTTACCATCAGTCTTGATCCTATAAGTAAGTTTTTTTGCTGCTTTATTTACTTTCTGAACTATGTTTTCGTTGTCCAAATATTTTAAATATATTTCTTTTGATTTACTTGCCTTTATATACTTTGTCCAGGCTTTATTTTAAGCTCTTGTACATTTAGCTACAAATCTAGTAATTCCCTTTTTATGATTGGTGTTTACCTCCATATATGAAACATATTCGACTTTTCGTTGTTCTAAAAGTGTTTTGAAACACTCTCCCTCTTGCTCAACGTCTGTACCTCTGACAATATATTTCCACTTTATGTGGCTGTCTGTATCTTTCATCTTCTGTACATCTATCTTAGAGTAGTCGTGTGCTCGCGAGTGTATATTTACATTCATTGAAAAGGCTGTTATAGGATATCTTTTATGGACAACTGATCACTGCAGCTAAAGGAATCGACTACCCCACACCGCGATTCAAGGACGTATACAAGATGGACATGACGTCATGCGACATCCAAGCCGAAAGCTCAGGATTGAGTCGATTGCAGACAGTCAGTTGGGAGGTGCACAGTAGATGCCGACGCTTGTAGAGGCCATCTGGATCCAGAGAAATCGGCACGACTGACAAGATCGGGGAACACCCCGGCAAGTCAGCCTCCTCAGCCCCGTTGTACGATCTGCGACAGGGACTGCCACTCACGTACTGGCGTTTGCAGCCATAGCAGACTGTGTCAAAATACGGGAGACATAGATGGGCAAACTTCGCCAGGGCGCCAGGCGCATGATGATCAGTGACTGAGATGACAATGAACTGATGAATATTAAATGTATTTACTTGTCTTAGCTTAGTTTGTTCTCCATCTCCCGCTACCAAACCCTGACAGGAGCCTAAGTAGCAGAACGCAGTCCAGAGAACGGAATGCGTTACGTCGATATTTGCACCTTTCGGTCCAACACATCCGACTTCAGCAAGCATTTTTTGAGTACCGGGTTAGCATTCCCTCTTCGATCCCTTCTCCTTAGCCAGTCTGCTCTGTTGCAGCCTGTTTTCTAGAATACTGCGCGGACGTGTAGAACGGCCTTGGCAGTAAGGTTCGCTAGCCCTTACGCTATCAGTCAGCTATGGCTCGCTGACCGCTGCAGCTCACCATCTTGATCCGGTATTTACTTGATTTTGAAGAAATATGATCGTGACAATAATAATGGGCCTATCGCCGTCGATGAGAATAACCAACATCATCTTGTGTCATACTGCGCCCATAAGTCTGTGGGCGGATGCGTTCATGACAGATTAAGCCAACACCAGCTGGTGCTGGTTTTCCCTCTACTCTATACTTCCATCTGATCGGCCGTCGACCCTCGCTAACTGCATGCAAGACTCTTTTTCAGGCTAAACGATTTACTGCCAGGATTCACTGAATCGCTTTTATTGACGTCCACGTGACCGCCTTACTGCGCTAAGCTCGCTAAACAGAAGTTTCTTTTGGAACCTTTCACTTGACATTCGAGAAACTTGGCCAGTCTATCTCACTTTAACTTTCTACAAAAGTGTATGAATAGTGTAGTAGTAATGAAAAGTGTATGGTTATTTGTGGTGTGGTCTTGTAGCCAATTTGGAGTATGTGTCATGTAGAAGTGATTCAACCTCCTGGCGTGTTTGGCGTACACACTCCAGCTCTCTCACCCATAGATCAGGGTTTAGAGACTGGCCGGATGTTTGCCAATCAGATTAGTTGCTGTTTAACGATATACTTCATTTAAACATTCAATTCTTCTTCGGGCAATATCAGGTAGTACTATTTACTCATGTTTATCTTCTTTTTTTTCTTCTTCTTCTTCTTTATCTCCTTTTTCGTCTTCCTTTTTTCCTTCGTCTTCTTCTTCCTATTTTGTCTTTCTCTTCTTCTTCTTTCTCTTCTTCTTCTTCTCTATTTTCTTCTTCATTCTTTACTTCTTCTTCTTTTTCTTCTTCTTTTCCTTCTTTTTCTAGCTCACCGACAATTTTATTAAGTGTACACGTAAAGGCCAGTTCTATGGACAAAGTCTACTGTGGTGGGGAGTTCTTCAAGACTCTCACAAAAGTGTGTATGTGTGGGTTCGTCTCCGTGGGTCAGTATTCACAACGCAGTTGCTTTAACATGTTACAGTCTTGACAAAGGAAGGGTTCTGATATTGACACGCAACTGCATACCGAGTAGCGCGGTAGCTGTCAATCACACTAGACAAGCAGAAATTGTAGGACTCGATATAATGACACAAGAAACGAAGATCCGCATCTTCAACCTGTATGGCCCACCCAACAAAGACCTGTCGCTCTCGAGTATGGAAATAAGGACTCCAGCTGCCTAGTATTTGGAGACTGCAACAGCCACTCGGAGAGTGGGGATATTCGGACACAGACAACAGAGGTGATGAAGTGGAAGACTGAGAGATAGACACAAATCTCTATCTTTGCAATAGGCCGGAGGACAGTCCTACCTTCTATTCTAGAACATGGCATACCACCTCTACTCCAGACTTTGCTTTTTCCACGATGGATATTCATCACAAAATAGACCACCAGGTGCTCAACCAAAGGCCAATTAGGCTAGAAATTGATATGGAAGTAGGCCCACAGGAAATAAAAGCGCTCCCACGTTGGAACAATAAACGAGCCGACTGGGACAGATTCGCAATTCTGACAGATCGGCTATGTGAAACCATCAACACACGGAATAACAATATGAAACCTATGGTGGAAAGTCTAAGCAAAACAATAATGCAAGCAGCCACCGAAACCATCACAAGAGGGGCAAGGGAAAACTACAAGCCATATTGGAATGATGAATTGCAGAAAGCGGAAGACGAAGTCTCAAATGCTAGGAACATGGCAGAGATAGAACAATCTATGGAGGCAAATATCGCCCTCAAGGCTATCACGGCGAAATACAAAAGAACCGTAAACCAAATAACAAGAGACAGCTGGAAAAATAAAACAATTAGATAAAGAAGGGAACAAACTGTGGAAGTTAGTCAGATTCATGAATGACGAAACACCATCAAATAAACAAATTACCATCAAGCAGATCGACAACATGTTTACTGGAAAAAAAAGCAGCAAACGCCTTTATAAAACATTATGCCAGAGCAAACCACATTGATGCCCCTACAGACAGGCACACAGACATTAGTGAAGAACAAAAGAGCCACGACAACATCAAGATGGCACCAGAGGAGCACATGATGGCAAAATAACAATGAATGAAATGGAAGAGGCCATGAGAACTTTAAAGAAAAAGAATTCGCCCGGAAAAGATGGGGTAACATACGAAATGCTGATGGGGTTGGGCCAAACAGCAAAGAGGAAGTTACTATCAGTCCTGAACAAAAACTGGAAAAGGGGAATTGTACCTCAGGCATGGAAAGACGCTTTACTTATACCAGTACCAAAGAAAGACAAAGATAGAACAGATCCAAATGGATACAGGCCTATCAGTCTACTGAGCTGTGTAGGAAAACTGATGGAACGTATGATAAACACCAGACTGATGTGGCACCTGGCAGAAAAAAACACATACTAATTCCACAGCAAGCAGGCTTTAGACAGCACAGATCTACTGAGGACCAAATCACTCTCATAGCCCAGTTAATAGATGATGCTTACCAGGAGAAAAAAACACACAGTAGCGGTTTGGGTGGATTTAGAGAAGGCATTTGACAAGGTGTGGATAAAGGGACTTAAAGTCAAGCTACGAAGAAGTGAAGTTTGTGGGAAAATGTACAGATGGATCAGCCACTACCTCGAAAACAGAACATCCATAGTTCAAGTTCAAGGGCAGATGAGCAAAAAGGTGACACTTGAGCAGGGAGTACCCCAAAGGGGAGTACTGTCACCAACACCTTTCCTGGTGTATATAAACAACATCACAGAGAATCTACCAAGAAGAGTCCACAGCTCCATGTTTGCAGACGATCTGGCTATGCGGACCTCTGAAAAAAATCTCACCATAGCAAGCAATCGGATGCAGCAGGCCCTAACATCGTTGGAGGATTGGGCGAACTCATGGCTAGTCTAAATAAATGAGGAAAAAACCACATGTGCGATATTCTCGCTTTCAAACAAACCCCAGAACACCAAAATAAGTCTTAACGGCAAATATCTGCGGCCAAACGACAACCCAAACTACCTGGGAGTCACATTTGATCAGTGCATGATATGGAAAAGTCAGATTGAGAGAAACCGAATGAGAGCCAGACAAAGAATGGCAATCATGAGAAAACTTGCTGGCACAAGCTGGGGAACAGACGAAAGTATATTAAAGAAACTGTACACTGGAAGAGTGAGACCAGTTCTCGAGTAGGGCATTGCGGCATGGACAACAGCAGCAGAGGCGAACTTTTATAAAATTAGCAAACTTCAAAACCAAGCCATGAGAGTTATAACAGGAGGCATGAAGTCAACGCCAATTGTAGAACTGGAAAAGATTAGAAATCTGCAATCCATGACCGACAGAAGAGACTGCAGAGCCCAGAAGAAACTCAGAAGACTGACAGACCACCCAATGCATCAGATACTAAATAGATTTGGAAATGGGAAACTAAAGTGCAGAAACCTTGCAGAAATAGCCAAAGCAAAGATGAGCGAAGACCCTATGAACATATTAACACCAAAGCTCATCCCTACTGTACGCAAACCTACCTGGAAGCAGCATTTCATTCCGGAGGTGGTAGAAAATATACCAGGTATTTGAAACAAGAACAGCCAGACTGAAAAAGAAAGAAGAGACATAACCCTGAGGTACATAACGAAAAACTACCCAAGCATGGACTGGACCCATGCATACACCGACGGTTCTGTAACAAGCACAACACAGAACGGAGGGGCAGAGGTATTCCTGAGCCTACCAAATGGCAGAAAAATAACACTGTCAGTGGCAACTGGAAAATACTCAAGCAATTTCAGAGCGGAGTCAGAGGCACTGAGGGCTGCAGCAGAAGCAATGCTGACAGGATAAAGAAATGAAAGGCAGATAGTCCTGTTTACAGATGCCCTGGCCGTAGTCACAGCACTAACAAGCCAGAAAAATACTGAACTAAATGATTTAAGAGCAGTACTCTGTCAACTATGCCAGCAGTCCGCACCAAAAAGAGTAGTGGTACAGTGGGTTCCATCCCACTGTAACATCCAAGGCAACGAGGAGGCAGACAGACTGGCAAAAGAAGGTGCAAGACTACCACAACCAGATTCTAGTGTGACCTACGAAGAGTCCAAAAGGCTAATTAGAGCCAGATACATGGCCAAATGGGAAACAGAACATACTGGCTACACAAAAAACGATGCTTATTGCCAGTTGGACAGAAGAGAGCAGGCCATGGTCTTCAGACTCCGCACAGGCCACAACAGACTAAGGTACCACCTTTTCAATAAACTGAAGATAGGTGGCACTGACGAATGCACTTGTGGCACCGGGAAAATGATCGCTGAACATCTGCTGCAAAACTGCCCAACATACGACGACCAGAGAAAGCAGATGTGGCCATCACCAGTGGCAAACACTAGACAGGCTCTATGGCAGTAACGACAGCCTCAGGATGACCGCTGCTTTTTTCGAAAAAATACAGGTTGACGTTTGATAGCGTACGAAGAAGATGAAGAAGAAGAAGAAGAAGAAGAAGAAGAAGAAGAAGAAACAGCAGTAGTATTCTTCACAATCTAATTCTCAATTTGCGTTACAATACTCAACGATATTATGACGATATTATGATGTTCTGATGCCCATCGCAGGCCGTGATGCGACTATGTCAAGACAGGTTTTTGTTAATCGTCTAAGGGAAAGTTGTTAGCCATTTGTGTTCTATGGTCTCCCTTGTCGGAATAATGTTTTTAAATACATAAAATACAATAGCAGAGAACCAGTTATATAGAAATAGTTAACAAAACAAACACAAAAGTACATGTGATATATGTGTATTTCTTAACAACTTCAATAGAAACACAATACATTAAAAATAATAATAATAATAATAATAATAATAGCTGTCCATCGATATCGATGACGACCGCCGACATCATCCTTCACAGATTTCCCTGTTGGGTGTGGGTGCGCATGTGGCTGAACAGGCCAATGCGAGCACGAAAACATCTGCTTCATACCGGGCACACGAGGTTTGTAGAAGGGGATGGTGTTCCCGCTGCTCGGGATTTCCGCGTCTCGCGTCTGTTCTGGGCTTTCACAACACGGTCATCTTAACCCGCAGCTACACCCGATTTGACTGCGCTTCTCCAGTCAGATCTGTTTTTCGCAAGACATTCCCAGGTGTCGATGTCTATCTGGCAACTTTTTAGTGAGTCCTTCAGACCGTCTTTAGAACGTTTCTTTGGGCGCCCGCTCTCGCGCCATCCCTCTCTCAGCTCGCCGTAAAGAAGCTTCTTTGGGAACCGCTCGTCTGACATACGGACGAGGTGTCCGGCCCATCATAATCTTGCTTTTTCTAGCAGTGCATGGATGCTGGGCATGTTAGCCCTCGAGAGAACCTCGATGTCAGTGACACGATCTTGCCATCGGATGTGGAATATTCGCCTCAAGCAACCTGTGTGGAAGTGGTTTAACCTCCTTGCATGTCCAGAGTTTACAGTCCAGCTTTCGCAAGCGTATAGTAGGGTTGGAATGATGGTTGCACGGTAGACTTTGAGTTTGGTCTTGACGCTGATGCCACGACGTGCCCAGACCATCGAGCGCATTCTACCAAAAGCTGTGCTGGCCTTTGCTATTCTGCTTGCCACCTCATCGTCTAGGCTGACAGATCTCGACAGCGTGCTGCCCAGATATGTGAATTTGTCTACGGCATTCAACGTCTGCCCGCTGACTGTAGTCTCTGGTTTTGTGTATGGCATGCTTGGTGCTGGCTGGTACATGACCTCTGTTTTTTTGGCATTTATGGTCAGGCCAAAATTTTCGCATACGGCAGAGAAC
This sequence comes from Ariolimax columbianus, assembly GCA_036924085.1. Lineage (NCBI taxonomy): Eukaryota > Metazoa > Mollusca > Gastropoda > Stylommatophora > Arionidae > Ariolimax > Ariolimax columbianus. Next base: position 69,818,492 of record JAVGWX010000001.1, on the reverse strand, counting down.
TGGTCCATTCCAACCTGCATGTTCAGTTCTGAGTTACTCATTAGAGCGCAGTCGTCAGCAAATACAAGTTCCCTGATTATGTCGCCAGCCACTTTGGTTTTGGCCTTCATTCTTCTGGAATTGAGTAACTTGCCATCTGTGCGGTACTTTATGGGTATTCCAAGCTCCAATGATCTGAAGGCGTCTGTCATCGTAGCCGCGAACATCATGCTGAACAAAGTCGGGGCGAGTACACATCCTTGTTTTACTCCGTTTGATACTAGAAAGAAACGTTTTAGAGATTGCACCTCTGTCCAGTACACGAGCACACATGCCTTCGTGTAGCTGTTTCACCATTGTTATGAGCGTGTTGGGGCAGCCAAACTTAGACATTATCATCCACAGCCCTCCTCTGTTTACTGTATCAAATGCCTTTGTCAAATCAATAAATGTGGTGTACAAGGCCTGATTTTGTTCTCGACACTTCTCTTGTACTTGGCGAGCGGCAAAAATCATGTCCACTGTTCCTCTTCCGGCTCTGAATCCACGTTGACTTTCTGGGAGGTGGTGGCTTTGTTCAAGGTGTTTGTTGAGCCTGTTTAGCAGTAAGCGCGCTAGTATCTTGCCTGCTACGGAGAGTAGCGATATTCCACTATGATTGTCGCATTCCTGACGGTTGCCTTTTCTTTTGTACAGGTGAACGATTGAGGCGTCCTTTAGCTCCTGCGGAATTTTACCTTCAGCCCACATGTGACAGAAGAGTTCAGGGATCTTTCTGGTGAGGGATGGGCCAGGTGTCTTATATACCTCTGCTGGTATTGCATCAGCTCCTGGAGCTTTTCCTATAGATAGTGAACTGATTGCCCTGTCGACTTCCTCCTCAGTAATGACTTCATCCAATGCCAGGTTCAGTTCCACCTGCGGCATTCGCCGGATGGCCTCTTCATTTATGGACGATGGGTGGTTTAGTATTTTGCAGAAGTGGTCTGCCCATCTGCCTAGAATCTGAACCTTATCTGTTAGCAGTACCCCATTAGCACTGCGAACTGGAGTATTACTAGAGGGCTGCGGGCCGTAGAGAGCTTTCAGTGCCTCGTAAAACCGTTTGGTGTCATGACGCTCGGCGAACATCTCAATTTCGTCGGCTCTTCTGCTGAGCCAGGAGTCTTGTATCTCTCTAAGCCTGGTCTGGACAGCTTTGCGAGCAGTATTCAAGTCAGCTTTTGCTGCCGGAGATGGTGTGTCCCTGTGCGCTTCATGTTTTGCATCAAGAAGGCCCTGTATTTCTAGATCGTTCTCCTCAAACCAGTCCTTATGCTTGCGCGTGAGTGGGCCAATGTGTTTAACAGCTGTATCGTAGAGTGTGTTTCTCAATGATGCCCAGTTCTCTTCGATGTCGTTCTTTTCAAAACGAAGCTCAGACAGTCTACCCTCAAGCTCTTCCTGGAAGACTCCTCTCGTGGGTTTGTATTTCAGCTGAGAGACATTTAGCCTCCTCGGTGGTTTTTTTCCCTGGGGGCGCATTTCGGGCTGGATCTTGAAGTTTAGCTTGGCAATGACAAGTCGATGGTCGGTCCAACATTCTGCACTACACATGCTCTTCGTTACCATAGCACCCGCTCGATCCCTACGTCTGATGATAATGTAGTCAATGAGGTGCCAGTGGCGGGACCTTGGGTGCATCCATGTGGTTCTATTTCGGACATTTAAAATAGAAAAAAGTTAATTACATTATTGTTTGAATGAACGTGCTGCGTATATATGCAGAACAATCTGCAACCTGAACTAACAAGACCGTCGCCGCTGGGACTGGGAAGCCTTCTCGTTCATTAAAACGGTCCAAAATCACTGGAGGACAAATTGAGAGTGATCCACAGCCTCTCTTGAGAGACGCTTGGTCAGAATCACTCTCCGTAACCAACGCATGCAAAATTACTACAATTTGGATATAGCGACGATTGTCCCTGATACGGTATTCTGTGCAGACAAGGCAAACTATAGATGGGCAGGTCACATCTTGAGACAAAACGATGGTCGATGGAGCACAGCGACAGTTGTCTGGTACCCCCGAAGTAAAAACAAAGATACCCCGGGGAAAACATCCATTGCGTTGGTCAAGCTCTCCTGCTGTGCGCAACATCCGAGATGTCTTTAGTAGAATGCTTACCAACCACTGGACTTCCGTGACCCAAGGCAAGGTCCGCTGGAAACGGATAGGAAGCCCGCAGCAAGGCTGAGGAATGGGTCACAAAGATCAAGAAATGCTGACAGCGTGAAGGCTTGTTGTTTCCCTTTCTCAAAGAGAACTGTTGTGTTGTACAAACCACACGTTTGCCACGTTAGACATCTAATCGGTTTCGATTTGTTTTTCTTTTTTGCTACAAATGTCGAAAATCCATATTTGCAGATATATATTGTTGGAAATGGAATGAAAACTTGCATAGCTCGCTTTACAAGATAAGGCTAGTTTACTAACTGCATTGTAGATAGTCTGTTCACACCACGACTGTGTCCACGTGCGATCTAGCCCGGTGGGTCTAACAACTAGCGAAATGTAAAAGTACTGATGAGCGTAAACACAACTCAACGAAGTCCAAAATATATACCTGAATTTAAAGTGCAACCAAGATAACGATCACAGGCAAGGCAAAGACCAAACCTAAAATTATTTTAGAATAACAGAAGATTGAGAAAGTCACAAGCTTTGAGTACCTCGGCTCAGTTATAAGCGCTAATGGCTACGGCAATGCAGAGGTTCAATAAAATGAGAAACTGATGACAGAACATTAATAAAATTAAAATAACTATTCTGTGAACTTGCATTATACCGATAAAGACATACGGATGTGAAACGTGGGCCCCCACACAAACACTTAAGAAAAGGATTGCATCTTTTGAACTAAACGGCTACAGAAAAGTGCTCAAAATACAATGGATAGCAAAAAGAAAAATGCAGATATCCTTAACTTAACTTAACTTAACGTCCTTAAACTGGTTTAGAAGACTCTGCAGAATCTGTATACATACAGTTTCATTTCATCACCTTGCTCTAAAAGCTATGCGCATCCAATTTATTCTTAAATGCATTAACTGTCCTTCCCTCCACTACCTCCCATGGCAATGCATTCCAAGCATTCACCACTCTCTAATTAAAAAAATATTTCCTAATATCGAATCTGGACCTCTCTTTAGTTAATGTGTAACTATGCCCTCTTGTTCTAGTTGGTGGCTGTATTTTTTTTTTTAAACTTGTTATAGTCTAATTTATCCATTCCTCTGATCATCGTATAAACCTGTATTAAGTCACCACGAATTCTTCTCTCTTCTAGACACTGTAGGCCGGTTTTTCCTAAAAACTGTAATTCTGGAATCCCACTATCAGCGTTGTCGCTCTTTTTTGTATTCTTTCCAGCATGTTTGTATCCGCTCTATGATAAGGACTCCACGCCTGTACACATAACTCCAATCTAGGTCTAACTAATGCTTTATACAGTTTGACTATCACTTCCTTGCTCCTGTGTTTAATATTTATTGTTATTATACTTAACATTGCATTTGTCTTTTTCACTGCTACCTGAACTTGCTCACTCACCTTACCTGTATGATCTAGTATAACTTCTAAGTCCCTTTCCTTATCTATCTTTCTAATATTGTTCTCTCCCATTCTGTAATTATGTTTCATATTGGATCTACCCATGTGGATGACTGTACATTTATCTACATTAAACTCCATTTGCGAACCTACAAACCACTCTCGAATTTTATCTAAATCCGATCTCAATATATCCACATCTGCTTGAGATATAGATAAAGATATAGATATACTATAGATCCTACTTAATATCACACAAAATTGGTTAGTAAAGAACATCTTGTCTCGAAAGCTAAAATAGTTTCTTCTTCTTCTTCGTTCGTCTTCAGACCTCAACTTCAATGATTTTAACGAAGGCAGCAGTCGACTCAAGGCTCTGTACGCTTCCGTACGCTTCAGATCAGGAATCTGAACACAGACATGTTTTGTTTGTGAGCCATCGAGACTTCGCAACCACGTATGAACACTTATATAAAAGCTTAATACATGCAATTCAAATTCATATCTTTTCTATCGTTATCGCTGCTTGTTTCAAATCTATCAATAACATGACCTCCCATAGTGTATCCGGGGTCCCTTACTGAGAATGGTAGAATATAACCGCCACAGAATACTGTCACAGTAGGTCAAGGGCAACCAATCTTAAGGTGAGCGATGTATGTATTTCACCTGAGTGGCCAAAACATTCATAACATGTTGATCGCGAGGACTAAGAGTTGTCCATGTATGTGGCAATCTCAAAATGTACAAATTATCGCTACCGTACTGCAAATAACTAGAAAAAGTATTTCCTAAAAGCTGGTCATGGTAAGTCAAATACAATGCTGGACCTGTGCTTCAACAAAAAGAGATGAGTAATCTTGATTTAACTTAACTTAACGTCTTTATACTGGTTTAGAAGACTCTGCAGAGTCTGTACGCAACCAGTTTCATTTACATTTCCTTTGCTCAATAAGCTATGCGCATCCAATTTATTCTTAAATGCATCGACTGCCCCTGCTTCCATCACTTCCTGTGGAAATGCATTCCAAGCACTCACCCCTCTCTGACTAAAGAAATATTTCCAAATATCCAATCTTGACCTTTCTTTATTTAATTTGAAGCTATGCCTTTTTGTTCTGATTTGATTGATTGAACTCCATGCATGTATTGAAAGGCGTGACTAAAGAGAGTTGTGCATGAGGATAACAACCTCATCATGCAAGTAAACTGTTACATAAACTCCTACTGCAAGATCATGCAAAGCTTTTTGCTGAAGTCATCTTGATGGAGGTTGACTGTACTTGTACTGATGTGCTTCGGCTGGAGCGAAAAATGTCAAGAAAAGATATCTTCCTTGTTCGTCTTCAGACCTCGAATTCAATTACTCTAACGAAGGCAGCAGTTGACTTGAGGGTCCGAGCACTTCTGTACAGCTACTCGTGGAAGGACACTGATTGTTGCCAAATGCTACTTCTTGTCGGTATACGATGGACAGGACTGCAAAATGTGTTCTGATGTCATGGGGGATGTGCCGAGAAGATAGATGGCCAGCTAGAGTCGTTGCCTTGTGTTTTAAGTCAAGTCAGGTAATCCTCATACTCAACCATTGTCTTTGTGTTGGTTTATGAGTCTCGGGCAGCGTGGAGGAAGACGGAGTAGAATCTAAATGTCTCAGCCAGGTGTTCCGCGGGAGACTCCATTAGTGGTGAGGTCTTGTATTTCGTATAGTGTAAAGTGCAGAATCTGCAACAAAAGAAATATTATTTGTAAGATTCTGTGTTTACTTTAATCTTAGTCTTAGTAGACCTGTAATTCTACAAGGGAAGATGACCCTGTGGAGGTCCCAGCTGTGGTGTGAGCTGGATAAAGGAGGGATGAGGATTTCCTGTTTAGCGTGTTAGGCTCGAGCAGCTTATTACTCCGCTGTGTTAAGACAAGTGCCAAGAAGTTTGGTTAATAGATCTGCGAGTCCATCTTAAAAGACTCAAACACTAGACCAACTTGACCCGCAGCCTGTTAGGCGCCATCTATGCTGCTCTTAACAAACCAATTAAGCATAACCGGTGTTGTGCCATGTCACACAGTTAGTCGCCTCTTATGACATGCTCTATGTAGGGCAGTGGTGCTATTCTTGTCATTGCCATACCCAAAGATCCAGAATCATTCGGGATGTTTACTGTAGTACGCCGCCCATACAGTGGGTTAGAGGACATATGTTGCTAATACAGAGAATACTAGTTGTTTTTGCTTGTGAATGCACATATCGACAAAGGGATATGTTGCTACTCAGATATTAAGCTCGCAATATCGCTAGACCTATAAAAGAATGTTGCACATAGCGACAAAGGGGTATTTTGCTACTCAGATATTAAGCTCGCAATATCACTAGACCTATAAACGAATAATGCGAATCACAATGTAAACATGCAATTCCCTAGTAGTGGATCCAACGGGAAGCTTCGACTGGTCCATTTCTTCTTCTTCATTTTCGTTCGTCTTCAGACATCAACTTCAATGACTCTAACGAAGTCATCAGTCGACTCAAGGCTCTCTACGCCTCCGTGCAGCTTCTCGTGGAAGGACACTAGCTGTTGCCAAATGCTACTTCTTTTGTCGGTATACTGTGGACATGACTGCAAAATATGTTCTGCCTTCATGGGGGCTGTGCAGCAGGCACAAAGGTCTGTAGTACCAATCTTGAACTTGTACAGCTGACATCTCAGACTGTTGTGACCTGTGCGTAGCCAGAGAATGATCATCTATGTGGCCAAGGTGTGGTTTTTTGTTTTTCCATTTTGCACTGTACGTTGCCCTGATGAATGCTTTAGTCTCATTGTATGTAATTTCTGTATCTAACGTAGGTTACGTTCTTGATTTTGTTCCATAGCGGTATTTTAACAATTCCTATCTATTTTTTATACTCCACAGGCGATAAGAGAGAGACTGGAAATGAGGGAACTACGTTTTGAACTCTCCCAGTTTTACTACTATAATCCCTCAGCAATTTATATAATGTACAGACGGACACTATGCATTAATATCTGAAATAGTATCTTACTATCCACATGTTAACAAACTTACCCTAGGCATTACAATCCTAGCTAGTATCTTACTATGCTACATCGAGTTTTAATGTCCTATATATAGTATCTTACTATCAACAGACTATCATACCAGCATTAAATTTAGATGTCCTACACAGTATCTACCAAAGCACATAGTAACAGTCTTTTATATAATACCTTACTATATGAATATTAACATACAGACAATAAACGCTATTGTCCTACAAAGTATCGCACTATCCCCATTAAACAGATGTTCACTGACTCGAAACTTTACAGTCCTACATTGTAAGTTGCTATATATATATTAACAGACCAATACCAAGTTTTATTGTTGTTCAAAGTATGGTACAATCCCAATGGCATCAGACTGACAGAGAGCTTTAATGTCTTACACAGGATCTTACAATCCACATATTAACAAACCAACTCTAGATTGAATGCACTGCACCGCATCCACTATCCAGATGTTAGACTTACCCAAAACATTGATGTCCTACATAGTTCCTTACTGCCATTATGTTAACAGGCCAAAACAGAGGTTAAATGTCTAACAGAATATCTTACTATCCACATGTAAACAAGCCAAGACAGAGCTTTAATGTGCTACAGAGTATCTTACTATCCACATGTTAACAGGCAAACACAGAGCTTGATTGTCCTACAGAGTATCTTACTATCCACATGTCGACAGGCCAACACAGAGCTTGAATGTCCTAGAGAGTGTTTTACTATCCACATGTCAACAGACCAACACAGAGCTTGAATGTCTCACAGAGTATCTTACTATCCACATGTCAACAGGCAAACATAGAGCTTGAATGTCCTACAGAGTATCTTACTATCCACATGTCAACACGCAAACACAGAGCTTGAATGTCCTACAGAGTATTTTACTATCCACATGTCAACAGGCCAACACAGAGCTTGAATGTCTCACAGAGTATCTTACTATCCACATGTCAACAGGCCAACACAGAGCTTGAATGTCTAACAGAGTATCTTACTATCCACATGTCAACAGGCAAACATAGAGCTTGAATGTCCTACAGAGTATCTTACTATCCACATGTCAACAGGCCAACACAGAGCTTGAATGTCCTACAGAGTATTTTACTATCCACATGTCAACAGGCCAACACAGAGCTTGAATGTCTCACAGAGTATCTTACTATCCACATGTCAACAGGCCGATACAGAGCTTGAATATCCTAGAGAGTATTTTACAATCCATATGTCAACAGGCCAACACATAGCTTGAATGTCCTACAGAGTATCTTTCTATCCACATTTCAACAGGCCAACATAGAGCTTGAATGTCTCACAGAGAATCTTACTATCCACATGTAAATAGGCAAACACAGAGCTTGAATGTCTCACAGAGTATCTTACTATCCACATGTAAACAAGCCAAGACAGAGCTTTAATGTGCTACAGAGTATCTTACTATCCACATGTCAACAGACCAACACAGAGCTTGAATGTCTCACAGAGTATCTTACTATCCACATGTCAACAGGTAAACATAGAGCTTGAATGTCCTACAGAGTATCTTACTATCCACATGTCAACAGGCCAACACAGAGCTTAAATGTCCTACAGAGTATTTTACTATCCACATGTCAACAGGCCAACACAGAGCTTGAATGTCGCACAGAGTATCTTACTATCCACATGTCAACAGGCCAACACAGAGCTTGAATGTCCTAGAGAGTATTTTACTATCCACATGTCAACAGACAACACAGAGCTTGAATGTCTCACAGAGTATCTTACTATCCACATGTCAACAGGCAAACATAGAGCTTGAATGTCCTACAGAGTATCTTAATATCCACATGTCAACAGGCCAACACAGAGCTTGAATGTCCTACAGAGTATTTTACTATCCACATGTCAACAGGCCAACACAGAGCTTGAATGTCTCACAGAGTATCTTACTATCCACATGTCAACAGGCCAACACAGAGCTTGAATGTCCTAGAGAGTATTTTACTATCCACATGTCAACAGACAACACAGAGCTTGAATGTCTAACAGAGTATCTTACTATCCACATGTCAACAGGCAAACATAGAGCTTGAATGTCCTACAGAGTATCTTACTATCCACATGTCAACAGGCCAACACAGAGCTTGAATGTCCTACAGAGTATTTTACTATCCACATGTCAACAGGCCAACACAGAGCTTGAATGTCTGATAGAGTATCTTACTATCCCCTGGTCAACAGGCCAACACAGAGCTTGAATGTCCTAGAGAGTATTTTACTATCCACATGTCAACAGGCAAACATAGAGCTTGAATGTCTCACAGAGTATCTTACTATCCACATGTCAACAGGCCAACATAGAGGTTGAATGTCTCACAGAGTATCTTACTATCCACTTGTCAACAGGCAAACATAGAGCTTGAATGTCCTACAGAGTATCTTACTATCCACATGTCAACAGGCCAACACAGAGCTTGAATGTCCTAGAGAGTATTTTACTTTCCATATGTCAACAGGCCAACACAGAGCTTGAATGTCTCACAGAGTATCTTACTATCCACATGTAAACAGGCCAACACAGAGCTTAAATGTCTCACAGAGTATCTTACTATCCACATGTCAACAGGCCAACACAGAGCTTAAATGTCCTAGAGAATATTTTACTATCCACATGTCAACAGACAACACAGAGCTTTAATGTCTCACAGAGTATCTTACTATCCACATGTCAACAGGCAAACATAGAGCTTGAATGTCCTACAGAGTATCTTACTATCCACATGTCAACAGGCCAACACAGAGCTTGAATGTCCTACAGAGTATTTTACTATCCACATGTCAACAGGCCAACACAGAGCTTGAATGTCTCACAGAGTATCTTACTATCCACATGTCAACAGGCCAACACAGAGCTTGAATGTCTAACAGAGTATCTTACTATCCACATGTCAACAGGCAAACATAGAGCTTGAATGTCCTACAGAGTATCTTACTATCCACATGTCAACAGGCCAACACAGAGCTTGAATGTCCTACAGAGTATTTTACTATCCACATGTCAACAGGCCAACACAGAGCTTGAATGTCTCACAGAGTATCTTACTATCCACATGTCAACAGGCCGATACAGAGCTTGAATATCCTAGAGAGTATTTTACAATCCATATGTCAACAGGCCAACACATAGCTTGAATGTCCTACAGAGTATCTTTCTATCCACATTTCAACAGGCCAACATAGAGCTTGAATGTCCCACAGAGAATCTTACTATCCACATGTAAATAGGCAAACACAGAGCTTGAATGTCTCACAGAGTATCTTTCTATCCACATGTAAACAAGCCAAGACAGAGCTTTAATGTGCTACAGAGTATCTTACTATCCACATGTCAACAGACCAACACAGAGCTTGAATGTCTCACAGAGTATCTTACTATCCACATGTCAACAGGTAAACATAGAGCTTGAATGTCCTACAGAGTATCTTACTATCCACATGTCAACAGGCCAACACAGAGCTTAAATGTCCTACAGAGTATTTTACTATCCACATGTCAACAGGCCAACACAGAGCTTGAATGTCGCACAGAGTATCTTACTATCCACATGTCAACAGGCCAACACAGAGCTTGAATGTCCTAGAGAGTATTTTACTATCCACATGGCAACAGACAACACAGAGCTTGAATGTCTCACAGAGTATCTTACTATCCACATGTCAACAGGCAAACAGAGCTTGAATGTCCTACAGAGTATCTTAATATCCACATGTCAACAGGCCAACACAGAGCTTGAATGTCCTACAGAGTATTTTACTATCCACATGTCAACAGGCCAACACAGAGCTTGAATGTCTCACAGAGTATCTTACTATCCACATGTCAACAGGCCAACACAGAGCTTGAATGTCCTAGAGAGTATTTTACTATCCACATGTCAACAGACAACACAGAGCTTGAATGTCTAACAGAGTATCTTACTATCCACATGTCAACAGGCAAACATAGAGCTTGAATGTCCTACAGAGTATCTTACTATCCACATGTCAACAGGCCAACACAGAGCTTGAATGTCCTACAGAGTATTTTACTATCCACATGTCAACAGGCCAACACAGAGCTTGAATGTCTGATAGAGTATCTTACTATCCCCTGGTCAACAGGCAAACACAGAGCTTGAATGTCCTAGAGAGTATTTTACTATCCACATGTCAACAGGCAAACATAGAGCTTGAATGTCTCACAGAGTATCTTACTATCCACATGTCAACAGGCCAACATAGAGGTTGAATGTCTCACAGAGTATCTTACTATCCACATGTCAACAGGCAAACATAGAGCTTGAATGTCCTACAGAGTATCTTACTATCCACATGTCAACAGGCCAACACAGAGCTTGAATGTCCTAGAGAGTATTTTACTTTCCCTATGTCAACAGGCCAACACAGAGCTTGAATGTCTCACAGAGTATCTTACTATCCACATGTAAACAGGCCAACACAGAGCTTGAATGTCCTAGAGAGTATTTTACTATCCACATGTCAACAGGCAAACACAGAGCTTGAATGTCCTACAGAGTATCTTACTAACCACATGTTAACAGGCAAACACAGAACTTAATTGTCCTACATAATTTCTTACTATCCACATGTCAACAGCCCAAGACAGAGCTTTAATGTCCTACAGAGTATCTTACTATCCACATGTCAACAGGCAAAGATAGAGCTTGAATGTCCTACAGAGTATCTTACTATCCACATGTCAACAGGCAAACACAGAGCTTGAATGTCCTACAGAGTATCTTACTAACCACATGTTAACAGGCAAACACAGAACTTAATTGTCCTACAGAATTTCTTACTATCCACATGTCAACAGCCCAAGACAGAGCTTTAATGTCCTACAGAGTATCTTACTATCCACATGTCAACAGGCAAAGATAGAGCTTGAATGTCCTACAGAGTATCTTACTATCCACATGTCAACAGGCAAACACAGAGCTTGAATGTCCTACAGAGTATTTTACTATCCATATGTCAACCGGCAAACACAGAGCTTGAATGTCTCACAGAGTATCTTACTATCCACATGTCAACAGGCCAATACAGAGCTTGAATATCCTAGAGAGTATTTTACAATCCATATGTCAACAGGCCAACACATAGCTTGAAAGTCCTACAGAACATCTTACTATCCACATTTCAACAGGCCAACATAGAGCTTGAATGTCCTACAGAGTATCTTACTATCCACATGTCAACAGGCCAACACAGAGCTTGAATGTCCTACAGAGTATTTTACTATCCACATGTCAACAGGCCAACACAGAGCTTGAATGTCTCACAGAGTATCTTACTATCCCCTGGTCAACAGGCCAACACAGAGCTTGAATGTCCTAGAGAGTATTTTACTATCCACATGTCAACAGACCAGCACATAGCTTGAATGTCCTACAGAGTATCTTACTATCCACATGTCAACAGGCCAACACAGAGCTTGAATGTCCTAGAGAGTATTTTACTTTCCATATGTCAACAGGCCAACACAGAGCTTGAATGTCTCACAGAGTATCTTACTATCCACATGTAAACAGGCCAACACAGAGCTTGAATGTCCTAGAGAGTATTTTACTATCCACATGTCAACAGGCCAACACAGAGCTTGAATGTCCTACAGAGTATCTTACTATCCACATGTCAACAGGCCAACATAGAGGTTGAATGTCTCACAGAGTATCTTACTATCCACATGTCAACAGGCAAACATAGAGCTTGAATGTCCTACAGAGTATCTTACTATCCACATGTCAACAGGCCAACACAGAGCTTGAATGTCGTAGAGAGTATTTTACTTTCCATATGTCAACAGGCCAACACAGAGCTTGAATGTCTCACAGAGTATCTTACTATCCACATGTAAACAGGCCAACACAGAGCTTGAATGTCCTAGAGAGTATTTTACTATCCACATGTCAACAGGCAAACACAGAGCTTGAATGTCCTACAGAGTATTTTACTAACCACATGTTAACAGGCAAACACAGAACTTAATTGTCCTACAGAATTTCTTACTATCCACATGTCAACAGCCCAAGACAGAGCTTTAATGTCCTACAGAGTATCTTACTATCCACATGTCAACAGGCAAAGATAGAGCTTGAATGTCTCACAGAGTATCTTACTATCCACATGTCAACAGGTCAACACAGAGCTTGAATGTCCTAGAGAGTATTTTACTATCCACATGTCAACAGGCAAACACAGAGCTTGAATGTCCTACAGAGTATCTTACTAACCACATGTTAACAGGCAAACGCAGAACTTAATTGTCCTACAGAATTTCTTACTATCCACATGTCAACAGCCCAAGACAGAGCTTTAATGTCCTACAGAGTATCTTACTATCCACATGTCAACAGGCAAAGATAGAGCTTGAATGTCCTACAGAGTATCTTACTATCCACATGTCAACAGGCAAACACAGAGCTTGAATGTCCTACAGAGTATTTTACTATCCATATGTCAACCGGCCAACACAGAGCTTGAATGTCTCACAGAGTATCTTACTATCCACATGTCAACAGGCCAATACAGAGCTTGAATATCCTAGAGAGTATTTTACAATCCATATGTCAACAGGCCAACACATAGCTTGAATGTCCTACAGAACATCTTACTATCCACATTTCAATAGGCCAACATAGAGCTTGAATGTCCTACAGAGTATCTTACTATCCACATGTCAACAGGCCAACACAGAGCTTGAATGTCCTACAGAGTATTTTACTATCCACATGTCAACAGACCAACACAGAGCTTGAATGTCTCACAGAGTATCTTACTATCCCCTGGTCAACAGGCCAACACAGAGCTTGAATGTCCTAGAGAGTATTTTACTATCCCCATGTCAACAGACCAGCACAGAGCTTGAATGTCCTACAGAGTATCTTACTATCCTCATGTCAACAGGCCAACACAGAGCTTGAATGTCCTAGAGAGTATTTTACTTTCCATATGTCAACAGGCCAACACAGAGCTTGAATGTCTCACAGAGTATCTTACTATCCACATGTAAACAGGCCAACACAGAGCTTGAATGTCCTAGAGAGTATTTTACTATCCACATGTCAACAGGCCAACACAGAGCTTGAATGTCCTACAGAGTATCTTACTATCCACATGTCAACAGGCCAACATAGAGGTTGAATGTCTCACAGAGTATCTTACTATCCACATGTCAACAGGCAAACATAGAGCTTGAATGTCCTACAGAGTATCTTACTATCCACATGTCAACAGGCCAACACAGAGCTTGAATGTCCTAGAGAGTATTTTACTTTCCATATGTCAACAGGCCAACACAGAGCTTGAATGTCTCACAGAGTATCTTACTATCCACATGTAAACAGGCCAACACAGAGCTTGAATGTCCTAGAGAGTATTTTACTATCCACATGTCAACAGGCAAACACAGAGCTTGAATGTCCTACAGAGTATCTTACTAACCACATGTTAACAGGCAAACACAGAACTTAATTGTCCTACATAATTTCTTACTATCCACATGTCAACAGGCAAACACAGAGCTTGAATGTCCTACAGAGTATTTTACTATCCATATGTCAACCGGCCAACACAGAGCTTGAATGTCTCACAGAGTATCTTACTATCCACATGTCAACAGGCCAATACAGAGCTTGAATATCCTAGAGAGTATTTTACAATCCATATGTCAACAGGCCAACACATAGCTTGAATGTCCTACAGAACATCTTACTATCCACATTTCAACAGGCCAACATAGAGCTTGAATGTCCTACAGAGTATCTTACTATCCACATGTCAACAGGCCAACACAGAGCTTGAATGTCTAACAGAGTATCTTACTATCCACATGTCAACAGGCCAACACAGAGCTTGAATGTCCTACAGAGTATTTTACTATCCACATGTCAACAGGCCAACACAGAGCTTGAATGTCTCACAGAGTATCTTACTATCCACATGTCAACAGGCCGATACAGAGCTTGAATATCCTAGAGAGTATTTTACAATCCATATGTCAACAGGCCAACACATAGCTTGAATGTCCTACAGAGTATCTTTCTATCCACATTTCAACAGGCCAACATAGAGCTTGAATGTCTCACAGAGAATCTTACTATCCACATGTAAATAGGCCAACACAGAGCTTGAATGTCTCACAGAGTATCTTACTATCCACATGTAAACAAGCCAAGACAGAGCTTTAATGTGCTACAGAGTATCTTACTATCCACATGTCAACAGACCAACACAGAGCTTAAATGTATCACAGAGTATCTTACTATCCACATGTCAACAGGTAAACATAGAGCTTGAATGTCCTACAGAGTATCTTACTATTCACATGTCAACAGGCCAACACAGAGCTTAAATGTCCTACAGAGTATTTTACTATCCACATGTCAACAGGCCAACACAGAGCTTGAATGTCTCACAGAGTATCTTACTATCCACATGTCAACAGGCCAACACAGAGCTTGAATGTCCTAGAGAGTATTTTACTATCCACATGTCAACAGACAACACAGAGCTTGAATGTCTCACAGAGTATCTTACTATCCACATGTCAACAGGCAAACATAGAGCTTGAATGTCATTCAGAGTATCTTAATATCCACATGTCAACAGGCCAACACAGAGCTTGAATGTCCTACAGAGTATTTTACTATCCACATGTCAACAGGCCAACACAGAGCTTGAATGTCTAACAGAGTATCTTACTATCCACATGTCAACAGGCCAACACAGAGCTTGAATGTCCTAGAGAGTATTTTACTATCCACATGTCAACAGGCCAACACAGAGCTTGAATGTCCTACAGAGTATTTTACTATCCACATGTCAACAGACAACACAGAGCTTGAATGTCTAACAGAGTATCTTACTATCCACATGTCAACAGGCAAACACAGAGCTTGAATGTCCTACAGAGTATCTTACTATCCACATGTCAACAGGCCAACACAGAGCTTGAATGTCCTACAGAGTATTTTACTATCCACATGTCAACAGGCCAACACAGAGCTTGAATGTCTCATAGAGTATCTTACTATCCCCTGGTCAACAGGCCAACACAGATCTTGAATGTCCTAGAGAGTATTTTACTATCCACATGTCAACAGGCAAACATAGAGCTTGAATGTCTCACAGAGTATCTTACTATCCACATGTCAACAGGCCAACACAGAGCTTAAATGTCCTACATAATTTCTTACTATCCACATGTCAACAGCCCAAGACAGAGCTTGAATGTCTAACAGAGTATCTTACTATCCACATGTCAACAGGCAAACATAGAGCTTGAATGTCCTACAGAGTATCTTACTATCCACATGTCAACAGGCCAACACAGAGCTTGAATGTCCTACAGAGTATTTTACTATCCACATGTCAACAGGCCAACACAGAGCTTGAATGTCTCACAGAGTATCTTACTATCCCCTGGTCAACAGGCTAACACAGAACTTGAATGTCCTAGAGAGTATTTTACTATCCACATGTCAACAGACCAACACAGAGCTTGAATGTCTCACAGAGTATCTTACTATCCACATGTTAACAGGCAAACATAGAGCTTGAATGTCCTACAGAGTATCTTACTATCCACATGTCAACAGGCCAACACAGAGCTTGAATGTCCAAGAGAGTATTTTACTTTCCATATGTCAACAGGCCAACACAGAGCTTGAATGTCTCACAGAGTATCTTACTATCCACATGTAAACAGGCCAACACAGAGTTTGAATGTCCTAGAGAGTATTTTACTATCCACATGTCAACAGGCAAACACATAGCTTGAATGTCCTACTGAGTATCTTACTATCCACATGTCAACAGGCCAACACAGAGCTTGAATGTCTCACAGAGTATCTTACTATCCACATGTAAACAGGCCAACACAGAGCTTGAATGTCCTAGAGAGTATTTTACTATCCAGATGTCAACAGGCAAACACAGAGCTTGAATGTCCTACAGAGTATCTTACTAACCACATGTTAACAGGCAAACACAGAACTTAATTGTCCTACAGAATTTCTTACTATCCACATGTCAACAGCCCAAGACAGAGCTTTAATGTCCTACAGAGTATCTTACTATCCACATGTCAACAGGCAAAGATAGAGCTTGAATGTCCTACAGAGTATCTTACTATCCACATGTCAACAGGCAAACACAGAGCTTGAATGTCCTACAGAGTATTTTACTATCCATATGTCAACCGGCCAACACAGAGCTTGAATGTCTAACAGAGTATCTTACTATCCACATGTCAACAGGCAAACATAGAGCTTGAATGTCCTACAGAGTATCTTACTATCCACATGTCAACAGGCCAACACAGAGCTTGAATGTCCTACAGAGTATTTTACTATCCACATGTCAACAGGCCAACACAGAGCTTGAATGTCTCACAGAGTATCTTACTATCCACATGTCAACAGGCCGATACAGAGCTTGAATATCCTAGAGAGTATTTTACAATCCATATGTCAACAGGCCAACACATAGCTTGAATGTCATTCAGAGTATCTTAATATCCACATGTCAACAGGCCAACACAGAGCTTGAATGTCCTACAGAGTATTTTACTATCCACATGTCAACAGGCCAACACAGAGCTTGAATGTCTAACAGAGTATCTTACTATCCACATGTCAACAGGCCAACACAGAGCTTGAATGTCCTAGAGAGTATTTTACTATCCACATGTCAACAGGCCAACACAGAGCTTGAATGTCCTACAGAGTATTTTACTATCCACATGTCAACAGACAACACAGAGCTTGAATGTCTAACAGAGTATCTTACTATCCACATGTCAACAGGCAAACATAGAGCTTGAATGTCCTACAGAGTATCTTACTATCCACATGTCAACAGGCCAACACAGAGCTTGAATGTCCTACAGAGTATTTTACTATCCACATGTCAACAGGCCAACACAGAGCTTGAATGTCTCATAGAGTATCTTACTATCCCCTGGTCAACAGGCCAACACAGACCTTGAATGTCCTAGAGAGTATTTTACTATCCACATGTCAACAGGCCAACACAGAGCTTAAATGTCCTACATAATTTCTTACTATCCACATGTCAACAGCCCAAGACAGAGCTTGAATGTTTAACATAGTATCTTACTATCCACATGTCAACAGGCAAACATAGAGCTTGAATGTCCTACAGAGTATCTTACTATCCACATGTCAACAGGCCAACACAGAGCTTGAATGTCCTACAGAGTATTTTACTATCCACATGTCAACAGGCCAACACAGAGCTTGAATGTCTCACAGAGTATCTTACTATCCCCTGGTCAACAGGCTAACACAGAACTTGAATGTCCTAGAGAGTATTTTACTATCCACATGTCAACAGACCAACACAGAGCTTGAATGTCTCACAGAGTATCTTACTATCCACATGTTAACAGGCAAACATAGAGCTTGAATGTCCTACAGAGTATCTTACTATCCACATGTCAACAGGCCAACACAGAGCTTGAATGTCCAAGAGAGTATTTTACTTTCCATATGTCAACAGGCCAACACAGAGCTTGAATGTCTCACAGAGTATCTTACTATCCACATGTAAACAGGCCAACACAGAGCTTGAATGTCCTAGAGAGTATTTTACTATCCACATGTCAACAGGCAAACACATAGCTTGAATGTCCTACTGAGTATCTTACTATCCACATGTCAAAAGGCCAACATAGAGGTTGAATTTCTAACAGAGTATCTTACTATCCACATGTAAACAAGCCAAGACAGAGCTTTAATGTGCTACAGAGTATCTTACTATCCACATGTTAACAGGCCAACACAGAGCTTGAATGTCCTACAGAGTATCTTACTAACCACATGTTAACAGGCAAACACAGAACTTAATTGTCCTACAGAATTTCTTACTATCCACATGTCAACAGCCCAAGACAGAGCTTGAATGTCTAACAGAGTATCTTACTATCCACATGTCAACAGGCAAACATAGAGCTTGAATGTCCTAAAGAGTATCTTACTATCCACATGTCAACAGGCCAACACAGAGCTTGAATGTCCTACAGAGTATTTTACTATCCACATGTTAACAGGCCAACACAGAGCTTGAATGTCTCACAGAGTATCTTACTATCCCCTGGTCAACAGGCCAACACAGAGCTTGAATGTCCTAGAGAGTATTTTACTATCCACATGTCAACAGACCAGCACAGAGCTTGAATGTCCTACAGAGTATCTTACTATCCACATGTCAACAGGCCAACACAGAGCTTGAATGTCCTAGAGAGTATTTTACTTTCCATATGTCAACAGGCCAACACAGAGCTTGAATGTCTCACAGAGTATCTTACTATCCACATGTCAACAGGCCAACACAGAGCTTGAATGTCCTACAGAGTATTTTACTATCCACATGTCAACAGGCCAACACAGAGCTTGAATGTCTCACAGAGTATCTTACTATCCCCTGGTCAACAGGCTAACACAGAACTTGAATGTCCTAGAGAGTATTTTACTATCCACATGTCAACAGACCAACACAGAGCTTGAATGTCTCACAGAGTATCTTACTATCCACATGTTAACAGGCAAACATAGAGCTTGAATGTCCTACAGAGTATCTTAATATCCACATGTCAACAGGCCAACACAGAGCTTGAATGTCCAAGAGAGTATTTTACTTTCCATATGTCAACAGGCCAACACAGAGCTTGAATGTCTCACAGAGTATCTTACTATCCACATGTAAACAGGCCAACACAGAGCTTGAATGTCCTAGAGAGTATTTTACTATCCACATGTCAACAGGCAAACACATAGCTTGAATGTCCTACTGAGTATCTTACTATCCACATGTCAACAGGCCAACACAGAGCTTGAATGTCTCACAGAGTATCTTACTATCCACATGTAAACAGGCCAACACAGAGCTTGAATGTCCTAGAGAGTATTTTACTATCCACATGTCAACAGGCAAACACAGAGCTTGAATGTCCTACAGAGTATCTTACTAACCACATGTTAACAGGCAAACACAGAACTTAATTGTCCTACAGAATTTCTTACTATCCACATGTCAACAGCCCAAGACAGAGCTTTAATGTCCTACAGAGTATCTTACTATCCACATGTCAACAGGCAAAGATAGAGCTTGAATGTCCTACAGAGTATCTTACTATCCACATGTCAACAGGCAAACACAGAGCTTGAATGTCCTACAGAGTATTTTACTATCCATATGTCAACCGGCCAACACAGAGCTTGAATGTCTAACAGAGTATCTTACTATCCACATGTCAACAGGCAAACATAGAGCTTGAATGTCCTACAGAGTATCTTACTATCCACATGTCAACAGGCCAACACAGAGCTTGAATGTCCTACAGAGTATTTTACTATCCACATGTCAACAGGCCAACACAGAGCTTGAATGTCTCACAGAGTATCTTACTATCCACATGTCAACAGGCCGATACAGAGCTTGAATATCCTAGAGAGTATTTTACAATCCATATGTCAACAGGCCAACACATAGCTTGAATGTCATTCAGAGTATCTTAATATCCACATGTCAACAGGCCAACACAGAGCTTGAATGTCCTACAGAGTATTTTACTATCCACATGTCAACAGGCCAACACAGAGCTTGAATGTCTAACAGAGTATCTTACTATCCACATGTCAACAGGCCAACACAGAGCTTGAATGTCCTAGAGAGTATTTTACTATCCACATGTCAACAGGCAAACACAGAGCTTGAATGTCCTACAGAGTATTTTACTATCCACATGTCAACAGACAACACAGAGCTTGAATGTCTAACAGAGTATCTTACTATCCACATGTCAACAGGCAAACATAGAGCTTGAATGTCCTACAGAGTATCTTACTATCCACATGTCAACAGGCCAACACAGAGCTTGAATGTCCTACAGAGTATTTTACTATCCACATGTCAACAGGCCAACACAGAGCTTGAATGTCTCATAGAGTATCTTACTATCCCCTGGTCAACAGGCCAACACAGATCTTGAATGTCCTAGAGAGTATTTTACTATCCACATGTCAACAGGCCAACACAGAGCTTAAATGTCCTACAGAGTATCTTACTATCCACATGTCAACAGACCAACACAGAGCTTAAATGTCTCACAGAGTATCTTACTATCCACATGTCAACAGGTAAACATAGAGCTTGAATGTCCTACAGAGTATCTTACTATCCACATGTCAACAGGCCAACACAGAGCTTAAATGTCCTACAGAGTATTTTACTATCCACATGTCAACAGGCCAACACAGAGCTTCAATGTCTCACAGAGTATCTTACTATCCACATGTCAACAGGCCAACACAGAGCTTGAATGTCCTAGAGAGTATTTTACTATCTACATGTCAACAGACAACACAGAGCTTGAATGTCTCACAGAGTATCTTACTATCCACATGTCAACAGGCAAACATAGAGCTTGAATGTCATTCAGAGTATCTTAATATCCACATGTCAACAGGCCAACACAGAGCGTGAATGTCCTACAGAGTATTTTACTATCCACATGTCAACAGGCCAACACAGAGCTTGAATGTCTAACAGAGTATCTTACTATCCACATGTCAACAGGCCAACACAGAGCTTGAACGTCCTAGAGAGTATTTTACTATCCACATGTCAACAGGCCAACACAGAGCTTGAATGTCCTACAGAGTATTTTACTATCCACATGTCAACAGACAACATAGAGGTTGAATGTCTAACAGAGTATCTTACTATCCACATGTCAACAGGCAAACATAGAGCTTGAATGTCCTACAGAGTATCTTACTATCCACATGTCAACAGGCCAACACAGAGCTTGAATGTCCTACAGAGTATTTTACTATCCACATGTCAACAGGCCAACACAGAGCTTGAATGTCTCATAGAGTATCTTACTATCCCCTGGTCAACAGGCCAACACAGATCTTGAATGTCCTAGAGAGTATTTTACTATCCACATGTCAACAGGCAAACATAGAGCTTGAATGTCTCACAGAGTATCTTACTATCCACATGTCAACAGGCCAACACAGAGCTTAAATGTCCTACATAATTTCTTACTATCCACATGTCAACAGCCCAAGACAGAGCTTGAATGTCTAACAGAGTATCTTACTATCCACATGTCAACAGGCAAACATAGAGCTTGAATGTCCTACAGAGTATCTTACTATCCACATGTCAACAGGCCAACACAGAGCTTGAATGTCCTACAGAGTATTTTACTATCCACATGTCAACAGGCCAACACAGAGCTTGAATGTCTCATAGAGTATCTTACTATCCCCTGGTCAACAGGCCAACACAGATCGTGAATGTCCTAGAGAGTATTTTACTATCCACATGTCAACAGGCAAACATAGAGCTTGAATGTCTCACAGAGTATCTTACTATCCACATGTCAACAGGCCAACACAGAGCTTAAATGTCCTACATAATTTCTTACTATCCACATGTCAACAGCCCAAGACAGAGCTTGAATGTCTAACAGAGTATCTTACTATCCACATGTCAACAGGCAAACATAGAGCTTGAATGTCCTACAGAGTATCTTACTATCCACATGTCAACAGGCCAACACAGAGCTTGAATGTCCTACAGAGTATTTTACTATCCACATGTCAACAGGCCAACACAGAGCTTGAATGTCTCACAGAGTATCTTACTATCCCCTGGTCAACAGGCTAACACAGAACTTGAATGTCCTAGAGAGTATTTTACTATCCACATGTCAACAGACCAACACAGAGCTTGAATGTCTCACAGAGTATCTTACTA
Organism: Ariolimax columbianus; assembly: GCA_036924085.1. Classification (NCBI taxonomy): domain Eukaryota; kingdom Metazoa; phylum Mollusca; class Gastropoda; order Stylommatophora; family Arionidae; genus Ariolimax; species Ariolimax columbianus. Next base: position 69,796,028 of record JAVGWX010000001.1, on the reverse strand, counting down.
TCCACATGTTAACAGGCAAACATAGAGCTTGAATGTCCTACAGAGTATCTTACTATCCACATGTCAACAGGCCAACACAGAGCTTGAATGTCCAAGAGAGTATTTTACTTTCCATATGTCAACAGGCCAACACAGAGCTTGAATGTCTCACAGAGTATCTTACTATCCACATGTAAACAGGCCAACACAGAGTTTGAATGTCCTAGAGAGTATTTTACTATCCACATGTCAACAGGCAAACACATAGCTTGAATGTCCTACTGAGTATCTTACTATCCACATGTCAACAGGCCAACACAGAGCTTGAATGTCTCACAGAGTATCTTACTATCCACATGTAAACAGGCCAACACAGAGCTTGAATGTCCTAGAGAGTATTTTACTATCCAGATGTCAACAGGCAAACACAGAGCTTGAATGTCCTACAGAGTATCTTACTAACCACATGTTAACAGGCAAACACAGAACTTAATTGTCCTACAGAATTTCTTACTATCCACATGTCAACAGCCCAAGACAGAGCTTTAATGTCCTACAGAGTATCTTACTATCCACATGTCAACAGGCAAAGATAGAGCTTGAATGTCCTACAGAGTATCTTACTATCCACATGTCAACAGGCAAACACAGAGCTTGAATGTCCTACAGAGTATTTTACTATCCATATGTCAACCGGCCAACACAGAGCTTGAATGTCTAACAGAGTATCTTACTATCCACATGTCAACAGGCAAACATAGAGCTTGAATGTCCTACAGAGTATCTTACTATCCACATGTCAACAGGCCAACACAGAGCTTGAATGTCCTACAGAGTATTTTACTATCCACATGTCAACAGGCCAACACAGAGCTTGAATGTCTCACAGAGTATCTTACTATCCACATGTCAACAGGCCGACGATACAGAGCTTGAATATCCTAGAGAGTATTTTACAATCCATATGTCAACAGGCCAACACATAGCTTGAATGTCATTCAGAGTATCTTAATATCCACATGTCAACAGGCCAACACAGAGCTTGAATGTCCTACAGAGTATTTTACTATCCACATGTCAACAGGCCAACACAGAGCTTGAATGTCTAACAGAGTATCTTACTATCCACATGTCAACAGGCCAACACAGAGCTTGAATGTCCTAGAGAGTATTTTACTATCCACATGTCAACAGGCCAACACAGAGCTTGAATGTCCTACAGAGTATTTTACTATCCACATGTCAACAGACAACACAGAGCTTGAATGTCTAACAGAGTATCTTACTATCCACATGTCAACAGGCAAACATAGAGCTTGAATGTCCTACAGAGTATCTTACTATCCACATGTCAACAGGCCAACACAGAGCTTGAATGTCCTACAGAGTATTTTACTATCCACATGTCCACAGGCCAACACAGAGCTTGAATGTCTCATAGAGTATCTTACTATCCCCTGGTCAACAGGCCAACACAGACCTTGAATGTCCTAGAGAGTATTTTACTATCCACATGTCAACAGGCCAACACAGAGCTTAAATGTCCTACATAATTTCTTACTATCCACATGTCAACAGCCCAAGACAGAGCTTGAATGTTTAACATAGTATCTTACTATCCACATGTCAACAGGCAAACATAGAGCTTGAATGTCCTACAGAGTATCTTACTATCCACATGTCAACAGGCCAACACAGAGCTTGAATGTCCTACAGAGTATTTTACTATCCACATGTCAACAGGCCAACACAGAGCTTGAATGTCTCACAGAGTATCTTACTATCCCCTGGTCAACAGGCTAACACAGAACTTGAATGTCCTAGAGAGTATTTTACTATCCACATGTCAACAGACCAACACAGAGCTTGAATGTCTCACAGAGTATCTTACTATCCACATGTTAACAGGCAAACATAGAGCTTAAATGTCCTACAGAGTATCTTACTATCCACATGTCAACAGGCCAACACAGAGCTTGAATGTCCAAGAGAGTATTTTACTTTCCATATGTCAACAGGCCAACACAGAGCTTGAATGTCTCACAGAGTATCTTACTATCCACATGTAAACAGGCCAACACAGAGCTTGAATGTCCTAGAGAGTATTTTACTATCCACATGTCAACAGGCAAACACATAGCTTGAATGTCCTACTGAGTATCTTACTATCCACATGTCAAAAGGCCAACATAGAGGTTGAATTTCTAACAGAGTATCTTACTATCCACATGTAAACAAGCCAAGACAGAGCTTTAATGTGCTACAGAGTATCTTACTATCCACATGTTAACAGGCCAACACAGAGCTTGAATGTCCTACAGAGTATCTTACTAACCACATGTTAACAGGCAAACACAGAACTTAATTGTCCTACAGAATTTCTTACTATCCACATGTCAACAGCCCAAGACAGAGCTTGAATGTCTAACAGAGTATCTTACTATCCACATGTCAACAGGCAAACATAGAGCTTGAATGTCCTAAAGAGTATCTTACTATCCACATGTCAACAGGCCAACACAGAGCTTGAATGTCCTACAGAGTATTTTACTATCCACATGTTAACAGGCCAACACAGAGCTTGAATGTCTCACAGAGTATCTTACTATCCCCTGGTCAACAGGCCAACACAGAGCTTGAATGTCCTAGAGAGTATTTTACTATCCACATGTCAACAGACCAGCACAGAGCTTGAATGTCCTACAGAGTATCTTACTATCCACATGTCAACAGGCCAACACAGAGCTTGAATGTCCTAGAGAGTATTTTACTTTCCATATGTCAACAGGCCAACACAGAGCTTGAATGTCTCACAGAGTATCTTACTATCCACATGTCAACAGGCCAACACAGAGCTTGAATGTCCTACAGAGTATTTTACTATCCACATGTCAACAGGCCAACACAGAGCTTGAATGTCTCACAGAGTATCTTACTATCCCCTGGTCAACAGGCTAACACAGAACTTGAATGTCCTAGAGAGTATTTTACTATCCACATGTCAACAGACCAACACAGAGCTTGAATGTCCTACAGAGTATTTTACTATCCACATGTCAACAGGCCAACACAGAGCTTGAATGTCTCATAGAGTATCTTACTATCCCCTGGTCAACAGGCCAACACAGATCTTGAATGTCCTACAGAGTATCTTACTATCCACATGTCAACAGACCAACACAGAGCTTAAATGTCTCACAGAGTATCTTACTATCCACATGTCAACAGGTAAACATAGAGCTTGAATGTCCTACAGAGTATCTTACTATCCACATGTCAACAGGCCAACACAGAGCTTAAATGTCCTACAGAGTATTTTACTATCCACATGTCAACAGGTAAACATAGAGCTTCAATGTCTCACAGAGTATCTTACTATCCACATGTCAACAGGCCAACACAGAGCTTGAATGTCCTAGAGAGTATTTTACTATCTACATGTCAACAGACAACACAGAGCTTCAATGTCTCACAGAGTATCTTACTATCCACATGTCAACAGGCCAACACAGAGCTTGAATGTCCTAGAGAGTATTTTACTATCTACATGTCAACAGACAACACAGAGCTTGAATGTCTCACAGAGTATTTTACTATCCACATGTCAACAGGCCAACACAGAGCTTGAATGTCATTCAGAGTATCTTAATATCCACATGTCAACAGGCCAACACAGAGCGTGAATGTCCTACAGAGTATTTTACTATCCACATGTCAACAGGCCAACACAGAGCTTGAATGTCTAACAGAGTATCTTACTATCCACATGTCAACAGGCCAACACAGAGCTTGAACGTCCTAGAGAGTATTTTACTATCCACATGTCAACAGGCCAACACAGAGCTTGAATGTCCTACAGAGTATTTTACTATCCACATGTCAACAGACAACATAGAGGTTGAATGTCTAACAGAGTATCTTACTATCCACATGTCAACAGGCAAACATAGAGCTTGAATGTCCTACAGAGTATCTTACTATCCACATGTCAACAGGCCAACACAGAGCTTGAATGTCCTACAGAGTATTTTACTATCCACATGTCAACAGGCCAACACAGAGCTTGAATGTCTCATAGAGTATCTTACTATCCACATGTCAACAGCCCAAGACAGAGCTTTAATGTCCTACAGAGTATCTTACTATCCACATGTCAACAGGCAAACATAGAGCTTGAATGTCTCACAGAGTATCTTACTATCCACATGTCAACAGGCCAACACAGAGCTTAAATGTCCTACATAATTTCTTACTATCCACATGTCAACAGCCCAAGACAGAGCTTGAATGTCTAACAGAGTATCTTACTATCCACATGTCAACAGGCAAACATAGAGCTTGAATGTCCTACAGAGTATCTTACTATCCACATGTCAACAGGCCAACACAGAGCTTGAATGTCCTACAGAGTATTTTACTATCCACATGTCAACAGGCCAACACAGAGCTTGAATGTCTCACAGAGTATCTTACTATCCCCTGGTCAACAGGCTAACACAGAACTTGAATGTCCTAGAGAGTATTTTACTATCCACATGTCAACAGACCAACACAGAGCTTGAATGTCTCACAGAGTATCTTACTATCCACATGTTAACAGGCAAACATAGAGCTTGAATGTCCTACAGAGTATCTTACTATCCACATGTCAACAGGCCAACACAGAGCTTGAATGTCCAAGAGAGTATTTTACTTTCCATATGTCAACAGGCCAACACAGAGCTTGAATGTCTCACAGAGTATCTTACTATCCACATGTAAACAGGCCAACACAGAGCTTGAATGTCCTACAGAGTATTTTACTATCCACATGTCAACAGGCAAACACATAGCTTGAATGTCCTACTGAGTATCTTACTATCCACATGTCAACAGGCCAACACAGAGCTTGAATGTCCTACAGAGTATCTTACTATCCACATGTAAACAGGCCAACACAGAGCTTGAATGTCCTAGAGAGTATTTTACTATCCACATGTCAACAGGCAAACACAGAGCTTGAATGTCCTACAGAGTATCTTACTAACCACATGTTAACAGGCAAACACAGAACTTAATTGTCCTACAGAATTTCTTACTATCCACATGTCAACAGCCCAAGACAGAGCTTTAATGTCCTACAGAGTATCTTACTATCCACATGTCAACAGGCAAAGATAGAGCTTGAATGTCCTACAGAGTATCTTACTATCCACATGTCAACAGGCAAACACAGAGCTTGAATGTCCTACAGAGTATTTTACTATCCATATGTCAACCGGCCAACACAGAGCTTGAATGTCTAACAGAGTATCTTACTATCCACATGTCAACAGGCAAACATAGAGCTTGAATGTCCTACAGAGTATCTTACTATCCACATGTCAACAGGCCAACACAGAGCTTTAATGTCCTACAGAGTATTTTACTATCCACATGTCAACAGGCCAACACAGAGCTTGAATGTCTCACAGAGTATTTTACTATCCACATGTCAACAGGCCGATACAGAGCTTGAATATCCTAGAGAGTATTTTACAATCCATATGTCAACAGGCCAACACATAGCTTGAATGTCATTCAGAGTATCTTAATATCCACATGTCAACAGGCCAACACAGAGCTTGAATGTCCTACAGAGTATTTTACTATCCACATGTCAACAGGCCAACACAGAGCTTGAATGTCTAACAGAGTATCTTACTATCCACATGTCAACAGGCCAACACAGAGCTTGAATGTCCTAGAGAGTATTTTACTATCCACATGTCAACAGGCCAACACAGAGCTTGAATGTCCTACAGAGTATTTTACTATCCACATGTCAACAGACAACACAGAGCTTGAATGTCTAACAGAGTATCTTACTATCCACATGTCAACAGGCAAACATAGAGCTTGAATGTCCTACAGAGTATCTTACTATCCACATGTCAACAGGCCAACACATAGCTTGAATGTCCTACAGAGTATTTTACTATCCACATGTCAACAGGCCAACACAGAGCTTGAATGTCTCATAGAGTATCTTACTATCCCCTGGTCAACAGGCCAACACAGATCTTGAATGTCCTAGAGAGTATTTTACTATCCACATGTCAACAGGCCAACACAGAGCTTAAATGTCCTACATAATTTCTTACTATCCACATGTCAACAGCCCAAGACAGAGCTTGAATGTCTAACATAGTATCTTACTATCCACATGTCAACAGGCAAACGTAGAGCTTGAATGTCCTACAGAGTATCTTACTATCCACATGTCAACAGGCCAACACAGAGCTTGAATGTCCTACAGAGTATTTTACTATCACAATGTCAACAGGCCAACACAGAGCTTGAATGTCTCACAGAGTATCTTACTATCCCCTGGTCAACAGGCTAACACAGAACTTGAATGTCCTAGAGAGTATTTTACTATCCACATGTCAACAGACCAACACAGAGCTTGAATGTCTCACAGAGTATCTTACTATCCACATGTTAACAGGCAAACATAGAGCTTGAATGTCCTACAGAGTATCTTACTATCCACATGTCAACAGGCCAACACAGAGCTTGAATGTCCAAGAGAGTATTTTACTTTCCATATGTCAACAGGACAACACAGAGCTTGAATGTCTCACAGAGTATCTTACTATCCACATGTAAACAGGCCAACACAGAGCTTGAATGTCCTAAAGAGTATTTTACTATCCACATGTCAACAGGCAAACACATAGCTTGAATGTCCTACTGAGTATCTTACTATCCACATGTCAACAGGCCAACATAGAGGTTGAATTTCTAACAGAGTATCTTACTATCCACATGTAAACAAGCCAAGACAGAGCTTTAATGTGCTACAGAGTATCTTACTATCCACATGTTAACAGGCCAACACAGAGCTTGAATGTCCTACAGAGTATCTTACTAACCACATGTTAACAGGCAAACACAGAACTTAATTGTCCTACAGAATTTCTTACTATCCACATGTCAACAGCCCAAGACAGAGCTTGAATGTCTAACAGAGTATCTTACTATCCACATGTCAACAGGCAAACATAGAGCTTGAATGTCCTAAAGAGTATCTTACTATCCACATGTCAACAGGCCAACACAGAGCTTGAATGTCCTACAGAGTATTTTACTATCCACATGTTAACAGGCCAACACAGAGCTTGAATGTCTCACAGAGTATCTTACTATCCCCTGGTCAACAGGCCAACACAGAGCTTGAATGTCCTAGAGAGTATTTTACTATCCACATGTCAACAGACCAGCACAGAGCTTGAATGTCCTACAGAGTATCTTACTATCCACATGTCAACAGGCCAACACAGAGCTTGAATGTCCTAGAGAGTATTTTACTTTCCATATGTCAACAGGCCAACACAGAGCTTGAATGTCTCACAGAGTATCTTACTATCCACATGTCAACAGGCCAACACAGAGCTTGAATGTCCTACAGAGTATTTTACTATCCACATGTCAACAGGCCAACACAGAGCTTGAATGTCTCACAGAGTATCTTACTATCCCCTGGTCAACAGGCTAACACAGAACTTGAATGTCCTAGAGAGTATTTTACTATCCACATGTCAACAGACCAACACAGAGCTTGAATGTCTCACAGAGTATCTTACTATCCACATGTTAACAGGCAAACATAGAGCTTGAATGTCCTACAGAGTATCTTACTATCCACATGTCAACAGGCCAACACAGAGCTTGAATGTCCAAGAGAGTATTTTACTTTCCATATGTCAACAGGCCAACACAGAGCTTGAATGTCTCACAGAGTATCTTACTATCCACATGTAAACAGGCCAACACAGAGCTTGAATGTCCTAGAGAGTATTTTACTATCCACATGTCAACAGGCAAACACATAGCTTGAATGTCCTACTGAGTATCTTACTATCCACATGTCAACAGGCCAACACAGAGCTTGAATGTCTCACAGAGTATCTTACTATCCACATGTAAACAGGCCAACACAGAGCTTGAATGTCCTAGAGAGTATTTTACTATCCACATGTCAACAGGCAAACACAGAGCTTGAATGTCCTACAGAGTATCTTACTAACCACATGTTAACAGGCAAACACAGAACTTAATTGTCCTACAGAATTTCTTACTATCCACATGTCAACAGCCCAAGACAGAGCTTTAATGTCCTATAGAGTATCTTACTATCCACATGTCAACAGGCAAAGATAGAGCTTGAATGTCCTACAGAGTATCTTACTATCCACATGTCAACAGGAAAACACAGAGCTTGAATGTCCTACAGAGTATTTTACTATCCATATGTCAACCGGCCAACACAGAGCTTGAATGTCTAACAGAGTATCTTACTATCCACATGTCAACAGGCAAACATAGAGCTTGAATGTCCTACAGAGTATCTTACTATCCACATGTCAACAGGCCAACACAGAGCTTGAATGTCCTACAGAGTATTTTACTATCCACATGTCAACAGGCCAACACAGAGCTTGAATGTCTCACAGAGTATCTTACTATCCACATGTCAACAGGCCGATACAGAGCTTGAATATCCTAGAGAGTATTTTACAATCCATATGTCAACAGGCCAACACATAGCTTGAATGTCATTCAGAGTATCTTAATATCCACATGTCAACAGGCCAACACAGAGCTTGAATGTCCTACAGAGTATTTTACTATCCACATGTCAACAGGCCAACACAGAGCTTGAATGTCTAACAGAGTATCTTACTATCCACATGTCAACAGGCCAACACAGAGCTTGAATGTCCTAGAGAGTATTTTACTATCCACATGTCAACAGGCCAACACAGAGCTTGAATGTCCTACAGAGTATTTTACTATCCACATGTCAACAGACAACACAGAGCTTGAATGTCTAACAGAGTATCTTACTATCCACATGTCAACAGGCAAACATAGAGCTTGAATGTCCTACAGAGTATCTTACTATCCACATGTCAACAGGCCAACACAGAGCTTGAATGTCCTACAGAGTATTTTACTATCCACATGTCAACAGGCCAACACAGAGCTTGAATGTCTCATAGAGTATCTTACTATCCCCTGGTCAACAGGCCAACACAGATCTTGAATGTCCTAGAGAGTATTTTACTATCCACATGTCAACAGGCCAACACAGAGCTTAAATGTCCTACATAATTTCTTACTATCCACATGCCAACAGCCCAAGACAGAGCTTGAATGTCTAACATAGTATCTTACTATCCACATGTCAACAGGCAAACGTAGAGCTTGAATGTCCTACAGAGTATCTTACTATCCACATGTCAACAGGCCAACACAGAGCTTGAATGTCCTACAGAGTATTTTACTATCCACATGTCAACAGGCCAACACAGAGCTTGAATGTCTCACAGAGTATCTTACTATCCCCTGGTCAACAGGCTAACACAGAACTTGAATGTCCTAGAGAGTATTTTACTATCCACATGTCAACAGACCAACACAGAGCTTGAATGTCTCACAGAGTATCTTACTATCCACATGTTAACAGGCAAACATAGAGCTTGAATGTCCTACAGAGTATCTTACTATCCACATGTCAACAGGCCAACACAGAGCTTGAATGTCCAAGAGAGTATTTTACTTTCCATATGTCAACAGGCCAACACAGAGCTTGAATGTCTCACAGAGTATCTTACTATCCACATGTAAACAGGCCAACACAGAGCTTGAATGTCCTAGAGAGTATTTTACTATCCACATGTCAACAGGCAAACACATAGCTTGAATGTCCTACTGAGTATCTTACTATCCACATGTCAACAGGCCAACACAGAGCTTGAATGTCTCACAGAGTATCTTACTATCCACATGTAAACAGGCCAACACAGAGCTTGAATGTCCTAGAGAGTATTTTACTATCCACATGTCAACAGGCAAACACAGAGCTTGAATGTCCTACAGAGTATCTTACTAACCACATGTTAACAGGCAAACACAGAACTTAATTGTCCTACAGAATTTCTTACTATCCACATGTCAACAGCCCAAGACAGAGCTTGAAATTCTTACAGAGTATCTTACTATCCACATGTCAACAGGCAAAGATAGAGCTTGAATGTCCTACAGAGTATCTTACTATCCACATGTCAACAGGCAAACACAGAGCTTGAATGTCCTACAGAGTATTTTACTATCCATATGTCAACCGGCCAACACAGAGCTTGAATGTCTAACAGAGTATCTTACTATCCACATGTCAACAGGCAAACATAGAGCTTGAATGTCCTACAGAGTATCTTACTATCCACATGTCAACAGGCCAACACAGAGCTTGAATGTCCTACAGAGTATTTTACTATCCACATGTCAACAGGCCAACACAGAGCTTGAATGTCTCACAGAGTATCTTACTATCCACATGTCAACAGGCCGATACAGAGCTTGAATATCCTAGAGAGTATTTTACAATCCATATGTCAACAGGCCAACACATAGCTTGAATGTCATTCAGAGTATCTTAATATCCACATGTCAACAGGCCAACACAGAGCTTGAATGTCCTACAGAGTATTTTACTATCCACATGTCAACAGGCCAACACAGAGCTTGAATGTCTAACAGAGTATCTTACTATCCTCATGTCAACAGGCCAACACAGAGCTTGAATGTCCTAGAGAGTATTTTACTATCCACATGTCAACAGGCCAACACAGAGCTTGAATGTCCTACAGAGTATTTTACTATCCACATGTCAACAGACAACACAGAGCTTGAATGTCTAACAGAGTATCTTACTATCCACATGTCAACAGGCAAACATAGAGCTTGAATGTCCTACAGAGTATCTTACTATCCACATGTCAACAGGCCAACACAGAGCTTGAATGTCCTACAGAGTATTTTACTATCCACATGTCAACAGGCCAACACAGAGCTTGAATGTCTCATAGAGTATCTTACTATCCCCTGGTCAACAGGCCAACACAGATCTTGAATGTCCTAGAGAGTAGTTTACTATCCACATGTCAACAGGCCAACACAGAGCTTAAATGTCCTACATAATTTCTTACTATCCACATGCCAACAGCCCAAGACAGAGCTTGAATGTCTAACATAGTATCTTACTATCCAAATGTCAACAGGCAAACGTAGAGCTTGAATGTCCTACAGAGTATCTTACTATCCACATGTCAACAGGCCAACACAGAGCTTGAATGTCCTACAGAGTATTTTACTATCCACATGTCAACAGGCCAACACAGAGCTTGAATGTCTCACAGAGTATCTTACTATCCCCTGGTCAACAGGCTAACACAGAACTTGAATGTCCTAGAGAGTATTTTACTATCCACATGTCAACAGACCAACACAGAGCTTGAATGTCTCACAGAGTATCTTACTATCCACATGTTAACAGGCAAACATAGAGCTTGAATGTCCTACAGAGTATCTTACTATCCACATGTCAACAGGCCAACACAGAGCTTGAATGTCCAAGAGAGTATTTTACTTTCCATATGTCAACAGGCCAACACAGAGCTTGAATGTCTCACAGAGTATCTTACTATCCACATGTAAACAGGCCAACACAGAGCTTGAATGTCCTAGAGAGTATTTTACTATCCACATGTCAACAGGCAAACACATAGCTTGAATGTCCTACTGAGTATCTTACTATCCACATCTCAACAGGCCAACATAGAGGTTGAATTTCTAACAGAGTATCTTACTATCCACATGTAAACAAGCCAAGACAGAGCTTTAATGTGCTACAGAGTATCTTACTATCCACATGTTAACAGGCCAACACAGAGCTTGAATGTCCTACAGAGTATCTTACTAACCACATGTTAACAGGCAAACACAGAACTTAATTGTCCTACAGAATTTCTTACTATCCACATGTCAACAGCCCAAGACAGAGCTTGAATGTCTAACAGAGTATCTTACTATCCACATGTCAACAGGCAAACATAGAGCTTGAATGTCCTAAAGAGTATCTTACTATCCACATGTCAACAGGCCAACACAGAGCTTGAATGTCCTACAGAGTATTTTACTATCCACATGTTAACAGGCCAACACAGAGCTTGAATGTCTCACAGAGTATCTTACTATCCCCTGGTCAACAGGCCAACACAGAGCTTGAATGTCCTAGAGAGTATTTTACTATCCACATGTCAACAGATCAGCACAGAGCTTGAATGTCCTACAGAGTATCTTACTATCCACATGTCAACAGGCCAACACAGAGCTTGAATGTCCTAGAGAGTATTTTACTTTCCATATGTCAACAGGCCAACACAGAGCTTGAATGTCTCCCAGAGTATCTTACTATCCACATGTAAACAGGCCAACACAGAGCTTGAATGTCCTAGAGAGTATTTTACTATCCACATGTCAACAGGCCAACACAGAGCTTGAATGTCCTACAGAGTATCTTACTATCCACATGTCAACAGGCCAACATAGAGGTTGAATGTCTCACAGAGTATCTTACTATCCACATGTCAACAGGCAAACATAGAGCTTGAATGTCCTACAGAGTATCTTACTATCCACATGTCAACAGGCCAACACAGAGCTTGAATGTCCTAGAGAGTATTTTACTTTCCATATGTCAACAGGCCAACACAGAGCTTGAATGTCTCACAGAGTATCTTACTATCCACATGTAAACAGGCCAACACAGAGCTTGAATGTCCTAGAGAGTATTTTACTATCCACATGTCAACAGGCAAACACAGAGCTTGAATGTCCTACAGAGTATCTTACTAACCACATGTTAACAGGCAAACACAGAACTTAATTGTCCTACAGAATTTCTTACTATCCACATGTCAACAGCCCAAGACAGAGCTTTAATGTCCTACAGAGTATCTTACTATCCACATGTCAACAGGCAAAGATAGAGCTTGAATGTCCTACAGAGTATCTTACTATCCACATGTCAACAGGCAAACACAGAGCTTGAATGTCCTACAGAGTATTTTACTATCCATATGTCAACCGGCCAACACAGAGCTTGAATGTCTCACAGAGTATTTTACTATCCACATGTCAACAGGCCAATACAGAGCTTGAATATCCTAGAGAGTATTTTACAATCCATATGTCAACAGGCCAACCCATAGCTTGAATGTCCTACAGAGTATTTTACTATCCACATGTCAACAGACAACACAGAGCTTGAATGTCTAACAGAGTATCTTACTATCCACATGTCAACAGGCAAACATAGAGCTTGAATGTCCTACAGAGTATCTTACTATCCACATGTCAACAGGCCAACACAGAGCTTGAATGTCCTACAGAGTATTTTACTATCCACATGTCAACAGGCCAACACAGAGCTTGAATGTCTCATAGAGTATCTTACTATCCCCTGGTCAACAGGCCAACACAGATCTTGAATGTCCTAGAAAGTATTTTACAATCCACATGTCAACAGGCAAACATAGAGCTTGAATGTCTCACAGAGTATCTTACTATCCACATGTCAACAGGCCAACACAGAGCTTAAATGTCCTACATAATTTCTTACTATCCACATGTCAACAGCCCAAGACAGAGCTTGAATGTCTAACAGAGTATCTTACTATCCACATGTCAACAGGCAAACATAGAGCTTGAATGTCCTACAGAGTATCTTACTATCCACATGTCAACAGGCCAACACAGAGCTTGAATGTCCTACAGAGTATTTTACTATCCACATGTCAACAGGCCAACACAGAGCTTGAATGTCTCACAGAGTATCTTACTATCCCCTGGTCAACAGGCTAACACAGAACTTGAATGTCCTAGAGAGTATTTTACTATCCACATGTCAACAGACCAACACAGAGCTTGAATGTCTCACAGAGTATCTTACTATCCACATGTTAACAGGCAAATATAGAGCTTGAATGTCCTACAGAGTATCTTACTATCCACATGTCAACAGGCCAACACAGAGCTTGAATGTCCAAGAGAGTATTTTACTTTCCATATGTCAACAGGCCAACACAGAGCTTGAATGTCTCACAGAGTATCTTACTATCCACATGTAAACAGGCCAACACAGAGCTTGAATGTCCTAGAGAGTATTTTACTATCCACATGTCAACAGGCAAACACATAGCTTGAATGTCCTACTGAGTATCTTACTATCCACATGTCAACAGGCCAACATAGAGGTTGAATTTCTAACAGAGTATCTTACTATCCACATGTTAACAGGCCAACACAGAACTTAATTGTCCTACAGAATTTCTTACTATCCACATGTCAACAGCCCAAGACAGAGCTTGAATGTCTAACAGAGTATCTTACTATCCACATGTCAACAGGCAAACATAGAGCTTGAATGTCCTACAGAGTATCTTACTATCCACATGTCAACAGGCCAACACAGAGCTTGAATGTCCTACAGAGTATTTTACTATCCACATGTTAACAGGCCAACACAGAGCTTGAATGTCTCACAGAGTATCTTACTATCCCCTGGTCAACAGGCCAACACAGAGCTTGAATGTCCTAGAGAGTATTTTACTATCCACATGTCAACAGACCAGCACAGAGCTTGAATGTCCTACAGAGTATCTTACTATCCACATGTCAACAGGCCAACACAGAGCTTGAATGTCCTAGAGAGTATTTTACTATCCACATGTCAACAGACCAACACAGAGCTTGAATGTCTAACAGAGTATCTTACTATCCACATGTCAACAGGCAAACATAGAGCTTTAATGTCCTACAGAGTATCTTACTATCCACATGTCAACAGGCCAACACAGAGCTTGAATGTCCTACAGAGTATTTTACTATCCACATGTCAACAGGCCAACACAGAGCTTGAATGTCTCACAGAGTATCTTACTATCCACATGTCAACAGGCCAATACTGAGCTTGAATATCCTAGAGAGTATTTTACTATCCACATGTCAACTGGCAAACACATAGCTTGAATGTCTCACAGAGTATCTTACTATCCGCATGTAACCAGGTCAACACAGAGCTTGAATGTCCTAGAGAGTATTTTACTATCCACATGTCAACAGGCAAACACATAGCTTGAATGTCCTACAGAGTATCTTACTATCCACATGTCAAAAGGCCAACACAGAGCTTGAATGTCCTACAGAGTATTTTACTATCCATATGTCAAAAGGCAAACACAGCTCTTGAATGTCTCACAGAGTATCTTACTATCCACATGTCAACAGGCCAACACAGATCTTGAATATCCTACAGATTATTTTACTATCCATATGTCAACAGGCCAACACAGAGCTTGAATGTCTCACAGAGTATCTTACTATCCACATGTAAACAGGCCAACACAGAGCTTGAATGTCCTAGAGAGTATTTTACTATCCACATGTCAACAGGCAAACACATAGCTTGAATGTCCTACAGAGTATCTTACTATCCACATGTCAACAGGCCAACATAGAGCTTGAATGTCTAACAGAGTATCTTACTATCCACATGTAAACAAGCCAAGACAGAGCTTTAATGTGCAACAGAGTATCTTACTATCCACATGTTAACAGGCAAACACAGAGCTTGATTGTCCTACAGAGTATCTTACTAACCACATGTTAACAGGCAAACACAGAACTTGATTGTCCTACAGAATTTCTTACTATCCACATTTCAAAAGCCCAAGACAGAGCTTGAATGTCCTAGAGAGTGTTTTACTATCCACATGTCAACAGGCCAACACAGAGCTTGAATGTCCTAGAGAGTATTTTACTATCCACATGTCAACAGGCCAACACAGAGCTTGAATGTCTCACAGATTATCTTACTACCCACATGTCAACAGGACAACAATGAGCTTGAATGTCCTAGAGAGTATTTTACTATCCACATGTCAACAGGCCAACACAGAGCTTGAATGTCTCACAGAGTATCTTACTATCCACATGTAAACAGGCCAACACAGAGCTTGAATGTCCTAGAGAGTATTTTACTATCCACATGTCAACAGGCAAACACATAGCTTGAATGTCCTACAGAGTATCTTACTATCCACATGTCAACAGGCCAACATAGAGCTTGAATGTCTAACAGAGTATCTTACTATCCACATGTAAACAAGCCAAGACAGAGCTTTAATGTGCAACAGAGTATCTTACTATCCACATGTTAACAGGCAAACACAGAGCTTGATTGTCCTACAGAGTATCTTACTAACCACATGTTAACAGGCAAACACAGAACTTGATTGTCCTACAGAATTTCTTACTATCCACATTTCAAAAGCCCAAGACAGAGCTTGAATGTCCTAGAGAGTGTTTTACTATCCACATGTCAACAGGCCAACACAGAGCTTGAATGTCCTAGAGAGTATTTTACTATCCACATGTCAACAGGCCAACACAGAGCTTGAATGTCTCACAGAGTATCTTACTACCCACATGTCAACAGGACAACACAGAGCTTGAATGTCCTAGAGAGTATTTTACTATCCACATGTCAACAGACCAACACAGAGCTTGAATGTCTCACAGAGTATCTTACTATCCACATGTCAACAGGCCAACACAGAGCTTGAATGTCCTACAGAGTATCTTACTAACCACATGTTAACAGGCAAACACAGAACTTAATTGTCCTACAGAATTTCTTACTATCCACATGTCAACAGCCCAAGACAGAGCTTGAATGTCTAACAGAGTATCTTACTATCCACATGTCAACAGGCAAACATAGAGCTTGAATGTCCTACAGAGTATTTTACTATCCACATATTAACAGGCCAACACAGAGCTTGAATGTCTCACAGAGTATCTTACTATCCCCTGGTCAACAGGCCAACACAGAGCTTGAATGTCCTAGAGAGTATTTTACTATCCACATGTCAACAGACCAGCACAGAGCTTGAATGTCCTACAGAGTATCTTACTATCCACATGTCAACAGGCAAACACAGAGCTTGAATGTCCTAGAGAGTATTTTACTTTCCATATGTCAACAGGCCAACACAGAGCTTGAATGTCCTAGAGAGTATTTTACTTTCCATATGTCAACAGGCCAACACAGAGCTTGAATGTCTCACAGAGTATCTTACTATCCACATGTAAACAGGCCAACACAGAGCTTGAATGTCCTAGAGAGTATTTTACTATCCACATGTCAACAGGCAAACACAGAGCTTGAATGTCCTACAGAGTATCTTACTAACCACATGTTAACAGGCAAACACAGAACTTAATTGTCCTACAGAATTTCTTACTATCCACATGTCAACAGCCCAAGACAGAGCTTTAATGTCCTACAGAGTATCTTACTATCCACATGTCAACAGGCAAAGATAGAGCTTGAATGTCCTACAGAGTATCTTACTATCCACATGTCAACAGGATAACACAGAGCTTGAATGTCCTACAGAGTATTTTACTATCCATATGTCAACCGGCCAACACAGAGCTTGAATGTCTCACAGAGTATCTTACTATCCACATGTCAACAGGCCAATACAGAGCTTGAATATCCTAGAGAGTATTTTACAATCCATATGTCAACAGGCCAACACATAGCTTGAATGTCCTACAGAGTATTTTACTATCCACATGTCAACAGACAACACAGAGCTTGAATGTCTAACAGAGTATCTTACTATCCACATGTCAACAGGCAAACATAGAGCTTGAATGTCCTACAGAGTATCTTACTATCCACATGTCAACAGGCCAACACAGAGCTTGAATGTCCTACAGAGTATTTTACTATCCACATGTCAACAGGCCAACACAGAGCTTGAATGTCCTAGAGAGTATTTTACTTTCCATATGTCAACAGGCCAACACAGAGCTTGAATGTCTCACAGAGTATCTTACTATCCACATGTAAACAGGCCAACACAGAGCTTGAATGTCCTAGAGAGTATTTTACTATCCACATGTCAACAGGCCAACACAGAGCTTGAATGTCCTACAGAGTATCTTACTATCCACATGTCAACAGGCCAACATAGAGGTTGAATGTCTCACAGAGTATCTTACTATCCACATGTCAACAGGCAAACATAGAGCTTGAATGTCCTACAGAGTATCTTACTATCCACATGTCAACAGGCCAACACAGAGCTTGAATGTCCTAGAGAGTATTTTACTTTCCATATGTCAACAGGCCAACACAGAGCTTGAATGTCTCACAGAGTATCTTACTATCCACATGTAAACAGGCCAACACAGAGCTTGAATGTCCTAGAGAGTATTTTACTATCCACATGTCAACAGGCAAACACAGAGCTTGAATGTCCTACAGAGTATCTTACTAACCACATGTTAACAGGCAAACACAGAACTTAATTGTCCTACAGAATTTCTTACTATCCACATGTCAACAGCCCAAGACAGAGCTTTAATGTCCTACAGAGTATCTTACTATCCACATGTCAACAGGCAAAGATAGAGCTTGAATGTCCTACAGAGTATCTTACTATCCACATGTCAACAGGCAAACACAGAGCTTGAATGTCCTACAGAGTATTTTACTATCCATATGTCAACCGGCCAACACAGAGCTTGAATGTCTCACAGAGTATCTTACTATCCACATGTCAACAGGCCAATACAGAGCTTGAATATCCTAGAGAGTATTTTACAATCCATATGTCAACAGGCAAACACATAGCTTGAATGTCCTACAGAACATCTTACTATCCACATTTCAACAGGCCAACATAGAGCTTGAATGTCCTACAGAGTATCTTACTATCCACATGTCAACAAGCCAAAAAGAGCTTGAATGTCCTACATAGTATTTTACTATCCACATGTCAACAGGCCCACACAGAGCTTGCATGTCTCACAGAGTATCTTACTATCCACATGTCAACAGGCCAACACAGAGTTTGAATGTACTAGAGAGTATTTTACTATCCACATGTCAACAGACCAACACAGAGCTTGAATGTCTAACAGAGTATCTTACTATCCACATGTCAACAGGCAAACATAGAGCTTTAATGTCCTACAGAGTATCTTACTATCCACATGTCAACAGGCCAACACAGAGCTTGAATGTCCTACAGAGTATTTTACTATCCACATGTCAACAGGCCAACACAGAGCTTGAATGTCTCACAGAGTATCTTACTATCCACATGTCAACAGGCCAATACTGAGCTTGAATATCCTAGAGAGTATTTTACTATCCATATGTCAACTGGCAAACACATAGCTTGAATGTCTCACAGAGTATCTTACTATCCGCATGTAACCAGGTCAACACAGAGCTTGAATGTCCTAGAGAGTATTTTACTATCCACATGTCAACAGGCAAACACATAGCTTGAATGTCCTACAGAGTATCTTACTATCCACATGTCAAAAGGCCAACACAGAGCTTGAATGTCCTACAGAGTATTTTACTATCCATATGTCAAAAGGCAAACACAGCTCTTGAATGTCTCACAGAGTATCTTACTATCCACATGTCAACAGGCCAACACAGAGCTTGAATATCCTACAGATTATTTTACTATCCATATGTCAACAGGCCAACACAGAGCTTGAATGTCTCACAGAGTATCTTACTATCCACATGTAAACAGGCCAACACAGAGCTTGAATGTCCTAGAGAGTATTTTACTATCCACATGTCAACAGGCAAACACTTAGCTTGAATGTCCTACAGAGTATCTTACTATCCACATGTCAACAGGCCAACATAGAGCTTGAATGTCTAACAGAGTATCTTACTATCCACATGTAAACAAGCCAAGACAGAGCTTTAATGTGCAACAGAGTATCTTACTATCCACATGTTAACAGGCAAACACAGAGCTTGATTGTCCTACAGAGTATCTTACTAACCACATGTTAACAGGCAAACACAGAACTTGATTGTCCTACATAATTTCTTACTATCCACATTTCAAAAGCCCAAGACAGAGCTTTAATGTCCTACAGAGTATCTCACTATCCACATGTCAACAGGCAAAGATAGAGCTTGAATGTCCGACAGAGTATCTTACTATCCACATGTCAACAGGCAAACACAGAGCTTGAATGTCCTACAGAGTATTTTACTATCCATATGTCAACCGGCCAACACAGAGCTTGAATGTCTCACAGAGTATCTTACTATCCACATGTCAACAGGCCAATACAGAGCTTGAATATCCTAGAGAGTATTTTACAATCCATATGTCAACAGGCCAACACATAGCTTGAATGTCCTACAGAGTATTTTACTATCCACATGTCAACAGACAACACAGAGCTTGAATGTCTAACAGAGTATCTTACTATCCACATGTCAACAGGCAAACATAGAGCTTGAATGTCCTACAGAGTATCTTACTATCCTAATGTCAACAGGCCAACACAGAGCTTGAATGTCCTACAGAGTATTTTACTATCCACATGTCAACAGGCCAACACAGAGCTTGAATGTCTCATAGAGTATCTTACTATCCCCTGGTCAACAGGCCAACACAGATCTTGAATGTCCTAGAGAGTATTTTACTATCCACATGTCAACAGGCCAACACAGAGCTTAAATGTCCTACATAATTTCTTACTATCCACATGCCAACAGCCCAAGACAGAGCTTGAATGTCTAACATAGTATCTTACTATCCACATGTCAACAGGCAAACGTAGAGCTTGAATGTCCTACAGAGTATCTTACTATCCACATGTCAACAGGCCAACACAGAGCTTGAATGTCCTACAGAGTATTTTACTATCCACATGTCAACAGGCCAACACAGAGCTTGAATGTCTCACAGAGTATCTTACTATCCCCTGGTCAACAGGCTAACACAGAACTTGAATGTCCTAGAGAGTATTTTACTATCCACATGTCAACAGACCAACACAGAGCTTGAATGTCTCACAGAGTATCTTACTATCCACATGTTAACAGGCAAACATAGAGCTTGAATGTCCTACAGAGTATCTTACTATCCACATGTCAACAGGCCAACACAGAGCTTGAATGTCCAAGAGAGTATTTTACTTTCCATATGTCAACAGGCCAACACAGAGCTTGAATGTCTCACAGAGTATCTTACTATCCACATGTAAACAGGCCAACACAGAGCTTGAATGTCCTAGAGAGTATTTTACTATCCACATGTCAACAGGCAAACACATAGCTTGAATGTCCTACTGAGTATCTTACTATCCACATGTCAACAGGCCAACACAGAGCTTGAATGTCTCACAGAGTATCTTACTATCCACATGTAAACAGGCCAACACAGAGCTTGAATGTCCTAGAGAGTATTTTACTATCCACATGTCAACAGGCAAACACAGAGCTTGAATGTCCTACAGAGTATCTTACTAACCACATGTTAACAGGCAAACACAGAACTTAATTGTCCTACAGAATTTCTTACTATCCACATGTCAACAGCCCAAGACAGAGCTTGAATGTCCTACAGAGTATCTTACTATCCACATGTCAACAGGCAAAGATAGAGCTTGAATGTCCTACAGAGTATCTTACTATCCACATGTCAACAGGCAAACACAGAGCTTGAATGTCCTACAGAGTATTTTACTATCCATATGTCAACCGGCCAACACAGAGCTTGAATGTCTAACAGAGTATCTTACTATCCACATGTCAACAGGCAAACATAGAGCTTGAATGTCCTACAGAGTATCTTACTATCCACATGTCAACAGGCCAACACAGAGCTTGAATGTCCTACAGAGTATTTTACTATCCACATGTCAACAGGCCAACACAGAGCTTGAATGTCTCACAGAGTATCTTACTATCCACATGTCAACAGGCCGATACAGAGCTTGAATATCCTAGAGAGTATTTTACAATCCATATGTCAACAGGCCAACACATAGCTTGAATGTCATTCAGAGTATCTTAATATCCACATGTCAACAGGCCAACACAGAGCTTGAATGTCCTACAGAGTATTTTACTATCCACATGTCAACAGGCCAACACAGAGCTTGAATGTCTAACAGAGTATCTTACTATCCACATGTCAACAGGCCAACACAGAGCTTGAATGTCCTAGAGAGTATTTTACTATCCACATGTCAACAGGCCAACACAGAGCTTGAATGTCCTACAGAGTATTTTACTATCCACATGTCAACAGACAACACAGAGCTTGAATGTCTAACAGAGTATCTTACTATCCACATGTCAACAGGCAAACATAGAGCTTGAATGTCCTACAGAGTATCTTACTATCCACATGTCAACAGGCCAACACAGAGCTTGAATGTCCTACAGAGTATTTTACTATCCACATGTCAACAGGCCAACACAGAGCTTGAATGTCTCATAGAGTATCTTACTATCCCCTGGTCAACAGGCCAACACAGATCTTGAATGTCCTAGAGAGTAGTTTACTATCCACATGTCAACAGGCCAACACAGAGCTTAAATGTCCTACATAATTTCTTACTATCCACATGCCAACAGCCCAAGACAGAGCTTGAATGTCTAACATAGTATCTTACTATCCAAATGTCAACAGGCAAACGTAGAGCTTGAATGTCCTACAGAGTATCTTACTATCCACATGTCAACAGGCCAACACAGAGCTTGAATGTCCTACAGAGTATTTTACTATCCACATGTCAACAGGCCAACACAGAGCTTGAATGTCTCACAGAGTATCTTACTATCCCCTGGTCAACAGGCTAACACAGAACTTGAATGTCCTAGAGAGTATTTTACTATCCACATGTCAACAGACCAACACAGAGCTTGAATGTCTCACAGAGTATCTTACTATCCACATGTTAACAGGCAAACATAGAGCTTGAATGTCCTACAGAGTATCTTACTATCCACATGTCAACAGGCCAACACAGAGCTTGAATGTCCAAGAGAGTATTTTACTTTCCATATGTCAACAGGCCAACACAGAGCTTGAATGTCTCACAGAGTATCTTACTATCCACATGTAAACAGGCCAACACAGAGCTTGAATGTCCTAGAGAGTATTTTACTATCCACATGTCAACAGGCAAACACATAGCTTGAATGTCCTACTGAGTATCTTACTATCCACATGTCAACAGGCCAACATAGAGGTTGAATTTCTAACAGAGTATCTTACTATCCACATGTAAACAAGCCAAGACAGAGCTTTAATGTGCTACAGAGTATCTTACTATCCACATGTTAACAGGCCAACACAGAGCTTGAATGTCCTACAGAGTATCTTACTAACCACATGTTAACAGGCAAACACAGAACTTAATTGTCCTACAGAATTTCTTACTATCCACATGTCAACAGCCCAAGACAGAGCTTGAATGTCTAACAGAGTATCTTACTATCCACATGTCAACAGGCAAACATAGAGCTTGAATGTCCTAAAGAGTATCTTACTATCCACATGTCAACAGGCCAACACAGAGCTTGAATGTCCTACAGAGTATTTTACTATCCACATGTTAACAGGCCAACACAGAGCTTGAATGTCTCACAGAGTATCTTACTATCCCCTGGTCAACAGGCCAACACAGAGCTTGAATGTCCTAGAGAGTATTTTACTATCCACATGTCAACAGATCAGCACAGAGCTTGAATGTCCTACAGAGTATCTTACTATCCACATGTCAACAGGCCAACACAGAGCTTGAATGTCCTAGAGAGTATTTTACTTTCCATATGTCAACAGGCCAACACAGAGCTTGAATGTCTCACAGAGTATCTTACTATCCACATGTAAACAGGCCAACACAGAGCTTGAATGTCCTAGAGAGTATTTTACTATCCACATGTCAACAGGCCAACACAGAGCTTGAATGTCCTACAGAGTATCTTACTATCCACATGTCAACAGGCCAACATAGAGGTTGAATGTCTCACAGAGTATCTTACTATCCACATGTCAACAGGCAAACATAGAGCTTGAATGTCCTACAGAGTATCTTACTATCCACATGTCAACAGGCCAACACAGAGCTTGAATGTCCTAGAGAGTATTTTACTTTCCATATGTCAACAGGCCAACACAGAGCTTGAATGTCTCACAGAGTATCTTACTATCCACATGTAAACAGGCCAACACAGAGCTTGAATGTCCTAGAGAGTATTTTACTATCCACATGTCAACAGGCAAACACAGAGCTTGAATGTCCTACAGAGTATCTTACTAACCACATGTTAACAGGCAAACACAGAACTTAATTGTCCTACAGAATTTCTTACTATCCACATGTCAACAGCCCAAGACAGAGCTTTAATGTCCTACAGAGTATCTTACTATCCACATGTCAACAGGCAAAGATAGAGCTTGAATGTCCTACAGAGTATCTTACTATCCACATGTCAACAGGCAAACACAGAGCTTGAATGTCCTACAGAGTATTTTACTATCCATATGTCAACCGGCCAACACAGAGCTTGAATGTCTCACAGAGTATTTTACTATCCACATGTCAACAGGCCAATACAGAGCTTGAATATCCTAGAGAGTATTTTACAATCCATATGTCAACAGGCCAACACATAGCTTGAATGTCCTACAGAGTATTTTACTATCCACATGTCAACAGACAACACAGAGCTTGAATGTCTAACAGAGTATCTTACTATCCACATGTCAACAGGCAAACATAGAGCTTGAATGTCCTACAGAGTATCTTACTATCCACATGTCAACAGGCCAACACAGAGCTTGAATGTCCTACAGAGTATTTTACTATCCACATGTCAACAGGCCAACACAGAGCTTGAATGTCTCATAGAGTATCTTACTATCCCCTGGTCAACAGGCCAACACAGATCTTGAATGTCCTAGAGAGTATTTTACAATCCACATGTCAACAGGCAAACATAGAGCTTGAATGTCTCACAGAGTATCTTACTATCCACATGTCAACAGGCCAACACAGAGCTTAAATGTCCTACATAATTTCTTACTATCCACATGTCAACAGCCCAAGACAGAGCTTGAATGTCTAACAGAGTATCTTACTATCCACATGTCAACAGGCAAACATAGAGCTTGAATGTCCTACAGAGTATCTTACTATCCACATGTCAACAGGCCAACACAGAGCTTGAATGTCCTACAGAGTATTTTACTATCCACATGTCAACAGGCCAACACAGAGCTTGAATGTCTCACAGAGTATCTTACTATCCCCTGGTCAACAGGCTAACACAGAACTTGAATGTCCTAGAGAGTATTTTACTATCCACATGTCAACAGACCAACACAGAGCTTGAATGTCTCACAGAGTATCTTACTATCCACATGTTAACAGGCAAATATAGAGCTTGAATGTCCTACAGAGTATCTTACTATCCACATGTCAACAGGCCAACACAGAGCTTGAATGTCCAAGAGAGTATTTTACTTTCCATATGTCAACAGGCCAACACAGAGCTTGAATGTCTCACAGAGTATCTTACTATCCACATGTAAACAGGCCAACACAGAGCTTGAATGTCCTAGAGAGTATTTTACTATCCACATGTCAACAGGCAAACACATAGCTTGAATGTCCTACTGAGTATCTTACTATCCACATGTCAACAGGCCAACATAGAGGTTGAATTTCTAACAGAGTATCTTACTATCCACATGTTAACAGGCCAACACAGAGCTTGAATGTCCTACAGAGTATCTTACTAACCACATGTTAACAGGCAAACACAGAACTTAATTGTCCTACAGAATTTCTTACTATCCACATGTCAACAGCCCAAGACAGAGCTTGAATGTCTAACAGAGTATCTTACTATCCACATGTCAACAGGCAAACATAGAGCTTGAATGTCCTACAGAGTATCTTACTATCCACATGTCAACAGGCCAACACAGAGCTTGAATGTCCTACAGAGTATTTTACTATCCACATGTTAACAGGCCAACACAGAGCTTGAATGTCTCACAGAGTATCTTACTATCCCCTGGTCAACAGGCCAACACAGAGCTTGAATGTCCTATAGAGTATTTTACTATCCACATGTCAACAGACCAGCACAGAGCTTGAATGTCCTACAGAGTATCTTACTATCCACATGTCAACAGGCCAACACAGAGCTTGAATGTCCTAGAGAGTATTTTACTTTCCATATGTCAACAGGCCAACACAGAGCTTGAATGTCTCACAGAGTATCTTACTATCCACATGTAAACAGGCCAACACAGAGCTTGAATGTCCTAGAGAGTATTTTACTATCCACATGTCAACAGGCCAACACAGAGCTTGAATGTCCTACAGAGTATCTTACTATCCACATGTCAACAGGCCAACATAGAGGTTGAATGTCTCACAGAGTATCTTACTATCCACATGTCAACAGGCAAACATAGAGCTTGAATGTCCTACAGAGTATCTTACTATCCACATGTCAACAGGCCAACACAGAGCTTGAATGTCCTAGAGAGTATTTTACTTTCCTTATGTCAACAGGCCAACACAGAGCTTGAATGTCTCACAGAGTATCTTACTATCCACATGTAAACAGGCCAACACAGAGCTTGAATGTCCTAGAGAGTATTTTACTATCCACATGTCAACAGGCAAACACAGAGCTTGAATGTCCTACAGAGTATCTTACTAACCACATGTTAACAGGCAAACACAGAACTTAATTGTCCTACAGAATTTCTTACTATCCACATGTCAACAGCCCAAGACAGAGCTTTAATGTCCTACAGAGTATCTTACTATCCACATGTCAACAGGCAAAGATAGAGCTTGAATGTCCTACAGAGTATCTTACTATCCACATGTCAACAGGCAAACACAGAGCTTGAATGTCCTACAGAGTATTTTACTATCCATATGTCAACCGGCCAACACAGAGCTTGAATGTCTCACAGAGTATCTTACTATCCACATGTCAACAGGCCAATACAGAGCTTGAATATCCTAGAGAGTATTTTACAATCCATATGTCAACAGGCCAACACATAGCTTGTATGTCCTACAGAACATCTTACTATCCACATTTCAACAGGCCAACATAGAGCTTGAATGTCCTACAGAGTATCTTACTATCCACATGTCAACAAGCCAAAAAGAGCTTGAATGTCCTACATAGTATTTTACTATCCACATGTCAACAGGCCCACACAGAGCTTGCATGTCTCACAGAGTATCTTACTATCCACATGTCAACAGGCCAACACAGAGTTTGAATGTACTAGAGAGTATTTTACTATCCACATGTCAACAGACCAACACAGAGCTTTAATGTCTAACAGAGTATCTTACTATCCACATGTCAACAGGCAAACATAGAGCTTTAATGTCCTACAGAGTATCTTACTATCCACATGTCAACTGGCAAACACATAGCTTGAATGTCTCACAGAGTATCTTACTATCCGCATGTAACCAGGTCAACACAGAGCTTGAATGTCCTAGAGAGTATTTTACTATCCACATGTCAACAGGCAAACACATAGCTTGAATGTCCTACAGAGTATCTTACTATCCACATGTCAAAAGGCCAACACAGAGCTTGAATGTCCTACAGAGTATTTTACTATCCATATGTCAAAAGGCAAACACAGCTCTTGAATGTCTCACAGAGTATCTTACTATCCACATGTCAACAGGCCAACACAGAGCTTGAATATCCTACAGATTATTTTACTATCCATATGTCAACAGGCCAACACAGAGCTTGAATGTCTCACAGAGTATCTTACTATCCACATGTAAACAGGCCAACACAGAGCTTGAATGTCCTAGAGAGTATTTTACTATCCACATGTCAACAGGCAAACACATAGCTTGAATGTCCTACAGAGTATCTTACTATCCACATGTCAACAGGCCAACATAGAGCTTGAATGTCTAACAGAGTATCTTACTATCCACATGTAAACAAGCCAAGACAGAGCTTTAATGTGCAACAGAGTATCTTACTATCCACATGTTAACAGGCAAACACAGAGCTTGATTGTCCTACAGAGTATCTTACTAACCACATGTTAACAGGCAAACACAGAACTTGATTGTCCTACAGAATTTCTTACTATCCACATTTCAAAAGCCCAAGACAGAGCTTGAATGTCCTAGAGAGTGTTTTACTATCCACATGTCAACAGGCCAACACAGAGCTTGAATGTCCTAGAGAGTATTTTACTATCCACATGTCAACAGGCCAACACAGAGCTTGAATGTCTCACAGATTATCTTACTACCCACATGTCAACAGGACAACAATGAGCTTGAATGTCCTAGAGAGTATTTTACTATCCACATGTCAACAGGCCAACACAGAGCTTGAATGTCTCACAGAGTATCTTACTATCCACATGTAAACAGGCCAACACAGAGCTTGAATGTCCTAGAGAGTATTTTACTATCCACATGTCAACAGGCAAACACATAGCTTGAATGTCCTACAGAGTATCTTACTATCCACATGTCAACAGGCCAACATAGAGCTTGAATGTCTAACAGAGTATCTTACTATCCACATGTAAACAAGCCAAGACAGAGCTTTAATGTGCAACAGAGTATCTTACTATCCACATGTTAACAGGCAAACACAGAGCTTGATTGTCCTACAGAGTATCTTACTAACCACATGTTAACAGGCAAACACAGAACTTGATTGTCCTACAGAATTTCTTACTATCCACATTTCAAAAGCCCAAGACAGAGCTTGAATGTCCTAGAGAGTGTTTTACTATCCACATGTCAACAGGCCAACACAGAGCTTGAATGTCCTAGAGAGTATTTTACTATCCACATGTCAACAGGCCAACACAGAGCTTGAATGTCTCACAGAGTATCTTACTACCCACATGTCAACAGGACAACACAGAGCTTGAATGTCCTAGAGAGTATTTTACTATCCACATGTCAACAGACCAACACAGAGCTTGAATGTCTCACAGAGTATCTTACTATCCACATGTCAACAGGCCAACACAGAGCTTGAATGTCCTACAGAGTATCTTACTAACCACATGTTAACAGGCAAACACAGAACTTAATTGTCCTACAGAATTTCTTACTATCCACATGTCAACAGCCCAAGACAGAGCTTGAATGTCTAACAGAGTATCTTACTATCCACATGTCAACAGGCAAACATAGAGCTTGAATGTCCTACAGAGTATTTTACTATCCACATATTAACAGGCCAACACAGAGCTTGAATGTCTCACAGAGTATCTTACTATCCCCTGGTCAACAGGCCAACACAGAGCTTGAATGTCCTAGAGAGTATTTTACTATCCACATGTCAACAGACCAGCACAGAGCTTGAATGTCCTACAGAGTATCTTACTATCCACATGTCAACAGGCAAACACAGAGCTTGAATGTCCTAGAGAGTATTTTACTTTCCATATGTCAACAGGCCAACACAGAGCTTGAATGTCCTAGAGAGTATTTTACTATCCACATGTCAACAGGCCAACACAGAGCTTGAATGTCTCACAGAGTATCTTACTATCCACATGTAAACAGGCCAACACAGAGCTTGAATGTCCTAGAGAGTATTTTACTATCCATATGTCAACAGGCAAACACAGAGCTTGAATGTCCTACAGAGTATCTTACTAACCACATGTTAACAGGCAAACACAGAACTTAATTGTCCTACAGAATTTCTTACTATCCACATGTCAACAGCCCAAGACAGAGCTTTAATGTCCTACAGAGTATCTTACTATCCACATGTCAACAGGCAAAGATAGAGCTTGAATGTCCTACAGAGTATCTTACTATCCACATGTCAACAGGCAAACACAGAGCTTGAATGTCCTACAGAGTATTTTACTATCCATATGTCAACCGGCCAACACAGAGCTTGAATGTCTCACAGAGTATCTTACTATCCACATGTCAACAGGCCAATACAGAGCTTGAATATCCTAGAGAGTATTTTACAATCCATATGTCAACAGGCCAACACATAGCTTGAATGTCCTACAGAGTATTTTACTATCCACATGTCAACAGACAACACAGAGCTTGAATGTCTAACAGAGTATCTTACTATCCACATGTCAACAGGCAAACATAGAGCTTGAATGTCCTACAGAGTATCGTACTATCCACATGTCAACAGGCCAACACAGAGCTTGAATGTCCTACAGAGTATTTTACTATCCACATGTCAACAGGCCAACACAGAGCTTGAATGTCCTAGAGAGTATTTTACTTTCCATATGTCAACAGGCCAACACAGAGCTTGAATGTCTCACAGAGTATCTTACTATCCACATGTAAACAGGCCAACACAGAGCTTGAATGTCCTAGAGAGTATTTTACTATCCACATGTCAACAGGCCAACACAGAGCTTGAATGTCCTACAGAGTATCTTACTATCCACATGTCAACAGGCCAACATAGAGGTTGAATGTCTCACAGAGTATCTTACTATCCACATGTCAACAGGCAAACATAGAGCTTGAATGTCCTACAGAGTATCTTACTATCCACATGTCAACAGGCCAACACAGAGCTTGAATGTCCTAGAGAGTATTTTACTTTCCATATGTCAACAGGCCAACACAGAGCTTGAATGTCTCACAGAGTATCTTACTATCCACATGTAAACAGGCCAACACAGAGCTTGAATGTCCTAGAGAGTATTTTACTATCCACATGTCAACAGGCAAACACAGAGCTTGAATGTCCTACAGAGTATCTTACTAACCACATGTTAACAGGCAAACACAGAACTTGATTGTCCTACAGAATTTCTTACTATCCACATTTCAAAAGCCCAAGACAGAGCTTGAATGTCCTAGAGAGTGTTTTACTATCCACATGTCAACAGGCCAACACAGAGCTTGAATGTCCTAGAGAGTATTTTACTATCCACATGTCAACAGGCCAACACAGAGCTTGAATGTCTCACAGAGTATCTTACTACCCACATGTCAACAGGACAACACAGAGCTTGAATGTCCTAGAGAGTATTTTACTATCCACATGTCAACAGACCAACACAGAGCTTGAATGTCTCACAGAGTATCTTACTATCCACATGTCAACAGGCCAACACAGAGCTTGAATGTCCTACAGAGTATCTTACTAACCACATGTTAACAGGCAAACACAGAACTTAATTGTCCTACAGAATTTCTTACTATCCACATGTCAACAGCCCAAGACAGAGCTTGAATGTCTAACAGAGTATCTTACTATCCACATGTCAACAGGCAAACATAGAGCTTGAATGTCCTACAGAGTATTTTACTATCCACAAATTAACAGGCCAACACAGAGCTTGAATGTCTCACAGAGTATCTTACTATCCCCTGGTCAACAGGCCAACACAGAGCTTGAATGTCCTAGAGAGTATTTTACTATCCACATGTCAACAGACCAGCACAGAGCTTGAATGTCCTACAGAGTATCTTACTATCCACATGTCAACAGGCAAACACAGAGCTTGAATGTCCTAGAGAGTATTTTACTTTCCATATGTCAACAGGCCAACACAGAGCTTGAATGTCCTAGAGAGTATTTTACTTTCCATATGTCAACAGGCCAACACAGAGCTTGAATGTCTCACAGAGTATCTTACTATCCACATGTAAACAGGCCAACACAGAGCTTGAATGTCCTAGAGAGTATTTTACTATCCACATGTCAACAGGCAAACACAGAGCTTGAATGTCCTACAGAGTATCTTACTAACCACATGTTAACAGGCAAACACAGAACTTAATTGTCCTACAGAATTTCTTACTATCCACATGTCAACAGCCCAAGACAGAGCTTTAATGTCCTACAGAGTATCTTACTATCCACATGTCAACAGGCAAAGATAGAGCTTGAATGTCCTACAGAGTATCTTACTATCCACATGTCAACAGGCAAACACAGAGCTTGAATGTCCTACAGAGTATTTTACTATCCATATGTCAACCGGCCAACACAGAGCTTGAATGTCTCACAGAGTATCTTACTATCCACATGTCAACAGGCCAATACAGAGCTTGAATATCCTAGAGAGTATTTTACAATCCATATGTCAACAGGCAAACACATAGCTTGAATGTCCTACAGAGTATTTTACTATCCACATGTCAACAGACAACACAGAGCTTGAATGTCTAACAGAGTATCTTACTATCCACATGTCAACAGGCAAACATAGAGCTTGAATGTCCTACAGAGTATCGTACTATCCACATGTCAACAGGCCAACACAGAGCTTGAATGTCCTACAGAGTATTTTACTATCCACATGTCAACAGGCCAACACAGAGCTTGAATGTCCTAGAGAGTATTTTACTTTCCATATGTCAACAGGCCAACACAGAGCTTGAATGTCTCACAGAGTATCTTACTATCCACATGTAAACAGGCCAACACAGAGCTTGAATGTCCTAGAGAGTATTTTACTATCCACATGTCAACAGGCCAACACAGAGCTTGAATGTCCTACAGAGTATCTTACTATCCACATGTCAACAGGCCAACATAGAGGTTGAATGTCTCACAGAGTATCTTACTATCCACATGTCAACAGGCAAACATAGAGCTTGAATGTCCTACAGAGTATCTTACTATCCACATGTCAACAGGCCAACACAGAGCTTGAATGTCCTAGAGAGTATTTTACTTTCCAAATGTCAACAGGCCAACACAGAGCTTGAATGTCTCACAGAGTATCTTACTATCCACATGTAAACAGGCCAACACAGAGCTTGAATGTCCTAGAGAGTATTTTACTATCCACATGTCAACAGGCAAACACAGAGCTTGGATGTCCTACAGAGTATCTTACTAACCACATGTTAACAGGCAAACACAGAACTTAATTGTCCTACAGAATTTCTTACTATCCACATGTCAACAGCCCAAGACAGAGCTTTAATGTCCTACAGAGTATCTTACTATCCACATGTCAACAGGCAAAGATAGAGCTTGAATGTCCTACAGAGTATCTTACTATCCACATGTCAACAGGCAAACACAGAGCTTGAATGTCCTACAGAGTATTTTACTATCCATATGTCAACCGGCCAACACAGAGCTTGAATGTCTCACAGAGTATCTTACTATCCACATGTCAACAGGCCAATACAGAGCTTGAATATCCTAGAGAGTATTTTACAATCCATATGTCAACAGGCAAACACATAGCTTGAATGTCCTACAGAACATCTTACTATCCACATTTCAACAGGCCAACATAGAGCTTGAATGTCCTACAGAGTATCTTACTATCCACATGTCAACAAGCCAAAAAGAGCTTGAATGTCCTACATAGTATTTTACTATCCACATGTCAACAGGCCCACACAGAGCTTGCATGTCTCACAGAGTATCTTACTATCCACATGTCAACAGGCCAACACAGAGTTTGAATGTACTAGAGAGTATTTTACTATCCACATGTCAACAGACCAACACAGAGCTTGAATGTCTAACAGAGTATCTTACTATCCACATGTCAACAGGCAAACATAGAGCTTTAATGTCCTACAGAGTATCTTACTATCCACATGTCAACAGGCCAACACAGAGCTTGAATGTCCTACAGAGTATTTTACTATCCACATGTCAACAGGCCAACACAGAGCTTGAATGTCTCACAGAGTATCTTACTATCCACATGTCAACAGGCCAATACTGAGCTTGAATATCCTAGAGAGTATTTTACTATCCACATGTCAACTGGCAAACACATAGCTTGAATGTCTCACAGAGTATCTTACTATCCGCATGTAACCAGGTCAACACAGAGCTTGAATGTCCTAGAGAGTATTTTACTATCCACATGTCAACAGGCAAACACATAGCTTGAATGTCCTACAGAGTATCTTACTATCCACATGTCAAAAGGCCAACACAGAGCTTGAATGTCCTACAGAGTATTTTACTATCCATATGTCAAAAGGCAAACACAGCTCTTGAATGTCTCACAGAGTATCTTACTATCCACATGTCAACAGGCCAACACAGAGCTTGAATATCCTACAGATTATTTTACTATCCATATGTCAACAGGCCAACACAGAGCTTGAATGTCTCACAGAGTATCTTACTATCCACATGTAAACAGGCCAACACAGAGCTTGAATGTCCTAGAGAGTATTTTACTATCCACATGTCAACAGGAAAACACATAGCTTGAATGTCCTACAGAGTATCTTACTATCCACATGTCAACAGGCCAACATAGAGCTTGAATGTCTAACAGCGTATCTTACTATCCACATGTAAACAAGCCAAGACAGAGCTTTAATGTGCAACAGAGTATCTTACTATCCACATGTTAACAGGCAAACACAGAGCTTGATTGTCCTACAGAGTATCTTACTAACCACATGTTAACAGGCAAACACAGAACTTGATTGTCCTACATAATTTCTTACTATCCACATTTCAAAAGCCCAAGACAGAGCTTTAATGTCCTACAGAGTATCTCACTATCCACATGTCAACAGGCAAAGATAGAGCTTGAATGTCCTACAGAGTAT
The DNA here is from genome assembly GCA_036924085.1 of Ariolimax columbianus. Lineage (NCBI taxonomy): Eukaryota > Metazoa > Mollusca > Gastropoda > Stylommatophora > Arionidae > Ariolimax > Ariolimax columbianus. The sequence continues at coordinate 69,761,729 of JAVGWX010000001.1, read as the reverse complement.
CTTACTATCCACATGTCAACAGGCAAACACAGAGCTTGAATGTCCTACAGAGTATTTTACTATCCATATGTCAACCGGCCAACACAGAGCTTGAATGTCTCACAGAGTATCTTACTATCCACATGTCAACAGGCCAATACAGAGCTTGAATATCCTAGAGAGTATTTTACAATCCATATGTCAACAGGCCAACACATAGCTTGAATGTCCTACAGAGTATTTTACTATCCACATGTCAACAGACAACACAGAGCTTGAATGTCTAACAGAGTATCTTACTATCCACATGTCAACAGGCAAACATAGAGCTTGAATGTCCTACAGAGTATCTTACTATCCACATGTCAACAGGCCAACACAGAGCTTGAATGTCCTACAGAGTATTTTACTATCCACATGTCAACAGGCCAACACAGAGCTTGAATGTCTCATAGAGTATCTTACTATCCCCTGGTCAACAGGCCAACACAGATCTTGAATGTCCTAGAGAGTATTTTACTATCCACATGTCAACAGGCAAACATAGAGCTTGAATGTCTCACAGAGTATCTTACTATCCACATGTCAACAGGCCAACACAGAGCTTAAATGTCCTACATAATTTCTTACTATCCACATGTCAACAGCCCAAGACAGAGCTTGAATGTCTAACAGAGTATCTTACTATCCACATGTCAACAGGCAAACATAGAGCTTGAATGTCCTACAGAGTATCTTACTATCCACATGTCAACAGGCCAACACAGAGCTTGAATGTCCTACAGAGTATTTTACTATCCACATGTCAACAGGCCAACACAGAGCTTGAATGTCTCACAGAGTATCTTACTATCCCCTGGTCAACAGGCTAACACAGAACTTGAATGTCCTAGAGAGTATTTTACTATCCACATGTCAACAGACCAACACAGAGCTTGAATGTCTCACAGAGTATCTTACTATCCACATGTTAACAGGCAAACATAGAGCTTGAATGTCCTACAGAGTATCTTACTATCCACATGTCAACAGGCCAACACAGAGCTTGAATGTCCAAGAGAGTATTTTACTTTCCATATGTCAACAGGCCAACACAGAGCTTGAATGTCTGCCAGAGTATCTTACTATCCACATGTACACAGGCCAACACAGAGCTTGAATGTCCTAGAGAGTATTTTACTATCCACATGTCAACAGGCAAACACATAGCTTGAATGTCCTACTGAGTATCTTACTATCCACATGTTAACAGGCAAACACAGAGCTTGATTGTCCTACAGAGTATCTTACTAACCACATGTTAACAGGCAAACACAGAACTTGATTGTCCTACAGAATTTCTTACTATCCACATTTCAAAAGCCCAAGACAGAGCTTGAATGTCCTAGAGAGTGTTTTACTATCCACATGTCAACAGGCCAACACAGAGCTTGAATGTCCTAGAGAGTATTTTACTATCCACATGTCAACAGGCCAACACAGAGCTTGAATGTCTCACAGAGTATCTTACTACCCACATGTCAACAGGACAACACAGAGCTTGAATGTCCTAGAGAGTATTTTACTATCCACATGTCAACAGACCAACACAGAGCTTGAATGTCTCACAGAGTATCTTACTATCCACATGTCAACAGGCCAACACAGAGCTTGAATGTCCTACAGAGTATCTTACTAACCACATGTTAACAGGCAAACACAGAACTTAATTGTCCTACAGAATTTCTTACTATCCACATGTCAACAGCCCAAGACAGAGCTTGAATGTCTAACAGAGTATCTTACTATCCACATGTCAACAGGCAAACATAGAGCTTGAATGTACTACAGAGTATTTTACTATCCACATATTAACAGGCCAACACAGAGCTTGAATGTCTCACAGAGTATCTTACTATCCCCTGGTCAACAGGCCAACACAGAGCTTGAATGTCCTAGAGAGTATTTTACTATCCACATGTCAACAGACCAGCACAGAGCTTGAATGTCCTACAGAGTATCTTACTATCAACATGTCAACAGGCAAACACAGAGCTTGAATGTCCTAGAGAGTATTTTACTTTCCATATGTCAACAGGCCAACACAGAGCTTGAATGTCTCACAGAGTATCTTACTATCCACATGTAAACAGGCCAACACAGAGCTTTAATGTCCTAGAGAGTATTTTACTATCCACATGTCAACAGGCCAACACAGAGCTTGAATGTCCTACAGAGTATCTTACTATCCACATGTCAACAGGCCAACATAGAGGTTGAATGTCTCACAGAGTATCTTACTATCCACATGTCAACAGGCAAACATAGAGCTTGAATGTCCTACAGAGTATCTTACTATCCACATGTCAACAGGCCAACACAGAGCTTAAATGTCCTAGAGAGTATTTTACTTTCCATATGTCAACAGGCCAACACAGAGCTTGAATGTCTCACAGAGTATCTTACTATCCACATGTAAACAGGCCAACACAGAGCTTGAATGTCCTAGAGAGTATTTTACTATCCACATGTCAACAGGCAAACACAGAGCTTGAATGTCCTACAGAGTATCTTACTAACCACATGTTAACAGGCAAACACAGAACTTAATTGTCCTACAGAATTTCTTACTATCCACATGTCAACAGCCCAAGACAGAGCTTTAATGTCCTACAGAGTATCTTACTATCCACATGTCAACAGGCAAAGATAGAGCTTGAATGTCCTACAGAGTATCTTACTATCCACATGTCAACAGGCAAACACAGAGCTTGAATGTCCTACAGAGTATTTTACTATCCATATGTCAACCGGCCAACACAGAGCTTGAATGTCTCACAGAGTATCTTACTATCCACATGTCAACAGGCCAATACAGAGCTTGAATATCCTAGAGAGTATTTTACAATCCATATGTCAACAGGCCAACACATAGCTTGAATGTCCTACAGAGTATTTTACTATCCACATGTCAACAGACAACACAGAGCTTGAATGTCTAACAGAGTATCTTACTATCCACATGTCAACAGGCCAACACAGAGCTTGAATGTCCTACAGAGTATTTTACTATCCACATGTCAACAGGCCAACACAGAGCTTGAATGTCTCATAGAGTATCTTACTATCCCCTGGTCAACAGGCCAACACAGATCTTGAATGTCCTAGAGAGTATTTTACTATCCACATGTCAACAGGCAAACATAGAGCTTGAATGTCTCACAGAGTATCTTACTATCCACATGTCAACAGGCCAACACAGAGCTTAAATGTCCTACATAATTTCTTACTATCCACATGTCAACAGCCCAAGACAGAGCTTGAATGTCTAACAGAGTATCTTACTATCCACATGTCAACAGGCAAACATAGAGCTTGAATGTCCTACAGAGTATCTTACTATCCACATGTCAATAGGCCAACACAGAGCTTGAATGTCCTACAGAGTATTTTACTATCCACATGTCAACAGGTCAACACAGAGCTTGAATGTCTCACAGAGTATCTTACTATCCCCTGGTCAACAGGCTAACACAGAACTTGAATGTCCTAGAGAGTATTTTACTATCCACATGTCAACAGACCAACACAGAGCTTGAATGTCTCACAGAGTATCTTACTATCCACATGTTAACAGGCAAACATAGAGCTTGAATGTCCTACAGAGTATCTTACTATCCACATGTCAACAGGCAAACACAGAGCTTGAATGTCCAAGAGAGTATTTTACTTTCCATATGTCAACAGGCCAACACAGAGCTTGAATGTCTCACAGAGTATCTTACTATCCACATGTAAACAGGCCAACACAGAGCTTGAATGTCCTAGAGAGTATTTTACTATCCACATGTCAACAGGCAAACACATAGCTTGAATGTCCTACTGAGTATCTTACTATCCACATGTTAACAGGCAAACACAGAGCTTGATTGTCCTACAGAGTATCTTACTAACCACATGTTAACAGGCAAACACAGAACTTGATTGTCCTACAGAATTTCTTACTATCCACATTTCAAAAGCCCAAGACAGAGCTTGAATGTCCTAGAGAGTGTTTTACTATCCACATGTCAACAGGCCAACACAGAGCTTGAATGTCCTAGAGAGTATTTTACTATCCACATGTCAACAGGCCAACACAGAGCTTGAATGTCTCACAGAGTATCTTACTACCCACATGTCAACAGGACAACACAGAGCTTGAATGTCCTAGAGAGTATTTTACTATCCACATGTCAACAGACCAACACAGAGCTTGAATGTCTCACAGAGTATCTTACTATCCACATGTCAACAGGCCAACACAGAGCTTGAATGTCCTACAGAGTATCTTACTAACCACATGTTAACAGGCAAACACAGAACTTAATTGTCCTACAGAATTTCTTACTATCCACATGTCAACAGCCCAAGACAGAGCTTGAATGTCTAACAGAGTATCTTACTATCCACATGTCAACAGGCAATCATAGAGCTTGAATGTCCTACAGAGTATCTTACTATCCACATGTCAACAGGCAAACATAGAGCTTGAATGTCCTACAGAGTATCTTACTATCCACATGTCAATAGGCCAACACAGAGCTTGAATGTCCTACAGAGTATTTTACTATCCACATGTCAACAGGCCAACACAGAGCTTGAATGTCTCACAGAGTATCTTACTATCCCCTGGTCAACAGGCTAACACAGAACTTGAATGTCCTAGAGAGTATTTTACTATCCACATGTCAACAGACCAACACAGAGCTTGAATGTCTCACAGAGTATCTTACTATCCACATGTCAACAGGCCAACACAGAGCTTGAATGTCCTACAGAGTATCTTACTAACCACATGTTAACAGGCAAACACAGAACTTAATTGTCCTACAGAATTTCTTACTATCCACATGTCAACAGCCCAAGACAGAGCTTGAATGTCTCACAGAGTATCTTACTATCCACATGTAAACAGGCCAACACAGAGCTTGAATGTCCTAGAGAGTATTTTACTATCCACATGTCAACAGGCAAATACAGAGCTTGAATGTCCTACAGAGTATCTTACTAACCACATGTTAACAGGCAAACACAGAACTTAATTGTCCTACAGAATTTCTTACTATCCACATGTCAACAGCCCAAGACAGAGCTTTAATGTCCTACAGAGTATCTTACTATCCACATGTCAACAGGCAAAGATAGAGCTTGAATGTCCTACAGAGTATCTTACTATCCACATGTCAACAGGCAAACACAGAGCTTGAATGTCCTACAGAGTATTTTACTATCCATATGTCAACCGGCCAACACAGAGCTTGAATGTCTCACAGAGTATCTTACTATCCACATGTCAACAGGCGAATACAGAGCTTGAATATCCTAGAGAGTATTTTACAATCCATATGTCAACAGGCCAACACATAGCTTGAATGTCCTACAGAGTATTTTACTATCCACATGTCAACAGACAACACAGAGCTTGAATGTCTAACAGAGTATCTTACTATCCACATGTCAACAGGCAAACATAGAGCTTGAATGTCCTACAGAGTATCTTACTATCCACATGTCAACAGGCCAACACAGAGCTTGAATGTCCTACAGAGTATTTTACTATCCACATGTCAACAGGCCAACACAGAGCTTGAATGTCTCATAGAGTATCTTACTATCCCCTGGTCAACAGGCCAACACAGATCTTGAATGTCCTAGAGAGTATTTTACTATCCACATGTCAACAGGCAAACATAGAGCTTGAATGTCTCACAGAGTATCTTACTATCCACATGTCAACAGGCCAACACAGAGCTTAAATGTCCTACATAATTTCTTACTATCCACATGTCAACAGCCCAAGACAGAGCTTGAATGTCTAACAGAGTATCTTACTATCCACATGTCAACAGGCAAACATAGAGCTTGAATGTCCTACAGAGTATTTTACTATCCACATGTCAACAGGCCAACACAGAGCTTGAATGTCTCACAGAGTATCTTACTATCCCCTGGTCAACAGGCTAACACAGAACTTGAATGTCCTAGAGAGTATTTTACTATCCACATGTCAACAGACCAACACAGAGCTTGAATGTCTCACAGAGTATCTTACTATCCACATGTTAACAGGCAAACATAGAGCTTGAATGTCCTACAGAGTATCTTACTATCCACATGTCAACAGGCCAACACAGAGCTTGAATGTCCAAGAGAGTATTTTACTTTCCATATGTCAACAGGCCAACACAGAGCTTGAATGTCTCACAGAGTATCTTACTATCCACATGTAAACAGGCCAACACAGAGCTTGAATGTCCTAGAGAGTATTTTACTATCCACATGTCAACAGGCAAACACATAGCTTGAATGTCCTACTGAGTATCTTACTATCCACATGTCAACAGGCCAACATAGAGGTTGAATTTCTAACAGAGTATCTTACTATCCACATGTTAACAGGCCAACACAGAGCTTGAATGTCCTACAGAGTATCTTACTAACCACATGTTAACAGGCAAACACAGAACTTAATTGTCCTACAGAATTTCTTACTATCCACATGTCAACAGCCCAAGACAGAGCTTGAATGTCTAACAGAGTATCTTACTATCCACATGTCAACAGGCAAACATAGAGCTTGAATGTCCTACAGAGTATCTTACTATCCACATGTCAACAGGCCAACACAGAGCTTGAATGTCCTACAGAGTATTTTACTATCCACATGTTAACAGGCCAACACAGAGCTTGAATGTCTCACAGAGTATCTTACTATCCCCTGGTCAACAGGCCAACACAGAGCTTGAATGTCCTAGAGAGTATTTTACTATCCACATGTCAACAGGCCAACACAGAGCTTGAATGTCCTAGAGAGTATTTTACTTTCCATATGTCAACAGGCCAACACAGAGCTTGAATGTCTCACAGAGTATCTTACTATCCACATGTAAACAGGCCAACACAGAGCTTGAATGTCCTAGAGAGTATTTTACTATCCACATGTCAACAGGCCAACACAGAGCTTGAATGTCCTACAGAGTATCTTACTATCCACATGTCAACAGGCCAACATAGAGGTTGAATGTCTCACAGAGTATCTTACTATCCACATGTCAACAGGCAAACATAGAGCTTGAATGTCCTAGAGAGTATTTTACTATCCACATGTCAACAGGCAAACACAGAGCTTGAATGTCCTACAGAGTATCTTACTAACCACATGTTAACAAGCAAACACAGAACTTAATTGTCCTACAGAATTTCTTACTATCCACATGTCAACAGCCCAAGACAGAGCTTTAATGTCCTACAGAGTATCTTACTATCCACATGTCAACAGGCAAAGATAGAGCTTGATTGTCCTACAGAGTATCTTACTATCCACATGTCAACAGGCAAACACAGAGCTTGAATGTCCTACAGAGTATTTTACTATCCATATGTCAACCGGCCAACACAGAGCTTGAATGTCTCACAGAGTATCTTACTATCCACATGTCAACAGGCCAATACAGAGCTTGAATATCCTAGAGAGTATTTTACAATCCATATGTCAACAGGCCAACACATAGCTTGAATGTCCTACAGAGTATTTTACTATCCACATGTCAACAGACAACACAGAGCTTGAATGTCTAACAGAGTATCTTACTATCCACATGTCAACAGGCAAACATAGAGCTTGAATGTCCTACAGAGTATCTTACTATCCACATGTCAACAGGCCAACACAGAGCTTGAATGTCCTACAGAGTATTTTACTATCCACATGTCAACAGGCCAACACAGAGCTTGAATGTCTCATAGAGTATCTTACTATCCCCTGGTCAACAGGCCAACACAGATCTTGAATGTCCTAGAGAGTATTTTACTATCCACATGTCAACAGGCAAACATAGAGCTTGAATGTCTCACAGAGTATCTTACTATCCACATGTCAACAGGCCAACACAGAGCTTAAATGTCCTACATAATTTCTTACTATCCACATGTCAACAGCCCAAGACAGAGCTTGAATGTCTAACAGAGTATCTTACTATCCACATGTCAACAGGCAAACATAGAGCTTTAATGTCCTACAGAGTATCTTACTATCCACATGTCAACAGGCCAACACAGAGCTTGAATGTCCTACAGAGTATTTTACTATCCACATGTCAACAGGCCAACACAGAGCTTGAATGTCTCACAGAGTATCTTACTATCCACATGTCAACAGGCCAATACTGAGCTTGAATATCCTAGAGAGTATTTTACTATCCACATGTCAACTGGCAAACACATAGCTTGAATGTCCTACAGAGTATCTTTCTATCCACATTTCAATAGGCCAACATAGAGCTTGAATGTCTCACAGAGTATCTTACTATCCGCATGTAACCAGGTCAACACAGAGCTTGAATGTCCTAGAGAGTATTTTACTATCCACATGTCAACAGGCAAACACATAGCTTGAATGTCCTACAGAGTATCTTACTATCCACATGTCAAAAGGCCAACACAGAGCTTGAATGTCCTACAGAGTATTTTACTATCCATATGTCAAAAGGCAAACACAGATCTTGAATGTCTCACAGAGTATCTTACTATCCACATGTCAACAGGCCAACACAGAGCTTGAATATCCTACAGATTATTTTACTATCCATATGTCAACAGGCCAACACAGAGCTTGAATGTCTCACAGAGTATCTTACTATCCACATGTAAACAGGCCAACACAGAGCTTGAATGTCCTAGAGAGTATTTTACTATCCACATGTCAACAGGCAAACACATAGCTTGAATGTCCTACAGAGTATCTTACTATCCACATGTCAACAGGCCAACATAGAGCTTGAATGTCTAACAGAGTATCTTACTATCCACATGTCAACAGGCAAACACAGAGCTTGAATGTCCTACAGAGTATTTTACTATCCATATGTCAACCGGCCAACACAGAGCTTGAATGTCTCACAGAGTATCTTACTATCCACATGTCAACAGGCCAATACAGAGCTTGAATATCCTAGAGAGTATTTTACAATCCATATGTCAACAGGCCAACACATAGCTTGAATGTCCTACAGAGTATTTTAGTATCCACATGTCAACAGACAACACAGAGCTTGAATGTCTAACAGAGTATCTTACTATCCACATGTCAACAGGCAAACATAGAGCTTGAATGTCCTACAGAGTATCTTACTATCCACATGTCAACAGGCCAACACAGAGCTTGAATGTCCTACAGAGTATTTTACTATCCACATGTCAACAGGCCAACACAGAGCTTGAATGTCTCATAGAGTATCTTACTATCCCCTGGTCAACAGGCCAACACAGATCTTGAATGTCCTAGAGAGTATTTTACTATCCACATGTCAACAGGCAAACATAGAGCTTGAATGTCTCACAGAGTATCTTACTATCCACATGTCAACAGGCCAACACAGAGCTTAAATGTCCTACATAATTTCTTACTATCCACATGTCAACAGCCCAAGACAGAGCTTGAATGTCTAACAGAGTATCTTACTATCCACATGTCAACAGGCAAACATAGAGCTTGAATGTCCTACAGAGTATCTTACTATCCACATGTCAACAGGCCAACACAGAGCTTGAATGTCCTACAGAGTATTTTACTATCCACATGTCAACAGGCCAACACAGAGCTTGAATGTCTCACAGAGTATCTTACTATCCACATGTCAACAGGCCAATACTGAGCTTGAATATCCTAGAGAGTATTTTACTATCCACATGTCAACTGGCAAACACATAGCTTGAATGTCCTACAGAGTATCTTTCTATCCACATTTCAATAGGCCAACATAGAGCTTGAATGTCTCACAGAGTATCTTACTATCCGCATGTAACCAGGTCAACACAGAGCTTGAATGTCCTAGAGAGTATTTTACTATCCACATGTCAACAGGCAAACACATAGCTTGAATGTCCTACAGAGTATCTTACTATCCACATGTCAAAAGGCCAACACAGAGCTTGAATGTCCTACAGAGTATTTTACTATCCATATGTCAAAAGGCAAACACAGATCTTGAATGTCTCACAGAGTATCTTACTATCCACATGTCAACAGGCCAACACAGAGCTTGAATATCCTACAGATTATTTTACTATCCATATGTCAACAGGCCAACACAGAGCTTGAATGTCTCACAGAGTATCTTACTATCCACATGTAAACAGGCCAACACAGAGCTTGAATGTCCTAGAGAGTATTTTACTATCCACATGTCAACAGGCAAACACATAGCTTGAATGTCCTACAGAGTATCTTACTATCCACATGTCAACAGGCCAACATAGAGCTTGAATGTCTAACAGAGTATCTTACTATCCACATGTAAACAAGCCAAGACAGAGCTTTAATGTGCAACAGAGTATCTTACTATCCACATGTTAACAGGCAAACACAGAGCTTGATTGTCCTACAGAGTATCTTACTAACCACATGTTAACAGGCAAACACAGAACTTGATTGTCCTACAGAATTTCTTACTATCCACATTTCAAAAGCCCAAGACAGAGCTTGAATGTCCTAGAGAGTGTTTTACTATCCACATGTCAACAGGCCAACACAGAGCTTGAATGTCCTAGAGAGTATTTTACTATCCACATGTCAACAGGCCAACACAGAGCTTGAATGTCTCACAGAGTATCTTACTACCCACATGTCAACAGGACAACACAGAGCTTGAATGTCCTAGAGAGTATTTTACTATCCACATGTCAACAGACCAACACAGAGCTTGAATGTCTCACAGAGTATCTTACTATCCACATGTCAACAGGCAAACATAGAGCTTGAATGTCCTACAGAGTATCTTACTATCCACATGTCAACAGGCCAACACAGAGCTTGAATGTCCTACAGAGTATTTTACTATCCACATGTCAACAGGCCAACACAGAGCTTAAATGTCCTAGAGAGTATTTTACTATCCACATGTCAACAGACCAACACAGAGCTTAAATGTCTCACAGAGTATCTTACTATCCACATGTCAACAGGCAAACATAGAGCTTGAATGTCCTACAGAATATCTTACTATCCACATGTCAACAGGCCAACACAGAGCTTGAATGTCCTACAGAGTATTTTACTATCCATATGTCAACAGGCCAACACAGAGCTTGAATGTCTCACAGAGTATCTAACTATCCACATGTCAACAGGCGAATACAGAGCTTGAATATCCTAGAGAGTATTTTACAATCCACATGTCAACTGGCAAACACATAGCTTGTATGTCCTACAGAGTATCTTTCTATCTACATTTCAACATGCCAACATAGAGCTTGAATGTCGCACAGAGTATCTTACTATCCACATGTAAACAGGCCAACACAGAGCTTGAATGTCCTACAGAGTATCTTACTATCCACATGTCAACAGGCCAACATAGAGCTTGAATGTCCTACAGAGTATCTTACTATCCACATGTCAACAGGCCAACACAGAGCTTGAATGTCCTACAGAGTATTTTACTATCCATATGTCAACAGGCCAACACAGATCTTGAATGTCTCACAGAGTATTTTACTATCCACATGTCAACATGCCAACACAGAGTTTGAATGTCCTACAGAGTATTTTACTATCCACATGTCAACAGGCAAACACATAGCTTGAATGTCCTACAGAACATCTTACTATCCACATTTCAACAGGCCAACATAGAGCTTGAATGTCCTACAGAGTATCTTACTATCCACATGTCAACAAGCCAACACAGAGCTTGAATGTCCTACATAGTATTTTACTATCCACATGTAAACAGGCCAATACAGAGCTTGAATGTCCTACAGAGTATCTTACTATCCACATGTCAACAGGCCAACACAGAGCTTGAATGTCCTAGAGAGTATTTTACTATCCACATGTTAACAGGCCAACACAGAACTTGAATGTCTCACAGAGTATCTTACTATCCACATGTCAACAGGCAAACACAGAGCTTGAATGTCCTAGAGAGTATTTTACTATCCACATGTCAATAGGCAAACACATAGCTTGAATGTCCTACAGAGTATTTTACTATCCATATGTCAACAGGCCAACACAGAGCTTAAATGTCCTAGAGAGTATTTTACTATCCACATGTCAACTGGCCAACACAGAGCTTGAATGCCGTACTTAATATCTTACTATCCACATGATAACAGGCAGACACCATGCTTTACTGTTTAAAAAAATATCTTACTATCCACGTGTTAACAAACCGACAGTAAGTTTTAATGTCCTACACAATATCTTACTTCTTCTTCTTCTTCAACAAATTCACGTTGATTTCTGACAGCGTACTTCGAAGAACATATCTTACTGTACCCATGTCATCAAACCGACTCTGAGCTTTGCTATCCTACATGATATTGTACTATCCACATGTTTTAATGTCATTCATAGCATTTTACAGTATCCATGTCAACAGACCAACACCAAGCTGTAATGTTCTAATATAAAATCTTTCTTTCTAAATGTCAGCAGACCTAATATCAAACTGTAATGTACTACATAAAATCTTACTATCTAAATGTTAACAGACCGATGCTATTCGCTAATATCCTATATATTCTCTTACTGTCACCATGGGGACGGTGTGACCTAGCGGTTAAGTGGCACGGCTCAAAACCCAAAGGTGCTAGGTTCAATCCCCATCACAGCGCCGTTACCCTGGGGAAGCGAATCCTTAGAAAATGCAAGAGGAAGCAGACCCTTACATAAAATGCATGCTGAAAATGGATGCACTTGGTCGAAAGGCGCAAAATAAAAACCACAGCACAATGTACACCACCTTGGGGATTAGAGAAATAAGGCGAACTCAAAAAAAAAACAACAAAAACAAACTCTCACCATGTCAACAGAATTACACTAAGCTTCAGTATCCTAAATATTATCTTAATGTCCTCATATAACCAACCGATTCTGAGATTTAATTTCATACATAGCATCTTACTGTCTGCATATTAGCATACTATCTGAGTATCCCAACAGTAACATACACGAACAGTCACCTAACTTTACTGTACTGCATAGCATCTTACAATCCCCATGTTAACAAACCTACCTAAAAGCATTAGTGTCCTACATAATATCTTACTGACCCCACTTTAACAGATCTAAACTGAGCTTGACGGTCCTATAAAGTATCTCACTGACGCCACTTTAACAGACCAACTCTGATTTTTAATCTCCTACATAGTATCTTAGTATCAGCATGACAAAAGATGAAGGCTAACACTGAGCTTTAAGGTCCTATGTAGTATCTTACTGTCTGTATATTAACAGATGGACACCAAGATAATTGTCCTGTAAAGTATCATACTATCCCTATCTTAGCAGGCCGATAACAAGCTGTAATGTCCTACATAGTACATTACTAATTTGCATGTTAATAGCCGAAAACCGAGCTTTTGGCATAGATGACGTACATAGTATCTAACTATACAACTGTTAGCAGACAGACACTGAGTTTTATTGTCCTATGTAGCATTAAACTGTTTGCATGTTTACAAACCATTCCCATTTGTTAATGTCCTACATGTAATCTTACTGTCCAGAAGTTAACATACTAACACAGAGCTTAAATGACCTACTTTTTATCTTTCTGTCCCAAAGATAGCAGTCTGACACAAATCTTTAATGTCCTACCTATTGTTTTACTAACCACACGTTATAACAGAATGAAAGCAAGCTTCACTTTTCTACATAACATCAAATTATCCACTTCTTAACACACAGACAGTGAACTTTCATGTCCTACTTATTTTCTTAATATCCACATGTTAATATACACCAACTGAGAAATAATGTTGTATATATTTTCTCACTATCCACATGAAAACAGACCAACCTCATGAATAGGTGTCCTACATAGTATATTTTTTCCCCCAGGTAAACAGACCAAAACTGAGCAGTAATGTCCTACATAGTATCTTACTCTCCGCTTGTTAACAGACCAACACCGATCTATAATGTCCTTTATAGTATCTTACTATCCCCAGGTCAAAATACCAAAACAGAGCAGTAATGTCCTACATAGTATCTTACTATCCGCGTGTTAACAGAATGACAGCTAGCATTACTTTACCTCATAGTATTGTACTATCCACTTGTTAGCAAACGAACAGTGAGCTTTCATGTCCTATATATTTTCTTAATATTCAAATGTTAACGCATAACAACCGAGATGTACAGTTGTATATATTATCTTTCCCCTTGATAAAATATCAACACCGAGCTGTAATGTCATACATAATATCTTACTAACCATCATGTTTACAGACCAACACAGAGAACACGTGTCCTACACAATGTCATACAGTTCAAATGTATTAACAGACCAACACTGAGAACACGTGTCCTACACAATATCTTACAGTTCACATGTATTAATAGACCAACACTGAGAACACGTGTCCTACACAATATTTTACAGTTCACATGTAAAACCAACACTGAGCTTTTCTGTCCTATACAGTGTGTTACCTTCCATTTGTTAACAAACAGACACCAAGAATAAATGTCCTAAACAGCATCCTGCTGTCCCCATGTCAATAGACCAAAAAAGAGCTGTGATGTTTTAAATAAATTTTTACTATCAATACATTAACAACCCCACACTGAGCCTTATCGCCAAAATAAAAGTATCTTCCTTTCCCCCAAAAAAGAGATGCAATAGACTTAATTATTTTATCTGACTATCACAGTGCAAACAGAATGACACCGTGGTTCAATGTCCTTTATATTATCTTGATATTCACAGAACAAAAGAAGTAGTCCGACAACAGACTCTACTGTCCCACATAGTATCTTACTTTCCACCTCTCAACAAACTGACCATGTCCGTTAATGTTGTACATATTATACTACTAATCACATGTTAATAGATCCACACTGTGCTTCAATGCCCTACATTTTATCTTTGAATCCCCATGCCAGAAGAACACTTAGCTTTACTGTTATACACACTATCTTACCATCCACAATGTCGACAGACCAGCACCAAGCTTTGATACCCTACATATTATCTTACCACCCATCCATTAACAGACCAGCACCAAGATTTGCTACCCTAAATATTATCTTACCATCCACATGTTAACAGACCAGCACCAAGATTTGATACCCTACATATTATTTTACCATCCACATGTTAACAGACCAGCACCGAGATTTGATACCCTACATATTATCTAACCCTCCACATGTTAACAGACCAGCACCAAGATTTGATACCCTAAATATTATCTTACAATCCATTTGATAACTGACCAATACTAAGATTGGATACCTTACATATTACTTTACTATCCACATGGCAACAGATGTAGACCACCATGTAATTTTAGTCTTACGTTGCACCTACAATCCATAAATTAACAGACCAAAACCAAAATGCGTGTTCTACATAGCATTTTACTTTCACCGTGTTTTAGTGAAATGAGATACCAAAAGATGCAGAGCTAAGGCAAAAGCTATGGTGCAGCCACTATGTCCTGGTAAAGATTATGGACTGCATCATGATTACTGGCTTGCAGATATAACATGACCAAAGGATCCTGAACGCAAAGAGGAATAAAGAATTTTTGCACGCTAGAGGACTACAATTGAGTTTTAATGTCCTACATATTATCTCTTTATCTACAAATTAACAGATAGACACTAAGATTTAATGGTGTACATATTATCTTACTATCCACCTGTTAGGAGTCAGATACTGAGCTTTAATCTCTTACATGAGGTCTTACTATTTACAAATCAACAGATGCAAACCAACTTGGAGATTTACTGTCTTGAAAATATCTTACTATCCACATGTTAGTAGACTAACACTCAGCTTTAATGTCCTACATAGTATCTCACTATCAACATATTAGCAGATTGACACCAAGCTTTAATCTTGTACATGATATTTTACTATTCACATGTTAGCACACCAACCGCAAGCTTGTTAGCAGTCTAATGCAGAGCTTTGATGTCCTACATAGTATCTCACTATCAACATATTAGCAGATTGACACAAAGCTTTAATCTTCTACATGATATTTTACTATTCACATGTTAGCACACCAACCGCAAGGTTGTAAGCAGTCTAACGCAGAGCTTTGATGTCCTACATAGTATCTCACTATCAACATATTAGCAGATTGACACCAAGCTTTAATCTTGTACATGATATTTTACTATTCACATGTTAGCACACCAACCGCAAGGTTGTAAGCAGTCTAACGCAGAGCTTTAATGTCCTACATAGTTTCTCACTTTCAACATATTAACAGACTGACACCAAGCTTTAATCTTCTACACAGTATCTTGCTATCCACATGTTAACACACACACAGCAATATTTACGTTCGTACATATAATCTTACTGTCCACATGTTAACTACAATAGCATTTTCAACTCTCAATCCCTTCGACGGTTTGCAAAGACTGGCCTTTTCAAACAAGCTAAACGCCTACTGTGTATGTATTTGCTTAATGGATGAATCAACAACAACAGAACCGAACACAGGTGTTTTGCAATCAATTCTAGAGCTGCATTTATAATGCCAGTAGGAACAGTATGTAATAAGTAGTTTTGGAAATCTGTCAATACTGTAGGGTTTTACACAGTTGTACACACACACAGACACACACACACACAAACGTAAAGAAATATGTGCATTCGTACAAAAATGTATGTTTAAAATAATAAGATATGTATTACTACCATGCTTTCAATTTGGTGTATGTTAATAGTGCCAGTATTCGAATATATCATAGATACACAGAATGACAGCAAAGAGTCATTTTATCAATACCTGGGCTTTAGGAATGTGTACTTTAATATATGTTTGTTTACATTTGTTAATATGGCAACTTATGCGTCTTGTGAAATAAAGAAATAAACAAGAAACAAACACACACTGGAATAAGGTTCAATTTAATGTTTACGTATTTTTTATGCCACATTATAAATATTATGTCTACATATTTTCAGCCAGCAGTAAACATGCAAGATTCCATATGGCTAGTGTTATTAAAATGATGGTAATGGGTGTCCTGTTCTAAAAAATGTACAGTTTAAAATGTGGATATGTACAATGAGATTAACAATCTATAGATGGTATGTTAGAGAAATTTATAACATAAAAGTCTACATACATTTGCTTACATATCATTAAATCCAAGCTTGAACAATTGAAAAGTAGCACCCACGGAATATAAGCACGCTTAACCATAAACAACTTTCAGCACAGGATCTTCGATTAGCTAGATAACAGTTTCACGGTCTAGTAGTGAACTGTATTTACACAGACAATGATTACTTCGTCATAAGGGCAATGTATTCAAAAGAAAGGGATGTAATAAATGCACTACAATAATATAAATGATTTAATAACTACATGAAAATAAAGCAAAAACTTATAAAAGTTAAGGTTGCGTATAATGGAGCATACCATACGAAATTTAACTTTCGGAAATTTCTAACATTTATTTGCATTTTATGAATATTATTAAATTCATTTTAAAAACAATATGCGAGTCGCTGTCACCACAACAGAGCTAACTTAAACAGGCATCAGCATATATGCTAACTCTAACCTTACTATTAACAGCTACAGGAGCAGCCAGTGTTGTCTTCTGCCAGTTACTTGTCTAGTTCGCTCCATGACTTCGACGCCGGTCAAGGTTCAAGGTTCAGTTCTTGTGATAAGCACGGCTTTGCTGTCACAATCGTCGCCGACGAGCGCCCGGGGTCGCGAGCTGTTCCTCCCCATATGTCGTGCACGAGGACGACAACAAGCGTGAGAAATTTGGTCGGGTGGATAATTAACACCTATCGCCTTCAGTGTACAGATGCCAATGTACACGTCCATGTGGTTCTGGTGTAGGGCCATAGCTCACTCGTTCTAAGGTTTGTAACCTGGATAAAGAGGGGAGACGCCCAAGCCAGAACCTCTCACGCAAATTTTTTATGATGGGATAACTCTCAATTATATATTGTTTTTGCATTTTTTTGGTTATGTTCCTTGCCATGTTTAAAGAAACACTGGATGTCAACAACATCGGCGACGAAGATGGCACACGACATAAAACTACACCCCCTTCCACGCCTTCTAACGACACAAGTTGATAGAAGATGATGATGATGATGATGATAATCATGACAATAATAATAACAAAACATTGGTCATTGACCTACAATAGAACAATTAGATAGATGTTTAAGCATACAACCATGAAGGAATGATTATTCCGTGAGATAAGCAGAAGAAAAAGTGTGATTCCCATTAAGACATGTTATTAGAGGAAACATAAGACCACACTATATGTACATGTAGAGCGTAGGATACAACGTTGGTAGAGTGGCTGCTTCTTTCCGGCTGCAACTTGTTCCAACCAACCCAGCTGTAAGCGAGTACCAGATTTACTGTTAGGAGAAATGATAGAGGAACAGGAATTGGTTTTCACAAAACCTGAAGTTTTTGGTTTGATTAGAGGTTTCAATTTCTGGATTCTGTGACGAAGACTTGCCCTTTTCTACCACAGACCGTTGTCCTTTATGCGGTATCATGTCGTATTGACCAGTTCATGGATTCGTGTGTGTATCAGAACAATGAAGATTCTAGTACCTCATCCCTGACGGTAATAAAATAAATGTATATATCAGTGATATTGTAAGCCAAGACATCGAGGAAGGGAACTGGCTACCCCCATCTGATAAAAGCTAAAACCTCTTATATAGAAGTTTCTACCACAGCATCCCCGACTACAGTATATTTGTATTACTTGATGTATCCATGAATGTAAACAGCAAGTTGGCTGTGTTTGTATTCTGACATTCTTTCCTTGACATAATCAACAGTTTGTTGGGCGGATTGTCGCTACGGTTGGCACGTTCTAAATGCATGTTTTTGCTCGTGAGCTTCAATCTCTTCTGTATTTTGTGTTGGCCTTTAACTGGTAGTGGGCGGGGTACATTGGAATGTCTTATATGATCATAGCAGTTCATATTTGTCACACATTAGTTGGTAGTCAGCATTGATTGCTGAGAGTACAGAGAAACAAGAAGACCAAAGTAGAGAGAGCGAAAGAGGGAGAGAGAAAGAGAGAGAGGATGAACAACAGAAATATGTATATTGTTAGATGACTGTTAATTTGTGTAGGTGTTAAAAACAATTCGAGGTAAATCTTCTTCTTCGTACGCTGTCAGACGTCAACTTGAATTTGTTCGAAGAAGGCAGCTGTCATCCTGAGGCTGTCGACACTGCCATAGAGCCTGTCTAGTGTTGCCACTGGTGATGGCCACATGTGCTTTCTCTGGTTCTCGTATGTCGGGCAATTTTGCAGCAGATGTTCCGCGGTCATTTTCCCTGTACCACAGGTGCATTCGTCAGTACCACCTTTCTTCAGTTTATTGAATAGATGGTACCTCAGTCTGTTGTGGCCTGTGCGGAGTCTGAAGACCACGACCTGCTCTCTTCTGTTCAACTGGTAGTGGACATAATTTTTTGTGTAGCCAGTATGCTCTGTTTCCCATTTGGCCATGTATCTGGCCCTAATAAACCTTTTGAACTCTTCGTAGGTCACATTAGAGTCTGGTTGTGGTAACCTTAGACCTTCTTTATCCAGTCTGTCTGCCTCCTCGCCCACTACTCCAGCGATGTTAGGGCCTGCTGCATCCGATTGTTTGCTATGGTGAGATTTCCTTCAGTGGTCCACAAAGCCAGATCGTCTGCAAACATGGAGCTGTGGACTCTTCTTAATATATTCTCCATTATGTTGTTTATATACACCAGAAAAAAGTGTGGGTGACAGTACTCCCCCTTGGGGTACTCCCTGCTCCAGTGTCACATTTTTGCTCATCTTCCCTTGTACTTGAACTCTGGCTGTTCTGTTTTCGAGATAGTGGCTGATCAATCTGTACATTTTTCCAGATACTTCACTTCTTTATAGCTTGACTTTAAGTCCCTCTTTCCCCACCTTGTCAAATGCCTTCTCTAGATCCACCCAAACCGCTACTGTATGCTTTTTCTCCTGATAAGCATCCTCTATTTTCTGCGCTATGAGAGTGATCTGATCCTCAGTGGATCTGTGTTGTCTAAATCCCGCTTTCTGTGGAATTAATATGTGTTTTTCTGCCAGGTGCCACATCAGTCTGATGTTTATCATACGCTCCATCAGTTTACATACACAGCTCAGTAGACTGATAGGCCTGTATCAATTTGGATCTGTTCTATCTATTTCTTTCTTTGGTACTGGTATTCGATGTAAATGATTTTAACATGAAAAGGAAAAGGTAATCCTTTCGCAATCATTGATGTCGAGGTTGAAGTGTTAGAGACTTCACTGTACTAGGCCTCAGCTTTTTATGAGGTGGGGTGGCCAACTCACGTAGTCGCCACATTTCCTTCAATGACACTTAGCCACGTACAGGTTTAGTTATTAATGAGAATATCTTTTGACAGAGTTGAGAGTAAGTAAACACGATTAGAAATGTGAATCAGTTTCTACAGCTTTATGAAAATGGTTAGAGTTAGTGTGTGACTTTATCTATGCCGAGATAGCATTTCTTGAAATCATTCCTCCTGCATAGTTTGTAAAAATCAAATAAACGATATCCTGACTTCAAAAGCCATAACAGCATGTTGTTGTTATAGTTGTTGTATTTATTGTTGTTGTAAAATGCCCGTAATATGTAAGATTCATTTTGTGTGCGTCCTGTAAAAGACGTTAAGTGGCGGGCTGCAACAGGATGTAAGAATAGCCTTGAGAGTTTGAAAGATTAGTTGGCAGGGGCATAAACTTAAACATAAAGATACACATAAGTACCTAGGAATTACAATGGATCGCACATTGTCCTACAAAGAACACTGTGAAGCGGTGACACAAAAAAGTTAGCACAATCATAAAACGTACTGAGTAAGCTAACAAACACGGCATAACTTAACTTAACATAACGAATTTATATTGGTTTAGAAAACTCATCAGAGTCTGTAGACAACCAGTCCCATTTGCATTACCCTGCTCTAATAACTATGTACATCCTATTTATTCTTAAATGCATTAACTGTCTCTGCCTCCACTATTTCCTGGGGCAAAGCATTCCAAGCATTCACCACTGTCTGAATTAAAAAAATGTCCTGTGTCCAATTTGGACCTTTCGTTAGTTAATTTGTATATGTGCCCTCTTGTTCTCGTTGGTGGTTGTATTTTGAAAAACTTGTTATAGTCTGATTTAACTTTTCCTGTGATTATCTTATCAACTTAGATTAAGTCACGTTTAATTCTTCTCTTTTCTAGACACTAACGGCCGGTTTTTCTGAGTCTTTCCTCGTAACTGTAATTCTGGAATCCCACTATCAGTTTTGTCGCTATTCTTTTTATCCTTTCCAGTATATCTATAGCTCTTCTACGATAAGGACTCCACACCTGTACACAGTACTCCAATCTAGGTCTAACTAATGCTTTATACAGTTTGTCAATCACCTCATTACTCCTATGTTTAATATTTCTTTTTTTTATCATACCTAACGTTGCATTTGACTTATTCACTGCTACCTGGACTTGCTCACTCACCTTAACTGTATGCTCTATTATTACCCCTATGCCCCTTTCGTTATCTGTCATTCTAGTATTGTTCTCGCCCATTCTGTAATTTTGTTCCATTTTTTACTTCACACCACTCAGAGTACTCTTTATTTATGCCAATCGCTGTCTTCTTCCCGTTAACCAACTTTCAATCCATTCGGCAACCTGCCCATCTATCCCATGTGATTTTAACTTTTTAAATAATCGTTGATGAGGTACTATATCAAACGCCTTTGTAAAATCTAGATAAATAACATCCACTGGTTCTCCCTTATCTATGTTTTTAGTAATCACCTCCATGCACTCCAATAGATTTGTTAAGCACGGTCTCCCTCTAGTAAACCCATGCTGACTATTTCTGATTAGATTTAACCTGTCTAGATGCATTACAATGTTTTTTTTCATTATTGACTCTAACAATTTACAGACTATGCTCGTTAAACTTACTTAATTAGCTGGATCTGATTTCTTTCCTCTTTTGAATAAGGGAATCACTCCTGCATCTTTCCAATCTCTTGGAACAATCCATTTTGCAAGTGATTGAGAAAATAATATAGCCAATGGTTTTACTAGTTAGTCTATACTTCAAATAGCATTGATGAATGGATACCATCTTGATCTGTACATTTATCCACTTTTAATCCTTCCAATCTTTTTAGAACCATTTCCTCCGTAATACAGAATGATTTTAATCGCACTATATCCATTTGACATTTTAAAATATGTATAGGCTCTGGTATCTTGGAGGAGTCTTCTTTTGTATAGACTGTGCCAAAGTATTGATTTATTAGATTAGCTATCTCCCTATTTTCTCTGCTTATTGTCACTGTACTGTCTATGAGAAAGCTTACCTTGTCTTTAGGTCTTTGTTTATTTCTAACATTAGAAAAGAAGCTTTTACCATCAGTCTTGATCCTATAAGTAAGTTTTTTTGCTGCTTTATTTACTTTCTGAACTCTGTTTTCGTTGTCCAAATATTTTAAATATATTTCTTTTGATTTACTTGCCTTTATATACTTTGTCCAGGCTTTATTTTAAGCTCTTGTACATTTAGCTACAAATCTAGTAATTCCCTTTTTATGATTGGTGTTTACCTCCATATATGAAACATATTCGACTTTTCGTTGTTCTAAAAGTGTTTTGAAACACTCTCCCTCTTGTTCAACGTCTGTACCTCTGACAATATATTTCCACTTTATGTGGCTGTCTGTATCTTTCATCTTCTGTACATCTGTCTTAGAGTAGTCGTGTGCTCGCGAGTGTATATTTACATAAATTGGAAAGGCTGTTATAGGATATCTTTTATGGACAACTGATCACTGCAGCTAAAGGAATCGACTACCCCACACCGCGATTCAAGGACGTATACAAGATGGACATGACGTCATGCGACATCCAAGCCGAAAGCTCATGATTGAGTCGATTGCAGACAGTCAGTTGGGAGGTGCACAGTAGATGCCGACGCTTGTAGAGGCCATCTGGATCCAGAGAAATCGGCACGACTGACAAGATCGGGGAACACCCCGGCAAGTCAGCCTCCTCAGCCCCGTTGTACGATCTGCGACAGGGACTGCCACTCACGTACTGGCGTTTGCAGCCATAGCAGACTGTGTCGAAATACGGGAGACATAGCTGGGCAAACTTCGCCAGGGCGCCAGGCGCATGATGATCAGTGACTGAGATGCCAATGAACTGATGAATATTAAATGTATTTACTTGTCTTAGCTTAGTTTGTTCTCCATCTCCCGCTACCAAACCCTGACAGGGGCCTAAGTAGCAGAACGCAGTCCAGAGAACGGAATGCGTTACGTCGATATTTGCACCTTTCGGTCCAACACATCCGACTTCAGCAAGCATTTTTTGAGTACCGGGTTAACATTCCCTCTTCGATCCCTTCTCCTTAGCCAGTCTGCTCTGTTGCAGCCTGTTTTCTAGAATACTGCGCGGACGTGTAGAACGGCCTTGGCAGTAAGGTTCGCTAGCCATTACGCTATCAGTCAGCTATGTCTCGCTGACCGCTGCAGCTCACCATCTTGATCCGGTATTTACTTGATTTTGAAGAAATATGATCGTGACAATAATAATGGGCCTATCGCCGTCGATGAGAATAACCAACATCATCGTGTGTCATACTGCGCCCATAAGTCTGTGGGCGGATGCGTTTATGACAGATTAAGCCAACACCAGCTGGTGCTGGTTTTCCCTCTACTCTATACTTCCATCTGATCGGCCGTCGACCCTCGCTAACTGCATGCAAGACTCTTTTTCAGGCTAAACGATTTACTGCCAGGATTCACTGAATCGCTTTTATTGACGTCCACGTGACCGCCTTACTGCGCTAAGCTCGCTAAACAGAAGTTTCTTTTGGAACCTTTCACTTGACATTCGAGAAACTTGGCCAATCTATCTCACTTTAACTTTCTACAAAAGTGTATGAATAGTGTAGTAGTAATGAAAAGTGTATGGTTATTTGTGGTGTGGTCTTGTAGCCAATTTGGAGTATGTGTCATGTAGAAGTGATTCAACCTCCTGGCGTGTTTGGCGTACACACTCCAGCTCTCTCACCCATAGATCAGGGTTTAGAGACTGGCCGGATGTTTGCCAATCAGATTAGTTGCTGTTTAACGATATACTTCATTTAAACATTCAATTCTTCTTCGGGCAATATCAGGTAGTACTATTTACTCATGTTTATCTTCTTTTTCTTTCTCTTCTTCTTCTTTATCTCCTTTTTCGTCTTCCTTTTTTCCTTCGTCTTCTTCTTCCTATTTTGTCTTTCTCTTCTTCTTCTTTCTCTTCTTCTTCTTCTCTATTTTCTTCTTCATTCTTTACTTCTTCTTCTTTTTCTTCTTCTTTTCCTTCTTTTTCTAGCTCACCGACAATTTTATTAAGTGCACACGTAAAGGCCAGTTCTATGGACAAAGTCTACTGTGGTGGGGAGTTCTTCAAGACTCTCACAAAAGTGTGTATGTGTGGGTTCGTCTCCGTGGGTCAGTATTCACAACGCAGTTGCTTTAACATGTTACAGTCTTGACAAAGGAAGGGTTCTGATATTGACACGTAACTGCATACCGAGTAGCGCGGTAGCTGTCAATCACACTAGACAAGCAGAAATTGTAGGACTCGACATAATGACACAAGAAACGAAGATCCACATCTTCAACCTGTATGGCCCACCCAACAAAGACCTGTCGCTCTCGAGTATGGAAATCAAGGACTCCAGCTGCCTAGTAGTTGGAGACTGCAACAGCCACTCGGAGAGTGGGGATATTCGGACACAGACAACAGAGGTGATGAAGTGGAAGACTGAGAGATAGACACAAATCTCTATCTTTGCAATAGGCCGGAGGACAGTCCTACCTTCTATTCTAGAACATGGCATACCACCTCTACTCCAGACTTTGCTTTTTCCACGATGGATATTCATCACAAAATAGACCACCAGGTGCTCAACCAAAGGCCAATTAGGCTAGAAATTGATATGGAAGTAGGCCCACAGGAAATAAAAGCGCTCCCACGTTGGAACAATAAACGAGCCGACTGGGACAGATTCGCAATTCTGACAGATCGGCTATGTAAAACCATCAACACACGGAATAACAATATGAAACCTATGGTGGAAAGTCTAAGCAAAACAATAATGCAAGCAGCCACCGAAACCATCCCAAGAGGGGCAAGGAAAAACTACAAGCCATATTGGAATGATGAATTGCAGAAAGCGGAAGACGAAGTCTCAAATGCTAGGAACATGGCAGAGATAGAACAATCTATGGAGGCAAATATCGCCCTCAAGGCTATCACGGCGAAATACAAAAGAACCGTAAACCAAATAACAAGAGACAGCTGGAAAAATAAAACAATTAGATAAAGAAGGGAACAAACTGTGGAAGTTAGTCAGATTCATGAATGACGAAACACCATCAAATAAACAAATTACCATCAAGCAGATCGACAACACCTTTACTGGAAAAAAAAGCAGCAAACGCCTTTATAAAACATTATGCCAGAGCAAACCACATTGATGTCCCTACAGACAGGCACACAGACATTAGTGAAGAACAAAAGAGCCACGACAACATCAAGATGGCACCAGAGGAGCACATGATGGCAAAACTAACAATGAATGAAATGGAAGAGGCCATGAGAACTTTAAAGAAAAAGAATTCGCCCGGAAAAGATGGGGTAACATACGAAATGCTGATGGGGTTGGGCCAAACAGCAAAGAGGAAGTTACTATCAGTCCTGAACAAAAACTGGAAAAGGGGAATTGTACCTCATGCATGGAAAGACGCTTTACTTATACCAGTACCAAAGAAAGACAGAGATAGAACAGATCCAAATGGATACAGGCCTATCAGTCTACTGAGCTGTGTAGGAAAACTGATGGAACGTATGATAAACACCAGACTGATGTGGCACCTGGCAGAAAAAAACACATACTAATTCCACAGCAAGCAGGCTTTAGACAGCACAGATCTACTGAGGACCAAATCACTCTCATAGCCCAGTTAATAGATGATGCTTACCAGGAGAAAAAAACACACAGTAGCGGTTTGGGTGGATTTAGAGAAGGCATTTGACAAGGTGTGGATAAAGGGACTTAAAGTCAAGCTACAAAGAAGTGAAGTTTGTGGGAAAATGTACAGATGGATCAGCCACTACCTCGAAAACAGAACATCCATAGTTGAAGTTCAAGGGCAGATGAGCAAAAAGGTGACACTTGAGCAGGGAGTACCCCAAAGGGGAGTACTGTCACCAACACCTTTCCTGGTGTATATAAACAACATCACAGAGAATCTACCAAGAAGAGTCCACAGCTCCATGTTTGCAGACGATCTGGCTATGCGGACCTCTGAAAAAAATCTCACCATAGCAAGCAATCGGATGCAGCAGGCCCTAACATCGTTGGAGGAATGGGCGAACTCATGGCTAGTCTAAATAAATGAGGAAAAAACCACATGTGCGATATTCTCGCTTTCAAACAAACCCCAGAACACCAAAATAAGTCTTAACGGCAAATATCTGCGGCCAAACGACAATCCAAACTACCTGGGAGTCACATTTGATCAGTGCATACATGGAAAAGTCAGATTGAGAGAAACCGAATGAGAGCCAGACAAAGAATGGCAATCATGAGAAAACTTGCTGGCACAAGCTGGGGAACAGACGAAAGTATATTAAAGAAACTGTACACTGGAAGAGTGAGACCAGTTCTCGAGTATGGCATTGCGGCATGGACAACAGCAGCAGAGGCGAACTTTTATAAAATTAGCAAACTTCAAAACCAAGCCATGAGAGTTATAACAGGAGGCATGAAGTCAACGCCAATTGTAGAACTGGAAAAGATTAGAAATCTGCAATCCATGACCGACAGAAGAGACTGCAGAGCCCAGAAGAAACTCAGAAGACTGACAGACCACCCAATGCATCAGATACTAAATAGATTTGGAAATGGGAAACTAAAGTGCAGAAACCTTGCAGAAATAGCCAAAGCAAAGATGAGCGAAGACCCTATGAACATATTAACACCAAAGCTCATCCCTACTGTACGCAAACCTACCTGGAAGCAGCATTTCATTCCGGAGGTGGTAGAAAATATACCAGGTATTTGAAACAAGAACAGCCAGACTGAAAAAGAAAGAAGAGACATAACCCTGAGGTACATAACGAAAAACTACCCAAGCATGGACTGGACCCATGCATACACCGACGGTTCTGTAACAAGCACAACACAGAACGGAGGGGCAGAGGTATTCCTGAGCCTACCAAATGGCAGAAAAATAACACTGTCAGTGGCAACTGGAAAATACTCAAGCAATTTCAGAGCGGAGTCAGAGGCACTGAGGGCTGCAGCAGAAGCAATGCTGACAGGATAAAGAAATGAAAGGCAGATAGTCCTGTTTACAGATGCCCTGGCCGTAGTCACAGCACTAACAAGCCAGAAAAATACTGAACTAAATGATTTAAGAGCAGTACTCTGTCAACTATGCCAGCAGTCCGCACCAAAAAGAGTAGTGGTACAGTGGGTTCCATCCCACTGTAACATCCAAGGCAACGAGGAGGCAGACAGACTGGCAAAAGAAGGTGCAAGACTACCACAACCAGATTCTAGTGTGACCTACGAAGAGTCCAAAAGGCTAATTAGAGCCAGATACATGGCCAAATGGGAAACAGAACATACTGGCTACACAAAAAACGATGCTTATTGCCAGTTGGACAGAAGAGAGCAGGCCATGGTCTTCAGACTCCGCACAGACCACAACAGACTAAGGTACCACCTTTTCAATAAACTGAAGATAGGTGGCACTGACGAATGCACTTGTGGCACCGGGAAAATGATCGCTGAACATCTGCTGCAAAACTGCCCAACATACGACGACCAGAGAAAGCAGATGTGGCCATCACCAGTGGCAAACACTAGACAGGCTCTATGGCAGTAACGACAGCCTCAGGATGACCGCTGCTTTTTTCGAAAAAATACAGGTTTACGTTTGATAGCGTACGAAGAAGATGAAGAAGAAGAAGAAGAAGAAGAAGAAGAAGAAGAAGAAGAAGAAGAAGAAGAAGAAGAAGAAGAAGAAGAAGAAACAGCAGTAGTATTCTTCACAATCTAATTCTCAATTTGCGTTACAATACTCAACGATATTATGACGATATTATGATGTTCTGATGCCCATCGCAGGCCGTGATGCGACTATGTCAAGACAGGTTTTTGTTAATCGTCTAAGGGAAAGTTGTTAGCCATTTGTGTTCTATGGTCTCCCTTGTCAAGTGAATGTCACGTACCCCTTTTCGGAATAATGTTTTTAAATACATAAAATACAATAGCAGAGAACCAGTTATATAGAAATAGTTAACAAAACAAACACAAAAGTACATGTTATATATGTGTATTTCTTAACAACTTCAATAGAAACACAATACATTAAAAATAATAATAATAATAATAATAATAATAGCTGTCCATCCATATCGATGACGACCGCCGACATCATCCTTCACAGATTTCCCTGTTGGGTGTGGGTGCGCATGTGGCTGAACAGGCCAATGCGAGCACGAAAACATCTGCTTCATACCGGGCACACGAGGTTTGTAGAAGGGGATGGTGTTCCCGCTGCTCGGGATTTCCGCGTCTCGCGTCTGTTCTGGGCTTTCACAACACGGTCATCTTAACCCGCAGCTACACCCGATTTGACTGCGCTTCTCCAGTCAGATCTGTTTTTCGCAAGACATTCCCAGGTGTCGATGTCTATCTGGCAACTTTTTAGTGAGTCCTTCAGACCGTCTTTAGAACGTTTCTTTGGGCGCCCGCTCTCGCGCCATCCCTCTCTCAGCTCGCCGTAAAGAAGCTTCTTTGGGAGCCGCTCGTCTGACATACGGACGAGGTGTCCGGCCCATCATAATCTTGCTTTTTCTAGCAGTGCATGGATGCTGGGCATGTTAGCCCTCGAGAGAACCTCGATGTCAGTGACACGATCTTGCCATCGGATGTGGAATATTCGCCTCAAGCAACCTGTGTGGAAGTGGTTTAACCTCCTTGCATGTCCAGAGTTTACAGTCCAGCTTTCGCAAGCGTATAGTAGGGTTGGAATGATGGTTGCACGGTAGACTTTGAGTTTGGTCTTGACGCTGATTCCACGACGTGCCCAGACCATCGAGCGCATTCTACCAAAAGCTGTGCTGGCCTTTGCTATTCTGCTTGCCACCTCATCGTCTAGGCTGACAGATCTCGACAGCGTGCTGCCCAGATATGTGAATTTGTCTACGGGATTCAACGTCTGCCCGCTGACTGTAGTCTCTGGTTTTGTGTATGGCATGCTTGGTGCTGGCTGGTACATGACCTCTGTTTTTTTGGCATTTATGGTCAGGCCAAAATTTTCGCATACGGCAGAGAACTGGTCCATTCCAACCTGCATGTTCAGTTCTGAGTTACTCATTAGAGCGCAGTCGTCAGCAAATACAAGTTCCCTGATTATGTCGCCAGCCACTTTGGTTTTGGCCTTCATTCTTCTAGAATTGAGTAACTTGCCATCTGTGCGGTACTTTATGGGTGTTCCAAGCTCCAATGATCTGAAGGCGTCTGTCATCGTGGCCGCGAACATCATGCTGAACAAAGTCGGGGCGAGTACACATCCTTGTTTTACTCCGTTTGATACTAGAAAGAAACGTTTTAGAGATTGCACCTCTGTCCAGTACACGAGCACACATACCTTCGTGTAGCTGTTTCACCATTGTTATGAGCGTGTTGGGGCAGCCAAACTTAGACAGTATCATCCACAGCCCTCCTCTGTTTACTGTATCAAATGCCTTTGTCAAATCAATAAATGTGGTGTACAAGGCCTGATTTTGTTCTCGACACTTCTCTTGTACTTGGCAAGCGGCAAAAATCATGTCCACTGTTCCTCTTCCGGCTTTGAATCCACATTGGCTTCCTGGGAGGTGGTGGTTTTGTTCAAGGTGTTTGTTGAGCCTGTTTAGCAGTAAGCGCGCTAGGATCTTGCCTGCTACGGAGAGTAGCGATATTCCACGATGATTGTCGCATTCCTGACGGTTGCCTTTTCTTTTGTACAGGTGAACGATTGAGGCGTCCTTTAGCTCCTGCGGAATTTTACCTTCAGCCCACATGTGACAGAAGAGTTCAGTGATCTTTCTGGTGAGGGATGGGCCAGCTGTCTTATATACCTCTGCTGGTATTGCATCAGCTCCTGGAGCTTTTCCTATAGATAGTGAACTGATTGCCCTGTCGACTTCCTCCTCAGTAATGACTTCATCCAACGCCAGGTTCAGTTCCACCTGCGGCATTCGCCGGATGGCCTCTTCATTTATGGACGATGGGTGGTTTAGTATTTTGCAGAAGTGGTCTGTCCATCTGCCTAGAATCTGAACCTTATCTGTTAGCAGTACCCCATTAGCACTGCGAACTGGAGTATTACTAGAGGGCTGCGGGCCGTAGAGAGCTTTCAGTGCCTCGTAAAACCGTTTGGTGTCATGACGCTCGGCGAACATTTCAATTTCGTCAGCTCTTCTGCTGAGCCAGGAGTCTTGTATCTCTCTAAGTCTGGTCTGGACAGCTTTGCGAGCAGTATTCAAGTCAGCTTTTGCTGCCGGAGATGGTGTGTCCCTGTGCGCTTCATGTTTTGCATCAAGAAGGCCCTGTATTTCTAGATCGTTCTCCTCAAACCAGTCCGTATGCTTGCGCGTGAGTGGGCCAATGTGTTTAACACCTGTATCGTAGAGTGTGTTTCTCAATGATGCCCAGTTCTCTTCGATGTCGTTCTTTTCAAAACGAAGCTCAGACAGTCTACCCTCAAGCTCTTCCTGGAAGACTCCTCTCGTGGGTTTGTATTTCAGCTGAGAGACATTTAGCCTCCTCGGTGGTTTTTTTCCCTGGGGGCGCATTTTGGGCTGGATCTTGAAGTTTAGCTTGGCAATGACAAGTCGATGGTCGGTCCAACATTCTGCACTACACATGCTCTTCGTTACCATAGCACCCGCTCGATCCCTACGTCTGATGATAATGTAGTCAATGAGGTGCCAGTGGCGGGACCTTGGGTACATCCATGTGGTTCTATTTCGGACATTTAAAATAGAAAAAAGTTAATTACATTATTGTTTGAATGAACGTGCTGCGTATATATGTAGAACAATCTGCAACCTGAACTAACAAGACCGTCGCCGCTGGGACTGGGAAGCCTTCTCGTTCATTAAAACGGTCCAAAATCACTGGAGGACAAATTGAGAGTGATCCACAGCCTCTCTTGAGAGACGCTTGGTCAGAATCACTCTCCGTAACCAACGCATGCAAAATTACTACAATTTGGATATAGCGACGATTGTCCCTGATACGGTATTCTGTGCAGACAAGGCAAACTATAGATGGGCAGGTCACATCTTGAGACAAAACGATGGTCGATGGAGCACAGCGACAGTTGTCTGGTACCCCCGAAGTAAAAACAAAGATACCCCGGGGAAAACATCCATTGCGTTGGTCAAGCTCTCCTGCTGTGCGCAACATCCGAGATGTCTTTAGTAGAATGCTTACCAACCACTGGACTTCCGTGACCCAAGGCAAGGTCCGCTGGAAACGGATAGGAAGCCCGCAGCAAGGCTGAGGAATGGGTCACAAAGATCAAGAAATGCTAACAGCGTAAAGGCTTGTTGTTTCCCTTTCTCAAAGAGAACTGTTGTGTTGTACAAACCACACGTTTGCCACGTTAGACATCTAATCGGTTTCGATTTGTTTTTCTTTTTTGCTACAAATGTCGAAAATCCATATTTGCAGATATATATTGTTGGAAATGGAATGAAAACTTGCATAGCTCGCTTTACAAGATAAGGCTAGTTTACTAACTGCATTGTAGATAGTCTGTTCACACCACGACTGTGTCCACGTGCGATCTAGCCCGGTGGGTCTAACAACTAGCGAAATGTAAAAGTACTGATGAGCGTAAACACAACTCAACGAAGTCCAAAATATATACCTGAATTTAAAGTGCAACCAAGATAACGATCACAGGCAAGGCAAAGACCAAACCTAAAATTATTTTAGAATAACAGAAGATTGAGAAAGTCACAAGCTTTGAGTACCTCGGCTCAGTTATAAGCGCTAATGGCTACGGCAATGCAGAGGTTCAATAAAATGAGAAACTGATGACAGAACATTAATAAAATTAAAATAACTATTCTGTGAACTTGCATTATACCGATAAAGACATACGGATGTGAAACGTGGGCCCCCACACAAACACTTAAGAAAAGGATTGCATCTTTTGAACTAAACGGCTACAGAAAAGTGCTCAAAATACAATGGATAGCAAAAAGAAAAATGCAGATATCCTTAACTTAACTTAACTTAACGTCCTTAAACTGGTTTAGAAGACTCTGCAGAATCTGTATACATACAGTTTCATTTCATCACCTTGCTCTAAAAGCTATGCGCATCCAATTTATTCTTAAATGCATTAACTGTCCTTCCCTCCACTACCTCCCATGGCAATGCATTCCAAGCATTCACCACTCTCTAATTAAAAAAATATTTCCTAATATCGAATCTGGACCTCTCTTTAGTTAATGTGTAACTATGCCCTCTTGTTCTAGTTGGTGGCTGTATTTTTTTTTTAAACTTGTTATAGTCTAATTTATCCATTCCTCTGATCATCTTATAAACCTGTATTAAGTCACCACGAATTCTTCTCTCTTCTAGACACTGTAGGCCGGTTTTTCCTAAAAACTGTAATTCTGGAATCCCACTATCAGCGTTGTCGCTCTTTTTTGTATTCTTTCCAGCATGTTTGTATCCGCTCTATGATAAGGACTCCACGCCTGTACACATAACTCCAATCTAGGTCTAACTAATGCTTTATACAGTTTGACTATCACTTCCTTGCTCCTGTGTTTAATATTTATTGTTATTATACTTAACATTGCATTTGTCTTTTTCACTGCTACCTGAACTTGCTCACTCACCTTACCTGTATGATCTAGTATAACTTCTAAGTCCCTTTCCTTATCTATCTTTCTAATATTGTTCTCTCCCATTCTGTAATTATGTTTCATATTGGATCTACCCATGTGGATGACTGTACATTTATCTACATTAAACTCCATTTGCGAACCTACAAACCACTCTCGAATTTTATCTAAATCCGATCTCAATATATCCACATCTGCTTGAGATATAGATAAAGATATAGATATACTATAGATCCTACTTAATATCAAACAAAATTGGTTAGTAAAGAACATCTTGTCTCGAAAGCTAAAATAGTTTCTTCTTCTTCTTCGTTCGTCTTCAGACCTCAACTTCAATGATTTTAACGAAGGCAGCAGTCGACTCAAGGCTCTGTACGCTTCCGTACGCTTCAGATCAGGAATCTGAACACAGACATGTTTTGTTTGTGAGCCATCGAGACTTCGCAACCACGTATGAACACATATAAAAGCTTAATACATGCAATTCAAATTCATATCTTTTCTATCGTTATCGCTGCTTGTTTCAAATCTATCAATAACATGACCTCCCATAGTGTATCCGGGGTCCCTTACTGAGAATGGTAGAATATAACCGCCACAGAATACTGTCACAATAGGTCAAGGGCAACCAATCTTAAGGTGAGCGATGTATGTATTTCACCTGAGTGGCCAAAACATTCATACCATGTTGATCGCGAGGACTAAGAGTTGTCCATGTATGTGGCAATCTCAAAATGTACAAATTATCGCTACCGTACTGCAAATAACTAGAAAAAGTATTTCCTAAAAGCTGGTCATGGTAAGTCAAATACAATGCTGGACCTGTGCTTCAACAAAAAGAGATGAGTGATCTTGATTTAACTTAACTTAACGTCTTTGTACTGGTTTAGAAGACTCTGCAGAGTCTGTACGCAACCAGTTTCATTTACATTTCCTTTGCTCAATAAGCTATGCGCATCCAATTTATTCTTAAATGCATCAACTGCCCCTGCTTCCATCACTTCCTGTGGAAATGCATTCCAAGCACTCACCCCTCTCTGACTAAAGAAATATTTCCAAATATCCAATCTTGACCTTTCTTTATTTAATTTGAAGCTATGCCTTTTTGTTCTGATTTGATTGATTGAACTCCATGCATGTATTGAAAGGCGTGACTAAAGAGAGTTGTGCATGAGGATAACAACCTCATCATGCAAGTAAACTGTTACATAAACTCCTACTGCAAGATCATGCAAAGCTTTTTGCTGAAGTCATCTTGATGGAGGTTGACTGTACTTGTACTGATGTGCTTCGGCTGGAGCGAAAAATGTCAAGAAAAGATATCTTCCTTGTTCGTCTTCAGACCTCGAATTCAATTACTCTAACGAAGGCAGCAGTTTACTTGAGGGTCCGAGCACTTCTGTACAGCTACTCGTGGAAGGACACTGATTGTTGCCAAATGCTACTTCTTGTCGGTATATGATGGACAGGACTGCAAAATGTGTTCTGATGTCATGGGGGATGTGCCGAGAAGATAGATGGCCAGCTAGAGTCGTTGCCTTGTGTTTTAAGTCAAGTCAGGTAATCCTCATACTCAACCATTGTCTTTGTGTTGGTTTATGAGTCTCGGGCAGCGTGGAGGAAGACGGAGTAGAATCTAAATGTCTCAGCCAGGTGTTCCGCGGGAGACTCCCTTAGTGGTGAGGTCTTGTATTTCGTATAGTGTAAAGTGCAGAATCTGCAACAAAAGAAATATTATTTGTAAGATTCTGTGTTTACTTTAATCTTAGTCTTAGTAGACCTGTAATTCTACAAGGGAAGATGACCCTGTGGAGGTCCCAGCTGTGGTGTGAGCTGGATAAAGGAGGGATGAGGATTTCCTGTTTAGCGTGTTAGGCTCGAGCAGCTTATTACTCCGCTGTGTTAAGACAAGTGCCAAGAAGTTTGGTTAATAGATCTGCGAGTCCATCTTAAAAGACTCAAACACTAGACCAACTTGACCCGCAGCCTGTTAGGCGCCATCTATGCTGCTCTTAACAAACCAATTAAGCATAACCGGTGTTGTGCCATGTCACACAGTTAGTCGCCTCTTATGACATGCTCTATGTAGGGCAGTGGTGCTATTCTTGTCATTGCCATACCCAAAGATCCAGAATCATTCGGGATGTTTACTGTAGTACGCCGCCCATACAGTGGGTTAGAGGACATATGTTGCTAATACAGAGAATACTAGTTGTTTTTGCTTGTGAATGCACATATCGACAAAGGGATATGTTGCTACTCAGATATTAAGCTCGCAATATCGCTAGACCTATAAAAGAATGTTGCACATAGCGACAAAGGGGTATTTTGCTACTCAGATATTAAGCTCGCAATATCACTAGACCTATAAACGAATAATGCGAATCACAATGTAAACATGCAATTCCCTAGTAGTGGATCCAACGGGAAGCTTTGACTGGTCCATTTCTTCTTCTTCATTTTCGTTCGTCTTCAGACATCAACTTCAATGACTCTAACGAAGTCATCAGTCGACTCAAGGCTCTCTACGCCTCCGTGCAGCTTCTCGTGGAAGGACACTAGCTGTTGCCAAATGCTACTTCTTTTGTCGGTATACTGTGGACATGACTGCAAAATATGTTCTGCCTTCATGGGGGCTGTGCAGCAGGCACAAAGGTCTGTAGTACCAATCTTGAACTTGTACAGCTGACATCTCAGACTGTTGTGACCTGTGCGTAGCCAGAGAATGATCAACTATGTGGCCAAGGTGTGGTTTTTGTTTTTCCATTTTGCACTGTACGTTGCCCTGATGAATGCTTTAGTCTCATTGTATGTAATTTCTGTATCTAACGTAGGTTACGTTCTTGATTTTGTTCCATAGCGGTATTTTAACAATTCCTATCTATTTTTTATACTCCACAGGCGATAAGAGAGAGACTGGAAATGAGGGAACTACGTTTTGAACTCTCCCAGTTTTACTACTATAATCCCTCAGCAATTTATATAATGTACAGACGGACACTATGCATTAATATCTGAAATAGTATCTTACTATCCACATGTTAACAAACTTACCCTAGGCATTACAATCCTAGCTAGTATCTTACTATGCTACATCGAGTTTTAATGTCCTATATATAGTATCTTACTATCAACAGACTATCATACCAGCATTAAATTTAGATGTCCTACACAGTATCTACCAAAGCACATAGTAACAGTCTTTTATATAATACCTTACTATATGAATATTAACATACAGACAATAAACGGTATTGTCCTACAAAGTATCGCACTATCCCCATTAAACAGATGTTCACTGACTCTAAACTTTACAGTCCTACATTGTAAGTTGCTATATATATATTAACAGACCAATACCAAGTTTTATTGTTGTTCAAAGTATGGTACAATCCCAATGGCATCAGACTGACAGAGAGCTTTAATATCTTACACAGGATCTTACAATCCACATATTAACAAACCAACTCTAGATTGAATGCACTGCACCGTATCCACTATCCAGATGTTAGACTTACCCAAAACATTGATGTCCTACATAGTTCCTTACTGCCATTATGTTAACAGGCCAAAACAGAGCTTAAATGTCTAACAGAGTATCTTACTATCCACATGTAAACAAGCCAAGACAGAGCTTTAATGTGCTACAGAGTATCTTACTATCCACATGCTAACAGGCAAACACAGAGCTTGATTGTCCTACAGAGTATCTTACTATCCACATGTCGACAGGCCAACACAGAGCTTGAATGTCCTAGAGAGTGTTTTACTATCCACATGTCAACATACCAACACAGAGCTTGAATATCTCACAGAGTATCTTACTATCCACATGTCAACAGGCAAACATAGAGCTTGAATGTCCTACAGAGTATCTTACTATCCACATGTCAACAGGCCAACACAGAGCTTGAATGTCCTACAGAGTATTTTACTATCCACATGTCAACAGGCCAACATAGAGCTTGAATGTCCTACAGAGTATCTTTCTATCCACATTTCAACAGGCCAACATAGAGCTTGAATGTCTCCCAGAGTATTTTACTATCCACATGTAAATAGGCCAACACAGAGCTTGAATGTCCTAGAGAGTATTTTACTATCCACATGTAAACAGGGAAACACATAGCTTGAATGTCCTACAGAGTATCTTACTATCCACATGTCAACAGGCCAACATAGAGCTTGAATGTCCTACAGAGTATCTTACTATCCACATGTCAACAGGCAAACTCAGAGCTTGAATGTCCTACAGAGTATTTTACTATCCACATGTCAACAGGCCAACACAGAGCTCGAATGTCTCACAGAGTATCTTACTATCCACATGTCAACAGGCCAACACAGAGCTTGAATGTCCTAGAGAGTATTTTACTATCCACATGTCAACAGACAACACAGAGCTTGAATGTCTAACAGAGTATCCTACTATCCACATGTCAACAGGCAAACATAGAGCTTGAATGTCCTACAGAGTATCTTACTATCCACATGTCAACAGGCCAACACAGAGCTTGAATGTCCTACATAGTATTTTACTATCCACATGTCAACAGGCCAACACAGAGCTTGAATTTCTCACAGAGTATCTTACTATCCCCTGGTCAACAGGCCAACACAGAGCTTGAATGTCCTAGAGAGTATTTTACTATCCACATGTCAACAGACCAACACAGAGCTTGAATGTCTCACAGAGTATCTTACTATCCACATGTCAACAGGCAAACATAGAGCTTGAATGTCCTACCGAGTATCTTACTATCCACATGTTGACAGGCCAACACAGAGCTTGAATGTCCTAGAGAGTATTTTACTATCCACATGTCAACAGGCAAACACATAGCTTGAATGCCCTACAGAGTATCTTACTATCCACATGTCAACAGGCCAAAATAGAGGTTGAATGTCTAACAGAGTATCTTACTATCCACATGTAAACAAGCCAAGACAGAGCTTTAATGTGCTACAGAGTATCTTACTATCCACATGTTAACAGGCCAACACAGAGCTTGAATGTCCTACAGAGTATCTTACTAACAACATATTAACAGGCAAACACAGAACTTAATTGTCCTACAGAATTTCTTACTATCCACATGTCAACAGCCCAAGACAGAGCTTTAATGTCCTACAGAGTATCTTACTATCCACATGTCAACAGGCAAACATAGAGCTTGAATGTCCTACAGAGTATCTTACTATCCACATGTAAACAGACCAACACAGAGCTTGAATGTCCTACAGAGTATTTTACTATCCATATGTCAACAGGCCAACACAGAGCTTGAATGTCTCACAGAGTATCTTACTATCCACATGTCAACAGGCCAATACAGAGCTTGAATATCCTAGAGAGTATTTTACAATCCATATGTCAACAGGCTAACACATAGCTTGAATGTCCTACAGAGTATCTTTCTATCCACATTTCAACAGGCCAACATAGAGCTTGAATGTCTCACAGAGTATCTTACAATCCACATGTAAATAGGCCAACACAGAGCTTGAATGTTCTAGAGAGTATTTTACTATCCACATGTCAACAGGCAAACACATAGCTTGAATGTCCTACAGAGTATCTTACTATCCACATGTCAACAGGCAAACACAGAGCTTGAATGTCCTACAGAGTATCTTACTATCCACATGTCAACAGGCCAACTCAAAGCTTGAATGTCCTACAGAGTATTTTACTATCTATATGTCAACAGATCAACATAGATCTTGAATGTCTCACAGAGTATCTTACTATCCACATGTCAACAGGCCAACACAGAGTTTGAATGTCGTAGAGAGTATTTTACTATCCACATGTCAACAGACCAACACAGAGCTTGAATGTCTAACAGAGTATCTTACTATCCACATGTATACAGGCAAACATAGAGCTTGAATGTCTCACAGAGTATCTTACTATCCACATGTAAACAGGCCAACACACAGCTTGAATGTCCTAGAGAGTATTTTACTATCCACATGTCAACAGGGAAACACATATCTTGAATGTCCTACAGAGTATCTTACTATCCACATGTCAACAGGCCAACATAGAGCTTGAATGTCCTACAGAGTATCTTACTATCAACATGTCAAAAGGCCAACACAGAGCTTGAATGTCCTACAGAGTATTTTACTATCCATATGTCAACAGGCAAACACAGATCTTGAATGTCTCACAGAGTATCTTACTATCCACATGTCAACAGGCCATCACAGAGCTTGAATGTCCTACAGAGTATTTTACTATCCACATGTCAACAGGCCAACACATAGCTTGAATGTCCTACAGAACATCTTACTATCCACATTTCAACAGGCCAACATAGAGCTTTAATGTCTTACAGAGTATCTTACTATCCACATGTCAACAAGCCAACACAGAGCTTGAATGTCCTACATAGTAGTTTACTATCCACATGTCAACAGGCAAACACAGAGCTTGAATGTCCTACAGAGCATCTTACTATCCACATGTCAACAGGCAAACACAGAGCTTGAATGTCCTACAGAGTATCTTACTATCCACATGTCAACAGGCCAACACAGAGCTTGAATGTCTAACAGAGTATCTTACTATGCACATGTAAACAAACCAAGACAGAGCTTTAATGTGCTACAGAGTATCTTACTATCCACATGTTAACAGGCAAACACAAAGCTTGATTGTCCTACAGAGTATCTTACTAACCACATGTTAACAGGCAAACACAGAACTTGATTGTCCTACAGAATTTCTTACTATCCACATTTCAACAGCCCAAGACAGAGCTTGAATGTCTTACAGAGTATTTTACTATCCACATGTCAACAAGCCAACACAGAGCTTGAATGTCCTACATAGTATTTTACTATCCACATGTCAACAGGCCAACACAGAGCTTGAATGTCCTACAGAGCATCTTACTATCCACATGTCAACAGGCCAACACAGAGCTTGAATGTCCTAGAGAGTATTTTACTATCCACATGTCAACAGGCCAACACAGAGCTTGAATGTCTCACAGAGTATCTTACTATCCACATGTCAACAGGCAAACATAGAGCTTGAATGTCCTACAGAGTATCTTACTATCCACATGTCAACAGGCCAACAAAGAGCTTGAATGTCTAACAGAGTATTTTACTATCCACATGTCAACAAGCTAACACAGAGCTTGAATGTCCTACATAGTATTTTACTATCCACATGTCAACAGGCCAACACAGAGCTTGAATGTCCTACAGAGTATCTTACTATCCACATGTCAACAGGCCAACACAGAGCTTGAATGTCCTAGAGATTATTTTACTATCCACATGTTAACAGGCCAACACAGAACTTGAATGTCTCACAGAGTATCTTACTATCCACATGTCAACAGGCCAACACAGAGCTTGAATGTCCTAGAGAGTATTTTACTATCCACATGTCAACAGGCCAACACAGAGCTTGAATGTCTCACAGAGTATCTTACTACCCACATGTCAACAGGACAACACAGAGCTTGAATGTCCTAGAGAGTATTTTACTATCCACATGTCAACAGGCCAACACATAGCTTGAATGTCCTACAGAACATCTTACTATCCACATTTCAACAGGCCAACATAGAGCTTTAATGTCTTACAGAGTATCTTACTATCCACATGTCAACAAGCCAACACAGAGCTTGAATGTCCTACATAGTATTTTACTATCCACATGACAACAGGCCAACACAGAGCTTGAATGTCCTACAGAGCATCTTACTATCCACATGTCAACATGCCAACACAGAGCTTGAATGTCCTAGAGAGTATTTTACTATCCACATGTCAACAGGCCAACACAGAGCTTGAATGTCTCACAGAGTATCTTACTATCCACATGTCAACAGGCAAACATAGAGCTTAAATGTCCTACAGAGTATCTTAGTATCCACATGTCAACAGGCCAACACAGAGCTTGAATGTCTAACAGAGTATCTTACTATGCACATGTAAACAAACCAAGACAGAGCTTTAATGTGCTACAGAGTATCTTACTATCCACATGTTAACAGGCAAACACAGAGCTTGATTGTCCTACAGAGTATCTTACTAACCACATGTTAACCCGCAAACACAGAACTTGATTGTCCTACAGAATTTCTTACTATCCACATTTCAACAGCCAAAGACAGAGCTTGAATGTCCTAGAGAGTGTTTTACTATCCACATGTCAACAGGCCAACACAGAGCTTGAATGTCCTAGAGAGTATTTTACTATCCACATGTCAACAGGCCAACACAGAGCTTGAATGTCTCACAGAGTATCTTACTACCCACATGTCAACAGGACAACACAGAGCTTGAATGTCCTAGAGAGTATTTTACTATCCACATGTCAACAGACCAACACAGAGCTTGAATGTCTCACAGAGTATCTTACTATCCACATGTCAACAGGCAAACATAGAGCTTGAATGTCCTACAGAGTATCTTACTATCCACATGTCAACAGGCCAACACAGAGGTTGAATGTCCTACAGAGTATTTAACTATCCACATGTCAACAGGCCAACACAGAGCTTAAATGTCTCACAGAGTATCTTACTACCCACATGTCAACAGGCCAACACAGAGCTTGAATGTCCAAGAGAGTATTTTACTATCCACATGTCAACAGACCAACACAGAGCTTGAATGTCTCACAGAGTATCTTACTATCCACATTTCAACAGGCAAACATAGAGCTTGAATGTCCTATAGAGTATCTTACTATCTACATGTCAACAGGCCAACATAGAGCTTGAATGTCCTACAGAGTATTTTACTGTCCACATGTCAACAGGCAAACACATAGCTTGAATGTCCTACAGAGTATCTTACTATCCACATGTCAACAGGCCAACATAGAGCTTGAATGTCTTACAGAGTATCTTACTATCCACATGTCAACAGGCAAACACAGCTTGAATGTCCTACAGAGTATTTTACTATCCATATATCAACAGGCCAACACATATATTGAATGTCCTACATAGTATTTTACAATCCACATGTCAACAGGCCAACACAGAGCTTGAATGTCCTACAGAGTATCTTACT
Organism: Ariolimax columbianus; assembly: GCA_036924085.1. Taxonomy (NCBI): domain Eukaryota; kingdom Metazoa; phylum Mollusca; class Gastropoda; order Stylommatophora; family Arionidae; genus Ariolimax; species Ariolimax columbianus. The sequence continues at coordinate 69,719,677 of JAVGWX010000001.1, read as the reverse complement.
ATCCACATGTCAACAGGCCAACACAGAGCTTGAATGTCTCACAGAGTATCTTACTATCCACATTTCAACATAGAGCTTGAATGTCCTACAGAGTATCTTACTATCCACATGTCAACAGGCAAACACATAGCTTGAATGTCCTACAGAGTATCTTACTATCCACATGTCAACAGGCCAACACAGAGCTTGAATGTCCTACAGAGTATCTTACTATCCACATGTCAACAGGCCAACACAGAGCTTGAATGTCTCACAGAGTATCTTACTATCCACATTTCAACAGGCAAACATAGAGCTTGAATGTCCTACAGAGTATCTTACTATCCACATGTCAACAGGCCAACATAGAGCTTGAATGTCCTACAGAGTATTTTACTATCCACATGTCAACAGGCAAACACATAGCTTGAATGTCCTACAGAGTATCTTACTATCCACATGTCAACATGCCAACATAGAGCTTGAATGTCTTACAGAGTATCTTACTATCCACATGTCAACAGGCCAACACAGAGCTTGAATGTCCTACAGAGTATTTTACTATCCATATGTCAACAGGCCAACACAGATCTTGAATGTCTTACAGAGTATCTTACTATCCACATGTCAACAGGCCAACACAGAGTTTGAATGTCCTACAGAGTATTTTACTATCCACATGTCAACAGGCAAACACATAGCTTGAATGTCCTACAGAACATCTTACTATCCACATTTCAACAGGCCAACATAGAGCTTGAATGTCCTACAGAGTATCTTACTATCCACATGTCAACAAGCTAACACAGAGCTTGAATGTCCTACATAGTATTTTACTCTCCACATGTCAACAGGCCAACACAGAGCTTGAATGTCCTACAGAGTATCTTACTATCCACATGTCAACAAGCCAACACAGAGCTTGAATGTCCTAGAGAGTATTTTACTATCCACATGTTAACAGGCCAACACATAACTTGAATGTCTCACAGAGTATCTTACTATCCACATGTCAACAGGCCAACACAGAGCTTGAATGTCCTAGAGAGTATTTAACTATCCACATGTCAACAGGCAAACACATAGCTTAAATGTCCTACAAAGCATCTTACTATCCACATGTCAACAGGCCAACACATAGCTTGAATGTCCTACAAAACATCTTACTATCCACATTTCAACAAGCCAACATAGAGCTTTAATGTCTTACAGAGTATCTTACTTTCCACATGTCAACAAGCCAACACAGAGCTTGAATGTCCTACATAGTATTTTACTATCCACATGTCAACAGGCCAACACAGAGCTTGAATGTCCTACAGAGCATCTTACTATCCACATGTCAACAGGCCAACACAGAGCTTGAATGTCCTAGAGAGTATTTTACTATCCACATGCCAACAGGCCAACACAGAGCTTGAATATATCACAGAGTATCTTACTATCCACATGTCAACAGGCAAACATAGAGCTTGAATGTCCTACAGAGTATCTTACTATCCACATGTCAACAGGCCAACACAGAGCTTGAATGTCTAACAGAGTATCTTACTATCCACATGTAAACAAACCAAGACAGAGCTTTAATTTTCTACAGAGTATCTTACTATCCACATGTTAACAGGCAAACACAGAGCTTGATTGTCCTACAGAGTATCTTACTAACCACATGTTAACAGGCAAACACAGAACTTGATTGTCCTACAGAATTTCTTACTATCCACATTTCTACAGCCCAGGACAGAGCTTGAATGTCCTAGAGAGTGTTTTACTATCCACATGTCAACAGGCCAACACAGAGCTTGAATGTCCTACAGAGTATTTTACTATCCATATGTCAACAGGCCAACACAGATCTTGAATGTCTTACAGAGTATCTTACTATCCACATGTCAACAGGCCAATACAGAGTTTGAATGTCCTACAGAGTATTTTACTATCCACATGTCAACAGGCAAACACATAGCTTGAATGTCCTATAGAAAATCTTACTATCCACTTTTCAACAGGCCAACATAGAGCTTGAATGTCCTACAGAGTATCTTACTATCCACATGTCAACAAGCTAACACAGACCTTGAATGTCCTACATAGTATTTTACTATCCACATGTCAACAGGCCAACACAGAGTTTAAATATCCTAGAGAGTATTTTACTATCCACATGTCAACAGGCCAACACAGAGCTTGAATGTCTCACAGAGTATCTTCCTACCCACATGTCAACAGGACAACACAGAGCTTGAATGTCCTAGAGAGTATTTTACTATCCACATGTCAACAGGCCAACACATAGCTTTAATGTCCTACAGAACATCTTACTATCCACATTTCAACAGGCTAACATAGAGCTTTAATGTCTTACAGAGTATCTTACTATCCACATGTCAACAAGCCAACACAGAGCTTGAATGTCCTACAGAGCATCTTACTATCCACAAGTCAACAGGCCAACACAGAGCTTGAATTTCCTAGAGAGTATTTTACTATCCACATGTCAACAGGCCAACACAGAGCTTGAATGTCTCACAGAGTATCTTACTATCCACATATCAACAGGCAAACATAGAGCTTGAATGTCCTACAGAGTATCTTAGTATCCACATGTCAACAGGCCAACACAGAGCTTGAATGTCTAACAGAGTATCTTACTATGCACATGTAAACAAACCAAGACAGAGCTTTAATGTGCTACAGAGTATCTTACTATCCACATGTTAACAGGCAAACACAGAGCTTGATTGTCCTACAGAGTATCTTACTAACCACATGTTAACAGGCAAACACAGAACTTGATTGTCCTACAGAATTTCTTACTATCCACATTTCAACAGCCCAAGACAGAGCTTGAATGTCCTAGAGAGTGTTTTACTATCCACATGTCAACAGGCCAACACAGAGCTTGAATGTCCTAGAGAGTATTTTACTATCCACATGCCAACAGGCCAACACAGAGCTTGAATGTCTCACAGAGTATCTTACTACCCACATGTCAACAGGACAATACAGAGCTTGAATGTCCTAGAGAGTATTTTACTATCCACATGTCAACAGACCAACACAGAGCTTGAATGTCTCACAGAGTATCTTATTATCCACATGTCAATAGGCAAACATAGAGCTTGAATGTCCTACAGAGTATCTTACTATCCACATGTCAACAGGCCAACACAGAGCTTGAATGTCCTACAGAGTATTTTACTATCCACATGTCAACAGGCCAACACAGAGCTTGAATGTCTCACAGAGTATCTTACTATCCACATGTCAACAGGCCAACACAGAGCTTGAATGTCCTAGAGAGTATTTTACAATCCACATGTCAACAGACCAACACAGAGCTTGAATGTCTCACAGAGTATCTTACTATCCACATTTCAACAGGCAAACATAGAGCTTGAATGTCCTACAGAGTATCTTACTATCCACATGTCAACAGGCCAACATAGAGCTTGAATGTCCTACAGAGTATTTTACTATCCATATGTCAACAGGACAACACAGATCTTGAATGTCTTACAGAGTATCTTACTATCCACATGTCAACAGGCCAACACATAGCTTGAATGTCCTACAGAACATCTTACTATCCACATTTCAACAAGCCAACATAGAGCTTTAATGTCTTACAGAGTATCTTACTATCCACATGTCAACAAGCCAACACAGAGCTTGAATGTCCTACATGGTATTTTATTATCCACATGTCAACAGGCCAATACAGAGCTTGAATGTCCTACAGAGAATCTTACTATCCACATGTCAACAGGCCAACACAGAGCTTGAATGTCCTAGAGAGTATTTTACTATCCACATGTCAACAGGCCAACACAGAGCTTAAATGTCTCACAGAGTATCTTACTATCCACATGTCAACAGGCAAACATAGAGCTTGAATGTCCTACAGAGTATCTTACTTTCCACATGTCAACAGGCCAACACAGAGCTTGAATGTCTAACAGAGTATCTTACTATCCACATGTAAACAAACCAAGACAGAGCTTTAATGTGCTACAGAGTATCTTACTATCCACATGTTAACAGGCAAACACAGAGCTTGATTGTCCTACAGAGTATCTTACTAACCACATGTTAACAGGCAAACACAGAACTTGATTGTCCTACAGAATTTCTTACTATCCACATTTCAACAGCCCAAGACAGAGCTTGAATGTCCTAGAGAGTGTTTTACTATCCACATGTCAACAGGCCAACACAGAGCTTGAATGTCATAGAGAGTATTTTACTATCCACATGTCAACAGGCCAACACAGAGCTTGAATGTCTCACAGAGTATCTTACTACCCACATGTCAACAGGACAACACAGAGCTTGAATGTCCTAGAGAGTATTTTACTATCCACATGTCAACAGACCAACACAGAGCTTGAATGTCTCACAGAGTATCTTACTATCCACATGTCAACAGGCCCACATAGAGCTTGAATGTCCTACAGAGTATCTTACTATCCACATGTCAACAGGCCAACACAGAGCTTGATTGTCCTACAGAGTATTTTACTATCCACATGTCAACAGGCCAACACAGAGCTTGAATGTCTCACAGAGTATCTTACTATCCACATGTCAACAGGCCAACACAGAGCTTGAATGTCCTAGAGAGTATTTTACTATCCACATGTCAACAGACCAACACAGAGCTTGAATGTCTCACAGAGTATCTTACTATCCACATGTCAACAGGCAAACATAGAGCTTGAATGTCCTACAGATTATCTTACTATCCACATTTCAACAGGCCAACACAGAGCTTGAATGTCCTACAGAGTATTTTACTATCCATATGTCAACAGGCCAACACAGAGCTTGAATGTCTCACAGAGTATCTTACTATCCACATGTAAAAAGGCCAATACAGAGCTTGAATATCCTAGAGAGTATTTTACAATCCACATGTCAACTGGCAAACACATAGCTTGTATGTCCTACAGAGCATCTTTCTATCTACATTTCAACAGGCCAACATAGAGCTTGAATGTCTCACAGAGTATCTTACTATCCACATGTAAACAGGCCAACACAGAGCTTGAATGTCCTAGAGAGTATTTTACTATCCACATGTCAACAGGCAAACACATATCTTGAATGTCCTACAGAGTATCTTACTATTCACATGTCAACAGGCCAACATAGAGCTTGAATGTCCTACAGAGTATTTTACTATCCACATGTCAACAGGCTAACACAGAGCTTGAATGTCCTACAGAGTATTTTACTATCCATATGTCAACAGGCCAACACAGATCTTGAATGTCTCACAGAGTATCTTACTATCCCCATGTCAACAGGCCAACACAGAGTTTGAATGTCCTACAGAGTATTTTACTATCCACATGTCAACAGGCCAACACATAGCTTGAATGTCCTACAGAACATCTTACTATCCACATTTTAACAGGCCAACATAGAGCTTGAATGTCCTACAGAGTATCTTACTATCCACATGTCAACAAGCTAACACAGAGCTTGAATGTCCTACATAGTATTTTACTATCCACATGGCAACAGGCCAACACAGAGCTTGAATGTCCTACAGAGTATCTTACTATCCACATGTCAACAGGCCAACACAGAGCTTGAATGTCCTAGATAGTATTTTACTATCCACATGTTAACAGGCCAACACAGAACTTGAATGTCTCACAGAGTATCTTACTATCCACATGTCAACAGGCCAACACAGAGCTTGAATGTCCTAGAGAGTATTTTACTATCCACATGTCAACAGGCAAACACATAGCTTGAATGTCCTACAGAGCATCTTACTATCCACATGTCAACAGGCCAACATAGAGCTTGAATGTCCTACAGATTATCTTACTATCCACATGTCAACAGGCCAATACAGAGCTTGAATGTCTTACAGAGTATTTTACTATCCATATGTCAACAGGCCAACACAGAGCTTGAATGTCCTAGAGAGTATTTTACTATCCACATGTCAACTGGCCAACACAGAGCTTGAATGCCGTACTTAATATCTTACTATCCACATGATAACAGGCAGACACCATGCTTTACTGTTTAAAAAAATATCTTACTATCCACGTGTTAACAAACCGACAGTAAGTTTTAATGTCCTACACAATATCTTACTTCTTCTTCTTCTTCAACAAATTCACGTTGATTTCTGACAGCGTACTTCGAAGAAGATATCTTACTGTACCCATGTCATCAAACCGACTCTGAGCTTTGCTATCCTACATGATATTGTACTATCCACATGTTTTAATTTCATTCATAGCATTTTACAGTATCCATGTCAACAGGCCAACACCAAGCTGTAATGTTCTAATATAAAATCTTTCTTTCTAAATGTCAGCAGACCTAATATCAAACTGTAATGTACTACATAAAATCTTACTATCTAAATGTTAACAGACCGATGCTATTCGCTAATATCCTACATATTCTCTTACTGTCACCATGGGGACGGTGTGACCTAGCGGTTAAGTGGCACGGCTCAAAACCCAAAGGTGCTAGGTTCAATCCCCATCACAGCGCCGTTACCCTGGGGAAGCGAATCTTTAGAAAATGCAAGAGGAAGCAGACCCTTACATAAAATGCATGCTGAAAATGGATGCACTTGGTCGAAAGGCGCAAAATAAAAACCACAGTACAATGTACACCACCTTGGGGATTAGAGAAATAAGGCGAACTCAAAAAAAACAAAAAACAAACAAACTCTCACCATGTCAACAGAATTACACTAAGCTTCAGTGTCCTAAATATTATCTTAATGTCCTCATATAACCAACCGATTCTGAGATTTAATTTCATACATAGCATCTTACTGTCTGCATATTAGCATACTATCTGAGTTTCCCAACAGTAACATACACGAACAGTCACCTAACTTTACTGTACTGCATAGCATCTTACAATCCCCATGTTAACAAACCTACCTAAAAGCATTAGTGTCCTACATAATATCTTACTGACCCCACTTTAACAGATCTAAACTGAGCTTGACGGTCCTATAAAGTATCTCACTGACGCCACTTTAACAGACCAACTCTGATTTTTAATCTCCTACATAGTATCTTAGTATCAGCATGACAAAAGATGAAGGCTAACACTGAGCTTTAAGGTCCTATGTAGTATCTTACTGTCTGTATATTAACAGATGGACACCAAGATAATTGTCCTGTAAAGTATCATACTATCCCTATCTTAGCAGGCCGATAACAAGCTGTAATGTCCTACATAGTACATTACTAATTTGCATGTTAATAGCCGAAAACCGAGCTTTTGGCATAGATGACGTACATAGTATCTAACTATACAACTGTTAGCAGACAGACACTGAGTTTTATTGTCCTATGTAGCATTAAACTGTTTGCATGTTTACAAACCATTCCCATTTGTTAATGTCCTACATGTAATCTTACTGTCCAGAAGTTAACATACTAACACAGAGCTTAAATGACCTACTTTTTATCTTTCTGTCCCAAAGATAGCAGTCTGACACAAATCTTTAATGTCCTACCTATTGTTTTACTAACCACACGTTATAACAGAATGAAAGCAAGCTTCACTTTTCTACATAACATCAAATTATCCACTTCTTAACACACAGACAGTGAACTTTCATGTCCTACTTATTTTCTTAATATCCACATGTTAATATACACCAACTGAGAAATAATGTTGTATATATTTTCTCACTATCCACATGAAAACAGACCAACCTCATGAATAGGTGTCCTACATAGTATATTTTTTCCCCCAGGTAAACAGACCAAAACTGAGCAGTAATGTCCTACATAGTATCTTACTCTCCGCTTGTTAACAGACCAACACCGATCTATAATGTCCTTTATAGTATCTTACTATCCCCAGGTCAAAATACCAAAACAGAGCAGTAATGTCCTACATAGTATCTTACTATCCGCGTGTTAACAGAATGACAGCTAGCATTACTTTACCTCATAGTATTGTACTATCCACTTTTAGCAAACGAACAGTGAGCTTTCATGTCCTACATATTTTCTTAATATTCAAATGTTAACGCATAACAACCGAGATGTAAAGTTGTATATATTATCTTTCCCCTTGATAAAATATCAACACCGAGCTGTAATGTCATACATAATATCTTACTAACCATCATGTTTACAGACCAACACAGAGAACACGTGTCCTACACAATGTCATACAGTTCAAATGTATTAACATACCAACACTGAGAACACGTGTCCTACACAATATCTTACAGTTCACAAGTATTAACAGACCAACACTGAGAACACGTGTCCTACACAATATTTTACAGTTCACATGTAAAACCAACACTGAGCTTTTCTGTCCTATACAGTGTGTTACCTTCCATTTGTTAACAAACAGACACCAAGAATAAATGTCCTAAACAGCATCCTGCTGTTCCCATGTCGATAGACCAAAAAAGAGCTGTGATGTTTTAAATAAATTTTTACTATCAATACATTAACAACCCCACACTGAGCCTTATCGCCAAAATAAAAGTATCTTCCTTTCCCCCCAAAAAGAGATGCAATAGACTTAATTATTTTATCTGACTATCACAGTGCAAACAGAATGACACCGTGGTTCAATGTCCTTTATATTATCTTGATATTCACAGGACAAAAGAAGTAGTCTGACAACAGACTCTACTGTCCCACATAGTATCTTACTTTCCACCTCTCAACAAACTGACCATGTCCGTTAATGTTGTACATATTATACTACTAATCACATGTTAATAGATCCACACTGTGCTTCAATGCCCTACATTTTATCTTTGAATCCCCATGCCAGAAGAACACTTAGCTTTACTGTTATACACACTATCTTACCATCCACAATGTCGACAGACCAGCACCAAGCTTTGATACCCTACATATTATCTTACCACCCACACATTAACAGACCAGCACCAAGATTTGCTACCCTAAATATTATCTTACCATCCACATGTTAACAGACCAGCACCAAGATTTGATACCCTACATATTATTTTACCATCCACATGTTAACAGACCAGCACCGAGATTTGATACCCTACATATTATCTAACCCTCCACATGTTAACAGACCAGCACCAAGATTTGATACCCTAAATATTATCTTACAATCCATTTGATAACTGACCAATACTAAGATTGGATACCTTACATATTACTTTACTATCCACATGGCAACAGATGTAGACCACCATGTAATTTTAGTCTTACGTTGCACCTACAATCCATAAATTAACAGACCAAAACTAAAATGTGTGTTCTACATAGCATTTTACTTTCACCGTGTTTTAGTGAAATGAGATACCAAAGGATGCAGAGCTAAGGCAAAAGCTATGGTGCAGCCACTATGTCCTGGTAAAGATTATGGACTGCATCATGTTTTACTGGCTTGCAGATATAACATGACCAAAGGATCCTGAACGCAAAGAGGAATAAAGAATTTTGGCACGCTAGAGGACTACAATTGAGTTTTAATGTCCTACATATTATCTCTTTATCTACAAATTAACAGATAGACACTAAGATTTAATGGTGTACATATTATCTTACTATCCACCTGTTAGGAGTCAGATACTGAGCTTTAATCTCTTACATGAGGTCTTACTATTTACAAATCAACAGATGCAAACCAACTTGGAGATTTACTGTCTTAAAAATATCTTACTATCCACATGTTAGTAGACTAACACTCAGCTTTAATGTCCTACATAGTATCTCACTATCAACATATTAGCAGATTGACACCAAGCTTTAATCTTGTACATGATATTTTACTATTCACATGTTAGCACACCAACCGCAAGCTTGTTAGCAGTCTAATGCAGAGCTTTGATGTCCTACATAGTATCTCACTATCAACATATTAGCAGATTGACACAAAGCTTTAATCTTCTACATGATATTTTACTATTCACATGTTAGCACACCAACCGCAAGGTTGTAAGCAGTCTAACGCAGAGCTTTGATGTCCTACATAGTATCTCACTATCAACATATTAGCAGATTGACACCAAGCTTTAATCTTCTACATGATATTTTACTATTCACATGTTAGCATACCAACCGCAAGGTTGTAAGCAGTCTAACGCAGAGCTTTAATGTCCTACATAGTTTCTCACTTTCAACATATTAACAGACTGACACCAAGCTTTAATCTTCTACACAGTATCTTGCTATCCACATGTTAACACACACACAGCAATATTTACGTTCGTACATATAATCTTACTGTCCACATGTTAACTACAATAGCATTTTCAACTCTCAATCCCTTCGACGGTTTGCAAAGACTGGCCTTTTCAAACAAGCTAAACGCCTACTGTGTATGTATTTGCTTAATGGATGAATCAACAACAACAGAACCGAACACAGGTGTTTTGCAATTAATTCTAGAGCTGCATTTATAATGCCAGTAGGAACAGTATGTAATAAGTAGTTTTGGAAATCTGTCAATACTGTAGGGTTTTACACAGTTGTACACACACACAGACACACACACACACAAACGTAAAGAAATATGTGCATTCGTACAAAAATGTATGTTTAAAATAATAAGATATGTATTACTACCATGCTTTCAATTTGGTGTATGTTAATAGTGCCAGTATTCGAATATATCATAGATACACAGAATGACAGCAAATAGTCATTTTATCAATACCTGGGCTTTAGGAATGTGTACTTTAATATATGTTTGTTTACATTTGTTAATATGGCAACTTATGCGTCTTGTGAAATAAAGAAATAAACAAGAAACAAACACACACTGGAATAAGGTTCAATTTAATGTTTACGTATTTTTTATGCCACATTATAAATATTATGTCTACATATATTCAGCCAGCAGTAAACATGCAAGATTCCATATGGCTAGTGTTATTAAAATGATGGTAATGGGTGTCCTGTTCTAAAAAATGTACAGTTTAAAATGTGGATATGTACAATGAGATTAACAATCTATAGATGGTATGTTAGAGAAATGTATAACATAAAAGTCTACATACATTTGCTTACATATCATTAAATCCAAGCTTGAACAATTGAAAAGTAGCACCCACGGAATATAAGCACGCTTAACCATAAACAACTTTCAGCACAGGATCTTCGATTAGCTAGATAACAGTTTCACGGTCTAGTAGTGAACTGTATTTACACGGACAATGATTACTTCGTCATAAGGGCAATGTATTCAAAAGAAAGGGATGTAATAAATGCACTACAATAATATAAATGATTTAATAACTACATGAAAATAAAGCAAAAACTTATAAAAGTTAAGGTTGCGTATAATGGAGCATACCATACGAAATTTAACTTTCGGAAATTTCTAACATTTATTTGCATTTTATGAATATTATTAAATTCATTTTAAAAACAATATGCGAGTCGCTGTCACCACAACAGAGCTAACTTAAACAGGCATCAGCATATATGCTAACTCTAACCTTACTATTAACAGCTACAGGAGCAGCCAGTGTTGTCTTCTGCCAGTTACTTGTCTAGTTCGCTCCATGACTTCGACGCCGGTCAAGGTTCAAGGTTCAGTTCTTGTGATAAGCACGGCTTTGCTGTCACAATCGTCGCCGACGAGCGCCCGGGGTCGCGAGCTGTTCCTCCCCATATGTCGTGCACGAGGACGACAACAAGCGTGAGAAATTTGGTCGGGTGGATAATTAACACCTATCGCCTTCAGTGTACAGATGCCAATGTACACGTCCATGTGGTTCTGGTGTAGGGCCATAGCTCACTCGTTCTAAGGTTTGTAACCTGGATAAAGAGGGGAGACGCCCAAGCCAGAACCTCTCACGCACATTTTTTATGATGGGATAACTCTCAATTATATATTTTTTTTCATTTGTTTGGTTATGTCCCTTGCCATATTTAAAGAAACACTGTATGTCAACAACATCGGCGATGAAGATGGCACACGACATAAAACTACACCCCCTTCCACGCCTTCTAACGACACAAGTTGATAGAAGATGATGATGATGATGATGATAATCATGACAATAATAATAACAAAACATTGGTCATTGACCTACAATAGAACAATTAGATAGATGTTTAAGCATACAACCATGAAGGAATGATTATTCCGTGAGATAAGCAGAAGAAAAAGTGTGATTCCCATTAAGACATGTTATTAGAGGAAACATAAGACCACACTATATGTACATGTAGAGCGTAGGATACAACGTTGGTAGAGTGGCTGCTTCTTTCCGGCTGCAACTTGTTCCAGCCAACCCAGCTGTAAGCGAGTACCAGATTTACTGTTAAGAGAAATGATAGAGGAACAGGAATTGGTTTTCACAAAACCTGAAGTTTTTGGTTTGATTAGAGGTTTCAATTTCTGGATTCTGTGACGAAGACTTGCCCTTTTCTACCACAGACCGTTGTCCTTTATGCGGTATCATGTCGTATTGACCAGTTCATGGATTCGTGTGTGTATCAGAACAATGAAGATTCTAGTACCTCATCCCTGACGGTAATAAAATAAATGTATATATCAGTGATATTGTAAGCCAAGACATCGAGGAAGGGAACTGGCTACCCCCATCTGATAAAAGCTAAAACCTCTTATATAGAAGTTTCTACCACAGCATCCCCGACTACAGTATATTTGTATTACTTGATGTATCCATGAATGTAAACAGCACGTTGGCTGTGTTTGTATTCTGACATTCTTTCCTTGACATAATCAACAGTTTGTTGGGCGGATTGTCGCTACGGTTGGCACGTTCTAAATGCATGTTTTTGCTCGTGAGCTTCAATCCCTTCTGTATTTTGTGTTGGCCTTTAACTGGTAGTGGGCGGGGTACATTGGAATGTCTTATATGATCATAGCAGTTCATATTTGTCATACATTAGTTGGTAGTCAGCATTGATTGCTGAGAGTACAGAGAAACAAGAAGACCAAAGTAGAGAGAGCGAAAGAGGGAGAGAGAAAGAGAGAGAGGATGAACAACAGAAATATGTATATTGTTAGATGACTGTTAATTTGTGTAGGTGTTAAAAACAATTCGAGGTAAATCTTCTTCTTCGTACGCTGTCAGACGTCAACTTGAATTTGTTCGAAGAAGGCAGCTGTCATCCTGAGGCTGTCGACACTGCCATAGAGCTTGTCTAGTGTTGCCACTGGTGATGGCCACATGTGCTTTCTCTGGTTCTCGTATGTCGGGCAATTTTGCAGCAGATGTTCCGCGGTCATTTTCCCTGTACCACAGGTGCATTCGTCAGTACCACCTTTCTTCAGTTTATTGAATAGATGGTACCTCAGTCTGTTGTGGCCTGTGCGGAGTCTGAAGACCACGACCTGCTCTCTTCTGTTCAACTGGTAGTGGACATAATTTTTTGTGTAACCAGTATGCTCTGTTTCCCATTTGGCCATGTATCTGGCCCTAATAAACCTTTTGAACTCTTCGTAGGTCACATTAGAGTCTGGTTGTGGTAACCTTAGACCTTCTTTATCCAGTCTGTCTGCCTCCTCGCCCACTACTCCAGCGATGTTAGGGCCTGCTGCATCCGATTGTTTGCTATGGTGAGATTTCCTTCAGTGGTCCACAAAGCCAGATCGTCTGCAAACATGGAGCTGTGGACTCTTCTTAATATATTCTCCATTATGTTGTTTATATACACCAGAAAAAAGTGTGGGTGACAGTACTCCCCCTTGGGGTACTCCCTGCTCCAGTGTCACATTTTTGCTCATCTTCCCTTGTACTTGAACTCTGGCTGTTCTGTTTTCGAGATAGTGGCTGATCAATCTGTACATTTTTCCAGATACTTCACTTCTTTATAGCTTGACTTTAAGTCCCTCTTTCCCCACCTTGTCAAATGCCTTCTCTAGATCCACCCAAACCGCTACTGTATGCTTTTTCTCCTGATAAGCATCCTCTATTTTCTGCGCTATGAGAGTGATCTGATCCTCAGTGGATCTGTGTTGTCTAAATCCCGCTTTCTGTGGAATTAATATGTGTTTTTCTGCCAGGTGCCACATCAGTCTGATGTTTATCATACGCTCCATCAGTTTACATACACAGCTCAGTAGACTGTTAGGCCTGTATCAATTTGGATCTGTTCTATCTATTTCTTTCTTTGGTAATGGTATTCGATGTAAATGATTTTAACATGAAAAGGAAAAGGTAATCCTTTCGCAATCATTGATGTCGAGGTTGAAGTGTTAGAGACTTCACTGTACTAGGCCTCAGCTTTTTATGAGGTGTGGTGGCCAACTCACGTAGTCGCCACATTTCCTTCAATGACACTTAGCCACGTACAGGTTTAGTTATTAATGAGAATATCTTTTGACAGAGTTGAGAGTAAGTAAACACGATTAGAAATGTGAATCAGTTTCTACAGCTTTATGAAAATGGTTAGAGTTAGTGTGTGACTTTATCTATGCCGAGATAGCATTTCTTGAAATCATTCCTCCTGCATAGTTTATAAGAATCAAATAACCGATATCCTGACTTCAAAAGCCATAACAGCATGTTGTTGTTATTGTTGTTGTATTTATTGTTGTTGTAAAATGCCCGTAATATGTAAGATTCATTTTGTGTGCGTCCTGTAAAAGACGTTAAGTGGCGGGCTGCAACAGGATGTAAGAATAGCCTTGAGAGTTTGAAAGATTAGTTGGCAGGGGCATAAACTTAAACATAAAGATACACATAAGTACCTAGGAATTACAATGGATCGCACATTGTCCTACAAAGAACACTGTGAAGCGGTGAAACAAAAAAGTTAGCACAATCATAAAACGTACTGAGTAAGCTAACAAACACGGCATAACTTAACTTAACGAATTTATATTGGTTTAGAAAACTCATCAGAGTCTGTAGACAACCAGTCCCATTTGCATTACCCTGCTCTAATAACTATGTACATCCTATTTATTCTTAAATGCATTAACTGTCTCTGCCTCCACTATTTCCTGGGGCAAAGCATTCCAAGCATTCACCACTGTCTGAATTTAAAAAAATGTCCTGTGTCCAATTTGGACCTTTCGTTAGTTAATGTGTATCTGTGCCCTCTTGTTCTCGTTGGTGGTTGTATTTTGAAAAACTTGTTATAGTCTGATTTAACTTTTCCTGTGATTATCTTATCAACTTAGATTAAGTCACGTTTAATTCTTCTCTTTTCTAGACACTAACGGCCGGTTTTTCTGAGTCTTTCCTCGTAACTGTAATTCTGGAATCCCACTATCAGTTTTGTCGCTATTCTTTGTATCCTTTCCAGCATATTTATAGCTCTTCTACGATAAGGACTCCACACCTGTACACAGTACTCCGATCTAGGTCTAACTAATGCTTTATACAGTTTGTCAATCACCTCATTACTCCTATGTTTAATATTTCTTTTTTTTATCATACCTAACGTTGCATTTGACTTATTCACTGCTACCTGGACTTGCTCACTCACCTTAACTGTATGCTCTATTATTACCCCTATGCCCCTTTCGTTATCTGTCATTCTAGTATTGTTCTCGCCCATTCTGTAATTTTGTTCCATTTCTTACTTCACACCACTCAGAGTACTCCTTATTTATGCCAATCGCTGTCTTCTTCCCGTTAACCAACTTTCAATCCATTCGGCAACCTGCCCATCTATCCCATGTGATTTTAACTTTTTAAATAATCGTTGATGAGGTACTATATCAAACGCCTTTGTAAAATCTAGATAAATAACATCCACTGGTTCTCCCTTATCTATGTTTTTAGTAATCACCTCCATGCACTCCAATAGATTTGTTAAGCACGGTCTCCCTCTAGTAAACCCATGCTGACTATTTCTGATTAGATTTAACCTGTCTAGATGCATTACAATGTTTTTTTTCATTATTGACTCTAACAATTTACAGACTATGCTCGTTAAACTTACTTAATTAGCTGGATCTGATTTCTTTCCTCTTTTGAATAAGATAATCACTCCTGCATCTTTCCAATCTCTTGGAACAATCCATTTTGCAAGTGATTGAGAAAATAATATAGCCAATGGTTTTACTAGTTAGTCTATACTTCAAATAGCATTGATGAATGGATACCATCTTGATCTGTACATTTATCCGCTTTTAATCCTTCCAATCTTTTTAGAACCATTTCCTCCGTAATACAGAATGATTTTAATCGCACTATATCCATTTGACATTTTAAAATATGTATAGGCTCTGGTATCTTGGAGGAGTCTTCTTTTGTATAGACTGTGCCAAAGTATTGATTTATTAGATTAGCTATCTCCCTATTTTCTCTGCTTATTGTCACTGTACTGTCTATGAGAAAGCTTACCTTGTCTTTAGGTCTTTGTTTATTTCTAACATTAGAAAAGAAGCTTTTACCATCAGTCTTGATCCTATAAGTAAGTTTTTTTGCTGCTTTATTTACTTTCTGAACTCTGTTTTCGTTGTCCAAATATTTTAAATATATTTCTTTTGATTTACTTGCCTTTATATACTTTGTCCAGGCTTTATTTTAAGCTCTTGTACATTTAGCTACAAATCTAGTAATTCCCTTTTTATGATTGGTGTTTACCTCCATATATGAAACATAATCGACTTTTAGTTGTTCTAAAAGTGTTTTGAAACACTCTCCCTCTTGTTCAACGTCTGTACCTCTGACAATATATTTCCACTTTATGTGGCTGTCTGTATCTTTCATCTTCTGTACATCTGTCTTAGAGTAGTCGTGTGCTCGCGAGTGTATATTTACATACATTGAAAAGGCTGTTATAGGATATCTTTTATGGACAACTGATCACTGCAGCTAAAGGAATCGACTACCCCACACCGCGATTCAAGGACGTATACAAAATGGACATGACGTCATGCGACATCCAAGCCGAAAGCTCAGGATTGAGTCGATTGCAGACAGTCAGTTGGGAGGTGCACAGTAGTTGCCGACGCTTGTAGAGGCCATCTGGATCCAGAGAAATCGGCACGACTGACAAGATCGGGGAACACCCCGGCAAGTCAGCCTCCTCAGCCCCGTTGTACGATCTGCGACAGGGACTGCCACTCACGTACTGGCGTTTGCAGCCATAGCAGACTGTGTCGAAATACGGGAGACATAGCTGGGCAAACTTCGCCAGGGCGCCAGGCGCATGATGATCAGTGACTGAGATGCCAATGAACTGATGAATATTAAATGTATTTACTTGTCTTAGCTTAGTTTGTTCTCCATCTCCCGCTACCAAACCCTGACAGGGGCCTAAGTAGCAGAACGCATTCCAGAGAACGGAATGCGTTACGTCGATATTTGCACCTTTCAGTCCAACACATCCGACTTCAGCAAGCATTTTTTGAGTACCGGGTTAGCATTCCCTCTTCGATCCCTTCTCCTTAGCCAGTCTGCTCTTTTGCAGCCTGTTTTCTAGAATACTGCGCGGACGTGTAGAACGGCCTTGGCAGTAAGGTTCGCTAGCCCTTACGCTATCAGTCAGCTATGGCTCGCTGACCGCTGCAGCTCACCATCTTGATCCGGTATTTACTTGATTTTGAAGAAATATGATCGTGACAATAATAATGGGCCTATCGCCGTCGATGAGAATAACCAACATCATCTTGTGTCATACTGCGCCCATAAGTCTGTGGGCGGATGCGTTCATGACAGATTAAGCCAACACCAGCTGGTGCTGGTTTTCCCTCTACTCTATACTTCCATCTGATCGCCCGTCGACCCTCGCTAACTGCATGCAAGGCTCTTTTTCAGGCTAAACGATTTACTGCCAGGATTCACTGAATCGCTTTTATTGACGTCCACGTGACCGCCTTACTGCGCTAAGCTCGCTAAACAGAAGTTTCTTTTGGAACCTTTCACTTGACATTCGAGAAACTTGGCCAGTCTATCTCACTTTAACTTTCTTCAAAAGTGTATGAATAGTGTAGTAGTAATGAAAAGTGTATGGTTATTTGTGGTGTGGTCTTGTAGCCAATTTGGAGTATGTGTCATGTAGAAGGGATTCAACCTCCTGGCGTGTTTGGCGTACACACTCCAGCTCTCTCACCCATAGATCAGGGTTTAGAGACTGGCCGGATGTTTGCCAATCAGATTAGTTGCTGTTTAACGATATACTTCATTTAAACATTCAATTCTTCTTCGGGCAATATCAGGTAGTACTATTTACTCATGTTTATCTTCTTTTTCTTTCTCTTCTTCTTCTTTATCTCCTTTTTCGTCTTCCTTTTTTTCCTTCGTCTTCTTCTTCCTATTTTGTCTTTCTCTTCTTCTTCTTTCTCTTCTTCTTCTTCTCTATTTTCTTCTTCATTCTTTACTTCTTCTTTTTCTTCTTCTTTTCCTTCTTTTTCTAGCTCACCGACAATTTTATTAAGTGTACACGTAAAGGCCAGTTCTATGGACAAAGTCTACTGTGGTGGGGAGTTCTTCAAGACTCTCACAAAAGTGTGTATGTGTGGGTTCGTCTCCGTGGGTCAGTATTCACAACGCAGTTGCTTTAACATGTTACAGTCTTGACAAAGGAAGGGTTCTGATATTGACACGTAACTGCATACCGAGTAGCGCGGTAGCTGTCAATCACACTAGACAAGCAGAAATTGTAGGACTCGACATAATGACACAATAAACGAAGATCCGCATCTTCAACCTGTATGGCCCACCCAACAAAGACCTGTCGCTCTCGAGTATGGAAATCAAGGACTCCAGCTGCCTAGTAGTTGGAGACTGCAACAGCCACTCGGAGAGTGGGGATATTCGGACACAGACAACAGAGGTGATGAAGTGGAAGACTGAGAGATAGACACAAATCTCTATCTTTGCAATAGGCCGGAGGACAGTCCTACCTTCTATTCTAGAACATGGCATACCACCTCTACTCCAGACTTTGCTTTTTCCACGATGGATATTCATCACAAAATAGACCACCAGGTGCTCAACCAAAGGCCAATTAGGCTAGAAATTGATATGGAAGTAGGCCCACAGGAAATAAAAGCGCTCCCACGTTGGAACAATAAACGAGCCGACTGGGAC
Organism: Ariolimax columbianus; assembly: GCA_036924085.1. NCBI lineage: Eukaryota > Metazoa > Mollusca > Gastropoda > Stylommatophora > Arionidae > Ariolimax > Ariolimax columbianus. The sequence goes on along the minus strand of JAVGWX010000001.1, from coordinate 69,700,719 downwards.
AGATTCGCAATTCTGACAGATCGGCTATGTGAAACCATCAACACACGGAATAACAATATGAAACCTATGGTGGAAAGTCTAAGCAAAACAATAATGCAAGCAGCCACCGAAACCATCCCAAGAGGGGCAAGGAAAAACTACAAGCCATATTGGAATGATGAATTGCAGAAAGCGGAAGACGAAGTCTCAAATGCTAGGAACATGGCAGAGATAGAACAATCTATGGAGGCAAATATCGCCCTCAAGGCTATCACGGCGAAATACAAAAGAACCGTAAACCAAATAACAAGAGACAGCTGGAAAAATAAAACAATTAGATAAAGAAGGGAACAAACTGTGGAAGTTAGTCAGATTCATGAATGACGAAACACCATCAAATAAACAAATTACCATCAAGCAGATCGACAACATGTTTACTGGAAAAAAAAGCAGCAAACGCCTTTATAAAACATTATGCCAGAGCAAACCACATTGATGTCCCTACAGACAGGCACACAGACATTAGTGAAGAACAAAAGAGCCACGACAACATCAAGATGGCACCAGAGGAGCACATGATGGCAAAACTAACAATGAATGAAATGGAAGAGGCCATGAGAACTTTAAAGAAAAAGAATTCGCCCGGAAAAGATGGGGTAACATACGAAATGCTGATGGGGTTGGGCCAAACAGCAAAGAGGAAGTTACTATCAGTCCTGAACAAAAACTGGAAAAGGGGAATTGTACCTCAGGCATGGAAAGACGCTTTACTTATACCAGTACCAAAGAAAGACAAAGATAGAACAGATCCAAATGGATACAGGCCTATCAGTCTACTGAGCTGTGTAGGAAAACTGATGGAACGTATGATAAACACCAGACTGATGTGGCACCTGGCAGAAAAAAACACATACTAATTCCACAGCAAGCAGGCTTTAGACAGCACAGATCTACTGAGGACCAAATCACTCTCATAGCCCAGTTAATAGATGATGCTTACCAGGAGAAAAAAACACACAGTAGCGGTTTGGGTGGATTTAGAGAAGGCATTTGACAAGGTGTGGATAAAGGGACTTAAAGTCAAGCTACGAAGAAGTGAAGTTTGTGGGAAAATGTACAGATGGATCAGCCACTACCTCGAAAACAGAACATCCATAGTTGAAGTTCAAGGGCAGATGAGCAAAAAGGTGACACTTGAGCAGGGAGTACCCCAAAGGGGAGTACTGTCACCAACACCTTTCCTGGTGTATATAAACAACATCACAGAGAATCTACCAAGAAGAGTCCACAGCTCCATGTTTGCAGACGATCTGGCTATGCGGACCTCTGAAAAAAATCTCACCATAGCAAGCAATCGGATGCAGCAGGCCCTAACATCGTTGGAGGATTGGGCGAACTCATGGTTAGTCTAAATAAATGAGGAAAAAACAACATGTACGATATTCTCGCTTTCAAACAAACCCCAGAACACCAAAATAAGTCTTAACGGCAAATATCTGCGGCCAAACGACAATCCAAACTACCTGGGAGTCACATTTGATCAGTGCATGACATGGAAAAGTCAGATTGAGAGAAACCGAATGAGAGCCAGACAAAGAATGGCAATCATGAGAAAACTTGCTGGCACAAGCTGGGGAACAGACGAAAGTATATTAAAGAAACTGTACACTGGAAGAGTGAGACCAGTTCTCGAGTATGGCATTGCGGCATGGACAACAGCAGCAGAGGCGAACTTTTATAAAATTAGCAAACTTCAAAACCAAGCCATGAGAGTTATAACAGGAGGCATGAAGTCAACGCCAATTGTAGAACTGGAAAAGATTAGAAATCTGCAATCCATGACCGACAGAAGAGACTGCAGAGCCCAGAAGAAACTCAGAAGACTGACAGACCACCCAATGCATCAGATACTAAATAGATTTGGAAATGGGAAACTAAAGTGCAGAAACCTTGCAGAAATAGCCAAAGCAAAGATGAGCGAAGACCCTATGAACATATTAACACCAAAGCTCATCCCTACTGTACGCAAACCTACCTGGAAGCAGCATTTCATTCCGGAGGTGGTAGAAAATATACCAGGTATTTGAAACAAGAACAGCCAGACTGAAAAAGAAAGAAGAGACATAACCCTGAGGTACATAACGAAAAACTACCCAAGCATGGACTGGACCCATGCATACACCGACGGTTCTGTAACAAGCACAACACAGAACGGAGGGGCAGAGGTATTCCTGAGCCTACCAAATGGCAAAAAAATAACACTGTCAGTGGCAACTGGAAAATACTCAAGCAATTTCAGAGCGGAGGCAGAGGCACTGAGGGCTGCAGCAGAAGCAATGCTGACAGGCAAAAGAAATGAAAGGCAGATAGTCCTGTTTACAGATGCCCTGGCCGTAGTCACAGCACTAAAAAGCCAGAAAAATACTGAACTAAATGATTTAAGAGCAGTACTCTGTCAACTATGCCAGCAGTCCGCACCAAAAAGAGTAGTGGTACAGTGGGTTCCATCCCACTGCAACATCCAAGGCAACGAGGAGGCAGACAGACTGGCAAAAGAAGGTGCAAGACTACCACAACCAGATTCTAGTGTGACCTACGAAGAGTCCAAAAGGCTTATTAGAGCCAGATACATGGCCAAATGGGAAACAGAACATACTGGCTACACAAAAAACGATGCTTATTGCCAGTTGGACAGAAGAGAGCAGGCCATGGTCTTCAGACTCCGCACAGGCCACAACAGACTAAGGTACCACCTTTTCAATAAACTGAAGATAGGTGGCACTGACGAATGCACTTGTGGCACCGGGAAAATGACCGCTGAACATCTGCTGCAAAACTGCCCAACATACGACGACCAGAGAAAGCAGATGTGGCCATCACCAGTGGCAAACACTAGACAGGCTCTATGGCAGTGTCGACAGCCTCAGGATGACCGCTGCTTTTTTCGAAAAAATACAGGTTGACGTTTGAGAGCGTACGAAGAAGATGAAGAAGAAGAAGAAGAAGAAGAAGAAGAAGAAGAAGAAGAAGAAGAAGAAGAAGAAAAAGAAGAAGAAGAAGAAACAGCAGTAGTATTCTTCACAATCTAATTCTCAATTTGCGTTACAATACTCAACGATATTATGACGATATTATGATGTTCTGATGCCCATCGCAGGCCGTGATGCGACTATGTCAAGACAGGTTTTTGTTAATCGTCTAAGGGAAAGTTGTTAGCCATTTGTGTTCTATGGTCTCCCTTGTCAAGTGAATGTCACGTTTCCCTTTTCGGAATAATGTTTTTAAATACATAAAATACAATAGCAGAGAACCAGTTATATAGAAATAGTTAACAAAACAAACACAAAAGTACATGTGATATATGTGTATTTCTTAACAACTTCAATAGAAACACAATACATTAAAAATAATAATAATAATAATAATAATAGCTGTCCATCGATATCGATGACGACCGCCGACATCATCCTTCACAGATTTCCCTGTTGGGTGTGGGTGCGCATGTGGCTGAACAGGCCAATGCGAGCACGAAAACATCTGCTTCATACCGGGCACACGAGGTTTGTAGAAGGGGATGGTGTTCCCGCTGCTCGGGATTTCCGCGTCTCGCGTCTGTTCTGGGCTTTCACAACACGGTCATCTTAACCCGCAGCTACACCCGATTTGACTGCGCTTCTCCAGTCAGATCTGTTTTTCGCAAGACATTCCCAGGTGTCGATGTCTATCTGGCAACTTTTTAGTGAGTCCTTCAGACCGTCTTTAGAACGTTTCTTTGGGCGCCCGCTCTCGCGCCATCCCTCTCTCAGCTCGCCGTAAAGAAGCTTCTTTGGGAGCCGCTCGTCTGATATACGGACGAGGTGTCCGGCCCATCATAATCGTGCTTTTTCTAGCAATGCATGGATGCTGGGCATGTTAGCCCTCGAGAGAACCTCGATGTCAGTGACACGATCTTGCCATCGGATGTGGAATATTCGCCTCAAGCAACCTGTGTGGAAGTGGTTTAACCTCCTTGCATGTCCAGAGTTTACAGTCCAGCTTTCGCAAGCGTATAGTAGGGTTGGAATGATAGTTGCACGGTAGACTTTGAGTTTGGTCTTGACGCTGATTCCACGACGTGCCCAGACCATCGAGCGCATTCTACCAAAAGCTGTGCTGGCCTTTGCTATTCTGCTTGCCACCTCATCGTCTAGGCTGACAGATCTCGACAGCGTGCTGCCCAGATATGTGAATTTGTCTACGGCATTCAACGTCTGCCCGCTGACTGTAGTCTCTGGTTTTGTGTATGGCATGCTTGGTGCTGGCTGGTACATGACCTCTGTTTTTTTGGCATTTATGGTCAGGCCAAAATTTTCGCATACGGCAGAGAACTGGTCCATTCCAACCTGCATGTTCAGTTCTGAGTTACTCATTAGAGCGCGGTCGTCAGCAAATACAAGTTCCCTGATTATGTCGCCAGCCACTTTGGTTTTGGCCTTCATTCTTCTGGAATTGAGTAACTTGCCATCTGTGCGGTACTTTATGGGTATTCCAAGCTCCAATGATCTGAAGGCGTCTGTCATCGTGGCCGCGAACATCATGCTGAACAAAGTCGGGGCGAGTACACATCCTTGTTTTACTCCGTTTGATACTAGAAAGAAACGTTTTAGAGATTGCACCTCTGTCCAGTACACGAGCACACATACCTTCGTGTAGCTGTTTCACCATTGTTATGAGCGTGTTGGGGCAGCCAAACTTAGACATTATCATCCACAGCCGTCTTCTGTTTACTGTATCAAATGCCTTTGTCAAATCAATAAATGTGGTGTACAAGGCCTGATTTTGTTCTCGAAACTTCTCTTGTACTTGGCGAGCGGCAAAAATCATGTCCACTGTTCCTCTTCCGGCTCTGAATCCACATTGGCTTTCTGGGAGGTGGTGGCTTTGTTCAAGGTGTTTGTTGAGCCTGTTTAGCAGTAAGCGCGCTAGGATCTTGCCTGCTACGGAGAGTAGCGATATTCCACGATGATTGTCGCATTCCTGACGGTTGCCTTTTCTTTTGTACAGGTGAACGATTGAGGCGTCCTTTAGCTCCTGCGGAATTTTACCTTCAGCCCACATGTGACAGAAGAGTTCAGTGATCTTTCTGGTGAGGGATGGGCCAGCTGTCTTATATACCTCTGCTGGTATTGCATCAGCTCCTGGAGCTTTTCCTATAGATAGTGAACTGATTGCCCTGTCGACTTCCTCCTCAGTAATGACTTCATCCAACGCCAGGTTCAGTTCCACCTGCGGCATTCGCCGGATGGCCTCTTCATTTATGGACGATGGGTGGTTTAGTATTTTGCAGAAGTGGTCTGCCCATCTGTCTAGAATCTGAACCTTATCTGTTAGCAGTACCCCATTAGCACTGCGAACTGGAGTATTACTAGAGGGCTGCGGGCCGTAGAGAGCTTTCAGTGCCTCGTAAAACCGTTTGGTGTCATGACGCTCGGCGAACATCTCAATTTCGTCGGCTCTTCTGCTGAGCCAGGAGTCTTGTATCTCTCTAAGCCTGGTCTGGACAGCTTTGCGAGCAGTATTCAAGTCAGCTTTTGCTGCCGGAGATGGTGTGTCCCTGTACGCTTCATGTTTTGCATCAAGAAGGCCCTGTATTTCTAGATCGTTCTCCTCAAACCAGTCCTTATGCTTGCGCGTGAGTGGGCCAATGTGTTTAACAGCTGTATCGTAGAGTGTGTTTCTCAATGATGCCAACATTCTGCACTACACATGCTCTTCGTTACCATAGCACCCGCTCGATCCCTACGTCTGATGATAATGTAGTCAATGAGGTGCCAGTGGCGGGACCTTGGGTGCATCCATGTGGTTCTATTTCGGACATTTAAAATAGAAAAAAGTTAATTACATTATTGTTTGAATGAACGTGCTGCGTATATATGCAGAACAATCTGCAACCTGAACTAACAAGACCGTCGCCGCTGGGACTGGGAAGCCTTCTCGTTCATTAAAACGGTCCAAAATCACTGGAGGACAAATTGAGAGTGATCCACAGCCTCTCTTGAGAGACGCTTGGTCAGAATCACTCTCCGTAACAAACGCATGCAAAATTACTACAATTTGGATATAGCGACGATTGTCCCTGATACGGTATTCTGTGCAGACACAACAAACTATAGATGGGCAGGTCACATCTTGAGACAAAACGATGGTCGATGGAGCACAGCGACAGTTGTCTGGTACCCCCGAAGTAAATCCATATTTGCAGATATATATTGTTGGAAATGGAATGAAAACTTGCATAGCTCGCTTTACAAGATAAGGCTAGTTTACTAACTGCATTGTAGATAGTCTGTTCACACCACGACTGTGTCCACGTGCGATCTAGCCCGGTGGGTCTAACAACTAGCGAAATGTAAAAGTACTGATGAGCGTAAACACAACTCAACGAAGTCCAAAATATATACCTGAATTTAAAGTGCAACCAAGATAACGATCACAGGCAAGGCAAAGACCAAACCTAAAATTATTTTAGAATAACAGAAGATTGAGAAAGTCACAAGCTTTGAGTACCTCGGCTCAGTTATAAGCGCTAATGGCTACGGCAATGCAGAGGTTCAATAAAATGAGAAACTGATGACAGAACATTAATAAAATTAAAATAACTATTCTGTGAACTTGCATTATACCGATAAAGACATACGGATGTGAAACGTGGACCCCCACACAAACACTTAAGAAAAGGATTGCATCTTTTGAACTAAACGGCTACAGAAAAGTGCTCAAAATACAATGGATAGCAAAAAGAAAAATGCAGATATCCTTAACTTAACTTAACTTAACGTCCTTAAACTGGTTTAGAAGACTCTACAGAATCTGTATACATACAGTTTCATTTCATCACCTTGCTCTAAAAGCTATGCGCATCCAATTTATTCTTAAATGCATTAACTGTCCTTCCCTCCACTACCTCCCATGGCAATGCATTCCAAGCATTCACCACTCTCTAATTAAAAAAATATTTCCTAATATCGAATCTGGACCTCTCTTTAGTTAATGTGTAACTATGCCCTCTTGTTCTAGTTGGTGGCTGTATTTTTTTTTAAAAACTTGTTATAGTCTAATTTATCCATTCTTCTGATCTTCTTATAAACCTGTATTAAGTCACCACGAATTCTTCTCTCTTCTAGACACTGTAGGCCGGTTTTTCCTAAAAACTGTAATTCTGGAATCCCACTATCAGCGTTGTCGCTCTTTTTTGTATTCTTTCCAGCATGTTTGTATCCGCTCTATGATAAGGACTCCACGCCTGTACACATAACTCCAATCTAGGTCTAACTAATGCTTTATACAGTTTTACTATCACTTCCTTGCTCCTGTGTTTAATATTTATTGTTATTATACTTAACATTGCATTTGTCTTTTTCACTGCTACCTGAACTTGCTCACTCACCTTACCTGTATGATCTAGTATAACTTCTAAGTCCCTTTCCTTATATATCTTTCTAATATTGTTCTCTCCCATTCTGTAATTATGTTTCATATTGGATCTACCCATGTGGATGACTGTACATTTATCTACATTAAACTCCATTTGCGAACCTACAAACCACTCTCGAATTTTATCTAAATCCGATCTCAATATATCCACATCTGCTTGAGATATAGATAAAGATATAGATATACTATAGATCCTACTTAATATCAAACAAAATTGGTTAGTAAAGAACATCTTGTCTCGAAAGCTAAAATAGTTTCTTCTTCTTCTTCGTTCGTCTTCAGACCTCAACTTTAATGATTTTAACGAAGGCAGCAGTCGACTCAAGGCTCTGTACGCTTCCGTACGCTTCAGATCAGGAATCTGAACACAGACATGTTTTGTTTGTGAGCCATCGAGACTTCGCAACCACGTATGAACACTTATATAAAAGCTTAATACATGCAATTCAAATTCATATCTTTTCTATCGTTATCGCTGCTTGTTTCAAATCTATCAATAACATGACCTCCCATAGTGTATCCGGGGTCCCTTACTGAGAATGGTAGAATATAACCGCCACAGAATACTGTCACAGTAGGTCAAGGGCAACCAATCTTAAGGTGAGCGATGTATGTATTTCACCTGAGTGGCCAAAACATTCATACCATGTTGATCGCGAGGACTAAGAGTTGTCCATGTATGTGGCAATCTCAAAATGTACAAATTATCGCTACCGTACTGCAAATAACTAGAAAAAGTATTTCCTAAAAGCTGGTCATGGTAAGTCAAATACAATGCTGGACCTGTGCTTCAACAAAAAGAGATGAGTGATCTTGATTTAACTTAACTTAACGTCTTTATACTGGTTTAGAAGACTCTGCAGAGTCTGTACGCAACCAGTTTCATTTACATTTCCTTGCTCAATAAGCTATGCGCATCCAATTTATTCTTAAATGCATCAACTGCCCCTGCTTCCATCACTTCCTGTGGAAATGCATTCCAAGCACTCACCCCTCTCTGACTAAAGAAATATTTCCAAATATCCAATCTTGACCTTTCTTTATTTAATTTGAAGCTATGCCTTTTTGTTCTGATTTGATTGATTGAACTCCATGCATGTATTGAAAGGCGTGACTAAAGAGAGTTGTGCATGAGGATAACAACCTCATCATGTAAGTAAACTGTTACATAAACTCCTACTGCAAGATCATGCAAAGCTTTTTGCTGAAGTCATCTTGATGGAGGTTGACTGTACTTGTACTGATGTGCTTCGGCTGGAGCGAAAAATGTCAAGAAAAGATATCTTCCTTGTTCGTCTTCAGACCTCGAATTCAATTACTCTAACGAAGGCAGCAGTTGACTTGAGGGTCCGAGCACTTCTGTACAGCTACTCGTGGAAGGACACTGATTGTTGCCAAATGCTACTTCTTGTCGGTATACGATGGACAGGACTGCAAAATGTGTTCTGATGTCATGGGGGATGTGCCGAGAAGATAGATGGCCAGCTAGAGTCGTTGCCTTGTGTTTTAAGTCAAGTCAGGTAATCCTCATACTCAACCATTGTCTTTGTGTTGGTTTATGAGTCTCGGGCAGCGTGGAGGAAGACGGAGTAGAATCTAAATGTCTCAGCCAGGTGTTCCGCGGGAGACTCCATTAGTGGTGAGGTCTTGTATTTCGTATAGTGTAAAGTGCAGAATCTGCAACAAAAGAAATATTATTTGTAAGATTCTGTGTTTACTTTAATCTTAGTCTTAGTAGACCTGTAATTCTACAAGGGAAGATGACCCTGTGGAGGTCCCAGCTGTGGTGTGAGCTGGATAAAGGAGGGATGAGGATTTCCTGTTTAGCGTGTTAGGCTCGAGCAGCTTATTACTCCGCTGTGTTAAGACAAGTGCCAAGAAGTTTGGTTAATAGATCTGCGAGTCCATCTTAAAAGACTCAAACACTAGACCAACTTGACCCGCAGCCTGTTAGGCGCCATCTATGCTGCTCTTAACAAACCAATTAAGCATAACCGGTGTTGTGCCATGTCACACAGTTAGTCGCCTCTTATGACATGCTCTATGTAGGGCAGTGGTGCTATTCTTGTCATTGCCATACCCACAGATCCAGAATCATTCGGGATGTTTACTGTAGTACGCCGCCCATACAGTGTGTTAGAGGACATATGTTGCTAATACAGAGAATACTAGTTGTTTTTGCTTGTGAATGCACATATCGACAAAGGGATATGTTGCTACTCAGATATTAAGCTCGCAATATCGCTAGACCTATAAAAGAATGTTGCACATAGCGACAAAGGGGTATTTTGCTACTCAGATATTAAGCTCGCAATATCACTAGACCTATAAACGAATTATGCGAATCACAATGTAAACATGCAATTCCCTAGTAGTGGATCCAACGGGAAGCTTCGACTGGTCCATTTCTTCTTCTTCATTTTCGTTCGTCTTCAGACATCAACTTCAATGACTCTAACGAAGTCATCAGTCGACTCAAGGCTCTCTACGCCTCCGTGCAGCTTCTCGTGGAAGGACACTAGCTGTTGCCAAATGCTACTTCTTTTGTCGGTATACTGTGGACATGACTGCAAAATATGTTCTGCCTTCATGGGGGCTGTGCAGCAGGCACAAAGGTCTGTAGTACCAATCTTGAACTTGTACAGCTGACATCTCAGACTGTTGTGACCTGTGCGTAGCCAGAGAATGATCATCTATGTGGCCAAGGTGTGGTTTTTGTTTTTCCATTTTGCACTGTACGTTGCCCTGATGAATGCTTTAGTCTCATTGTATGTAATTTCTGTATCTAACGTAGGTTACGTTCTTGATTTTGTTCCATAGCGGTATTTTAACAATTCCTATCTATTTTTTATACTCCACAGGCGATAAGAGAGAGACTGGAAATGAGGGAACTACGTTTTGAACTCTCCCAGTTTTACTACTATAATCCCTCAGCAATTTATATAATGTACAGACGGACACTATGCATTAATATCTGAAATAGTATCTTACTATCCACATGTTAACAAACTTACCCTAGGCATTACAATCCTAGCTAGTATCTTACTATGCTACATCGAGTTTTAATGTCCTATATATAGTATCTTACTATCAACAGACTATCATACCAGCATTAAATTTAGATGTCCTACACAGTATCTACCAAAGCACATAGTAACAGTCTTTTATATAATACTTTACTATATGAATATTAACATACAGACAATAAACGGTATTGTCCTACAAAGTATCGCACTATCCCCATTAAACAGATGTTCACTGACTCGAAACTTTACAGTCCTACATTGTAAGTTGCTATATATATATTAACAGACCAATACCAAGTTTTATTGTTGTTCAAAGTATGGTACAATCCCAATGGCATCAGACTGACAGAGAGCTTTAATGTCTTACACAGGATCTTACAATCCACATATTAACAAACCAACTCTAGATTGAATGCACTGCACCGTATCCACTATCCAGATGTTAGACTTACCCAAAACATTGATGTCCTACATAGTTCCTTACTGCCATTATGTTAACAGGCCAAAACAGAGGTTAAATGTCTAACAGAATATCTTACTATCCACATGTAAACAAGCCAAGACAGAGCTTTAATGTGCTACAGAGTATCTTACTATCCACATGTTAACAAGCAAACACAGAGCTTGATTGTCCTACAGAGTATCTTACTATCCACATGTCGACAGGCCAACACAGAGCTTGAATGTCCTAGAGAGTGTTTTACTATCCACATGTCAACAGACCAACACAGAGCTTGAATGTCTCACAGAGTATCTTACTATCCACATGTCAACAGGCAAACATAGAGCTTGAATGTCCTACAGAGTATCTTACTATCCACATGTCAACAGGCCAACACAGAGCTTGAATGTCCTACAGAGTATTTTACTATCCACATGTCAACAGGCAAACATAGAGCTTGAATGTCCTACAGAGTATCTTACTATCCACATGTCAACAGGCCAACACAGAGCTTGAATGTCCTACAGAGTATTTTACTATCCACATGTCAACAGGCCAACACAGAGCTTGAATGTCTCACAGAGTATCTTACTATCCACATGTCAACAGGCCAACACAGAGCTTAAATGTCCTAGAGAATATTTTACTATCCACATGTCAACAGACAACACAGAGCTTTAATGTCTCACAGAGTATCTTACTATCCACATGTCAACAGGCAAACATAGAGCTTGAATGTCCTACAGAGTATCTTACTATCCACATGTCAACAGGCCAACACAGAGCTTGAATGTCCTACAGAGTATTTTACTATCCACATGTCAACAGGCCAACACAGAGCTTGAATGTCTCACAGAGTATCTTACTATCCACATGTCAACAGGCCAACACAGAGCTTGAATGTCTAACAGAGTATCTTACTATCCACATGTCAACAGGCAAACATAGAGCTTGAATGTCCTACAGAGTATCTTACTATCCACATGTCAACAGGCCAACACAGAGCTTGAATGTCCTACAGAGTATTTTACTATCCACATGTCAACAGGCCAACACAGAGCTTGAATGTCTCACAGAGTAACTTACTATCCACATGTCAACAGGCCGATACAGAGCTTGAATATCCTAGAGAGTATTTTACAATCCATATGTCAACAGGCAAACACATAGCTTGAATGTCCTACAGAGTATCTTTCTATCCACATTTTAACAGGCCAACATAGAGCTTGAATGTCTCACAGAGAATCTTACTATCCACATGTAAATAGGCAAACACAGAGCTTGAATGTCTCACAGAGTATCTTACTATCCACATGTAAATAAGCCAAGACAGAGCTTTAATGTGCTACAGAGTATCTTACTATCCACATGTCAACAGACCAACACAGAGCTTGAATGTCTCACAGAGTATCTTACTATCCACATGTCAACAGGCCAACACAGAGCTTAAATGTCCTAGAGAATATTTTACTATCCACATGTCAACAGACAACACAGAGCTTTAATGTCTCACAGAGTATCTTACTATCCACATGTCAACAGGCAAACATAGAGCTTGAATGTCTCACAGAGTATCTTACTATCCACATGTCAACAGGCCAACACAGAGCTTGAATGTCCTAGAGAGTATTTTACTATCCACATGTCAACAGACAACACAGAGCTTGAATGTCTCACAGAGTATCTTACTATCCACATGTCAACAGGCAAACATAGAGCTTGAATGTCCTACAGAGTATCTTAATATCCACATGTCAACAGGCCAACACAGAGCTTGAATGTCCTACAGAGTATTTTACTATCCACATGTCAACAGGCCAACACAGAGCTTGAATGTCTCACAGAATATCTTACTATCCACATGTCAACAGGCCAACACAGAGCTTGAATGTCCTAGAGAGTATTTTACTATCCACATGTCAACAGACAACACAGAGCTTGAATGTCTAACAGAGTATCTTACTATCCACATGTCAACAGGCAAACATAGAGCTTGAATGTCCTACAGAGTATCTTACTATCCACATGTCAACAGGCCAACACAGAGCTTGAATGTCCTACAGAGTATTTTACTATCCACATGTCAACAGGCCAACACAGAGCTTGAATGTCTCATAGAGTATCTTACTATCCCCTGGTCAACAGGCCAACACAGAGCTTGAATGTCCTAGAGAGTATTTTACTATCCACATGTCAACAGGCAAACATAGAGCTTGAATGTCTCACAGAGTATCTTACTATCCACATGTCAACAGGCCAACATAGAGGTTGAATGTCTCACAGAGTATCTTACTATCCACATGTCAACAGGCAAACATAGAGCTTGAATGTCCTACAGAGTATCTTACTATCCACATGTCAACAGGCCAACACAGAGCTTGAATGTCCTAGAGAGTATTTTACTTTCCATATGTCAACAGGCCAACACAGAGCTTGAATGTCTCACAGAGTATCTTACTATCCACATGTAAACAGGCCAACACAGAGCTTGAATGTCCTAGAGAGTATTTTACTATCCACATGTCAACAGGCAAACACAGAGCTTGAATGTCCTACAGAGTATCTTACTAACCACATGTTAACAGGCAAACACAGAACTTAATTGTCCTACAGAATTTCTTACTATCCACATGTCAACAGCCCAAGACAGAGCTTTAATGTCCTACAGAGTATCTTACTATCCACATGTCAACAGGCAAAGATAGAGCTTGAATGTCCTACAGAGTATCTTACTATCCACATGTCAACAGGCAAACACAGAGCTTGAATGTCCTACAGAGTATTTTACTATCCATATGTCAACCGGCCAACACAGAGCTTGAATGTCTCACAGAGTATCTTACTATCCACATGTCAACAGGCCAATACAGAGCTTGAATATCCTAGAGAGTATTTTACAATCCATATGTCAACAGGCCAACACATAGCTTGAATGTCCTACAGAACATTTTACTATCCACATTTCAACAGGCCAACATAGAGCTTGAATGTTGTACAGAGTATCTTACTATCCACATGTCAACAGGCCAACACAGAGCTTGAATGTCCTACAGAGTATTTTACTATCCACATGTCAACAGGCCAACACAGAGCTTGAATGTCTCACAGAGTATCTTACTATCCCCTGGTCAACAGGCCAACACAGAGCTTGAATGTCCTAGAGAGTATTTTACTATCCACATGTCAACAAACCAGCACAGAGCTTGAATGTCCTACAGAGTATCTTACTATCCACATGTCAACAGGCCAACACAGAGCTTGAATGTCATAGAGAGTATTTTACTTTCCATATGTCAACAGGCCAACACAGAGCTTGAATGTCTCACAGAGTATCTTACTATCCACATGTAAACAGGCCAACACAGAGCTTGAATGTCCTAGAGAGTATTTTACTATCCACATGTCAACAGGCAAACACAGAGCTTGAATGTCCTACAGAGTATTTTACTAACCACATGTTAACAGGCAAACACAGAACTTAATTGTCCTACAGAATTTCTTACTATCCACATGTCAACAGCCCAAGACAGAGCTTTAATGTCCTACAGAGTATCTTACTATCCACATGTCAACAGGCAAAGATAGAGCTTGAATGTCCTACAGAGTATCTTACTATCCACATGTCAACAGGCAAACACAGAGCTTGAATGTCCTACAGAGTATTTTACTATCCATATGTCAACCGGCCAACACAGAGCTTGAATGTCTCACAGAGTATCTTACTATCCACATGTCAACAGGCCAATACAGAGCTTGAATATCCTAGAGAGTATTTTACAATCCATATGTCAACAGGCCAACACATAGCTTGAATGTCCTACAGAACATCTTACTATCCACTTTTCAACAGGCCAACACAGAGCTTGAATGTCCTAGAGAGTATTTTACTATCCACATGTCAACAGACCAGCACAGAGCTTGAATGTCCTACAGAGTATCTTACTATCCACATGTCAACAGGCCAACACAGAGCTTGAATGTCCTAGAGAGTATTTTACTTTCCATATGTCAACAGGCCAACACAGAGCTTGAATGTCTCACAGAGTATCTTACTATCCACATGTAAACAGGCCAACACAGAGCTTGAATGTCCTAGAGAGTATTTTACTATCCACATGTCAACAGGCCAACACAGAGCTTGAATGTCCTACAGAGTATCTTACTATCCACATGTCAACAGGCCAACATAGAGGTTGAATGTCTCACAGAGTATCTTACTATCCACATGTCAACAGGCAAACATAGAGCTTGAATGTCCTACAGAGTATCTTACTATCCACATGTCAACAGGCCAACACAGAGCTTGAATGTCCTAGAGAGTATTTTACTTTCCATATGTCAACAGGCCAACACAAAGCTTGAATGTCTCACAGAGTATCTTACTATCCACATGTAAACAGGCCAACACAGAGCTTGAATGTCCTAGAGAGTATTTTACTATCCACATGTCAACAGGCAAACACAGAGCTTGAATGTCCTACAGAGTATCTTACTAACCACATGTTAACAGGCAAACACAGAACTTAATTGTCCTACAGAATTTCTCACTATCCACATGTCAACAGCCCAAGACAGAGCTTTAATGTCCTACAGAGTATCTTACTATCCACATGTCAACAGGCAAAGATAGAGCTTGAATGTCCTACAGAGTATCTTACTATCCACATGTCAACAGGCAAACACAGAGCTTGAATGTCCTACAGAGTATTTTGCTATCCATATGTCAACCGGCCAACACAGAGCTTGAATGTCTCACAGAGTATCTTACTATCCACATGTCAACAGGCCAATACAGAGCTTGAATATCCTAGAGAGTATTTTACAATCCATATGTCAACAGGCAAACACATAGCTTGAATGTCCTACAGAGTATCTTTCTATCCACATTTCAACAGGCCAACATAGAGCTTGAATGTCTCACAGAGAATCTTACTATCCACATGTAAATAGGCAAACACAGAGCTTGAATGTCTCACAGAGTATCTTACTATCCACATGTAAATAAGCCAAGACAGAGCTTTAATGTGCTACAGAGTATCTTACTATCCACATGTCAACAGACCAACACAGAGCTTGAATGTCTCACAGAGTATCTTACTATCCACATGTCAACAGGTAAACATAGAGCTTGAATGTCCTACAAGGTATCTTACTATCCACATGTCAACAGGCCAACACAGAGCTTGAATGTCTCACAGAGTATCTTACTATCCACATGTCAACAGGTAAACATAGAGCTTGAATGTCCTACAGAGTATCTTACTATCCACATGTCAACAGGCCAACACAGAGCTTGAATGTCCTAGAGAGTATTTTACTATCCACATGTCAACAGGCAAACACAGAGCTTGAATGTCCTACAGAGTATCTTACTAACCACATGTTAACAGGCAAACACAGAACTTAATTGTCCTACATAATTTCTTACTATCCACATGTCAACAGCCCAAGACAGAGCTTTAATGTCCTACAGAGTATCTTACTATCCACATGTCAACAGGCAAAGATAGAGCTTGAATGTCCTACAGAGTATCTTACTATCCACATGTCAACAGGCAAACACAGAGCTTGAATGTCCTACAGAGTATTTTACTATCCATATGTCAACCGGCCAACACAGAGCTTGAATGTCTCACAGAGTATCTTACTATCCACATGTCAACAGGCCAATACAGAGCTTGAATATCCTAGAGAGTATTTTACAATCCATATGTCAACAGGCCAACACATAGCTTGAATGTCCTACAGAACATCTTACTATCCACATTTCAACAGGCCAACATAGAGCTTGAATGTCCTACAGAGTATCTTACTATCCACATGTCAACAGGCCAACACAGAGCTTGAATGTCCTACAGAGTATTTTACTATCCACATGTCAACAGGCCAACACAGAGCTTGAATGTCTCACAGAGTATCTTACTATCCCCTGGTCAACAGGCCAACACAGAGCTTGAATGTCCTAGAGAGTATTTTACTATCCACATGTCAACAAACCAGCACAGAGCTTGAATGTCCTACAGAGTATCTTACTATCCACATGTCAACAGGCCAACACAGAGCTTGAATGTCATAGAGAGTATTTTACTTTCCATATGTCAACAGGCCAACACAGAGCTTGAATGTCTCAAAGAGTATCTTACTATCCACATGTAAACAGGCCAACACAGAGCTTGAATGTCCTAGAGAGTATTTTACTATCCATATGTCAACAGGCCAACACAGAGCTTGAATGTCCTACAGAGTATTTTACTATCCACATGTCAACAGGCCAACACAGAGCTTGAATGTCTCACAGAGTATCTTACTATCCCCTGGTCAACAGGCCAACACAGAGCTTGAATGTCCTAGAGAGTATTTTACTATCCACATGTCAACAAACCAGCACAGAGCTTGAATGTCCTACAGAGTATCTTACTATCCACATGTCAACAGGCCAACACAGAGCTTGAATGTCATAGAGAGTATTTTACTTTCCATATGTCAACAGGCCAACACAGAGCTTGAATGTCTCACAGAGTATCTTACTATCCACATGTAAACAGGCCAACACAGAGCTTGAATGTCCTAGAGAGTATTTTACTATCCACATGTCAACAGGCAAACACAGAGCTTGAATGTCCTACAGAGTATTTTACTAACCACATGTTAACAGGCAAACACAGAACTTAATTGTCCTACAGAATTTCTTACTATCCACATGTCAACAGCCCAAGACAGAGCTTTAATGTCCTACAGAGTATCTTACTATCCACATGTCAACAGGCAAAGATAGAGCTTGAATGTCCTACAGAGTATCTTACTATCCACATGTCAACAGGCAAACACAGAGCTTGAATGTCCTACAGAGTATTTTACTATCCATATGTCAACCGGCCAACACAGAGCTTGAATGTCTCACAGAGTATCTTACTATCCACATGTCAACAGGCCAATACAGAGCTTGAATATCCTAGAGAGTATTTTACAATCCATATGTCAACAGGCCAACACATAGCTTGAATGTCCTACAGAACATCTTACTATCCACTTTTCAACAGGCCAACACAGAGCTTGAATGTCCTAGAGAGTATTTTACTATCCACATGTCAACAGACCAGCACAGAGCTTGAATGTCCTACAGAGTATCTTACTATCCACATGTCAACAGGCCAACACAGAGCTTGAATGTCCTAGAGAGTATTTTACTTTCCATATGTCAACAGGCCAACACAGAGCTTGAATGTCTCACAGAGTATCTTACT
The DNA here is from genome assembly GCA_036924085.1 of Ariolimax columbianus. Classification (NCBI taxonomy): domain Eukaryota; kingdom Metazoa; phylum Mollusca; class Gastropoda; order Stylommatophora; family Arionidae; genus Ariolimax; species Ariolimax columbianus. Next base: position 69,682,555 of record JAVGWX010000001.1, on the reverse strand, counting down.
ATCCACATGTAAACAGGCCAACACAGAGCTTGAATGTCCTAGAGAGTATTTTACTATCCACATGTCAACAGGCCAACACAGAGCTTGAATGTCCTACAGAGTATCTTACTATCCACATGTCAACAGGCCAACATAGAGGTTGAATGTCTCACAGAGTATCTTACTATCCACATGTCAACAGGCAAACATAGAGCTTGAATGTCCTACAGAGTATCTTACTATCCACATGTCAACAGGCCAACACAGAGCTTGAATGTCCTAGAGAGTATTTTACTTTCCATATGTCAACAGGCCAACACAAAGCTTGAATGTCTCACAGAGTATCTTACTATCCACATGTAAACAGGCCAACACAGAGCTTGAATGTCCTAGAGAGTATTTTACTATCCACATGTCAACAGGCAAACACAGAGCTTGAATGTCCTACAGAGTATCTTACTAACCACATGTTAACAGGCAAACACAGAACTTAATTGTCCTACAGAATTTCTCACTATCCACATGTCAACAGCCCAAGACAGAGCTTTAATGTCCTACAGAGTATCTTACTATCCACATGTCAACAGGCAAAGATAGAGCTTGAATGTCCTACAGAGTATCTTACTATCCACATGTCAACAGGCAAACACAGAGCTTGAATGTCCTACATAGTATTTTGCTATCCATATGTCAACCGGCCAACACAGAGCTTGAATGTCTCACAGAGTATCTTACTATCCACATGTCAACAGGCCAATACAGAGCTTGAATATCCTAGAGAGTATTTTACAATCCATATGTCAACAGGCAAACACATAGCTTGAATGTCCTACAGAGTATCTTTCTATCCACATTTCAACAGGCCAACATAGAGCTTGAATGTCTCACAGAGAATCTTACTATCCACATGTAAATAGGCAAACACAGAGCTTGAATGTCTCACAGAGTATCTTACTATCCACATGTAAATAAGCCAAGACAGAGCTTTAATGTGCTACAGAGTATCTTACTATCCACATGTCAACAGACCAACACAGAGCTTGAATGTCTCACAGAGTATCTTACTATCCACATGTCAACAGGTAAACATAGAGCTTGAATGTCCTACAGAGTATCTTACTATCCACATGTCAACAGGCCAACACAGAGCTTGAATGTCTCACAGAGTATCTTACTATCCACATGTCAACAGGTAAACATAGAGCTTGAATGTCCTACAGAGTATCTTACTATCCACATGTCAACAGGCCAACACAGAGCTTGAATGTCCTAGAGAGTATTTTACTATCCACATGTCAACAGGCAAACACAGAGCTTGAATGTCCTACAGAGTATCTTACTAACCACATGTTAACAGGCAAACACAGAACTTAATTGTCCTACATAATTTCTTACTATCCACATGTCAACAGCCCAAGACAGAGCTTTAATGTCCTACAGAGTATCTTACTATCCACATGTCAACAGGCAAAGATAGAGCTTGAATGTCCTACAGAGTATCTTACTATCCACATGTCAACAGGCAAACACAGAGCTTGAATGTCCTACAGAGTATTTTACTATCCATATGTCAACCGGCCAACACAGAGCTTGAATGTCTCACAGAGTATCTTACTATCCACATGTCAACAGGCCAATACAGAGCTTGAATATCCTAGAGAGTATTTTACAATCCATATGTCAACAGGCCAACACATAGCTTGAATGTCCTACAGAACATCTTACTATCCACATTTCAACAGGCCAACATAGAGCTTGAATGTCCTACAGAGTATCTTACTATCCACATGTCAACAGGCCAACACAGAGCTTGAATGTCCTACAGAGTATTTTACTATCCACATGTCAACAGGCCAACACAGAGCTTGAATGTCTCACAGAGTATCTTACTATCCCCTGGTCAACAGGCCAACACAGAGCTTGAATGTCCTAGAGAGTATTTTACTATCCACATGTCAACAAACCAGCACAGAGCTTGAATGTCCTACAGAGTATCTTACTATCCACATGTCAACAGGCCAACACAGAGCTTGAATGTCATAGAGAGTATTTTACTTTCCATATGTCAACAGGCCAACACAGAGCTTGAATGTCTCACAGAGTATCTTACTATCCACATGTAAACAGGCCAACACAGAGCTTGAATGTCCTAGAGAGTATTTTACTATCCACATGTCAACAGGCAAACACAGAGCTTGAATGTCCTACAGAGTATTTTACTAACCACATGTTAACAGGCAAACACATAACTTAATTGTCCTACAGAATTTCTTACTATCCACATGTCAACAGCCCAAGACAGAGCTTTAATGTCCTACAGAGTATCTTACTATCCACATGTCAACAGGCAAAGATAGAGCTTGAATGTCCTACAGAGTATCTTACTATCCACATGTCAACAGGCAAACACAGAGCTTGAATGTCCTACAGAGTATTTTACTATCCATATGTCAACCGGCCAACACAGAGCTTGAATGTCTCACAGAGTATCTTACTATCCACATGTCAACAGGCCAATACAGAGCTTGAATATCCTAGAGAGTATTTTACAATCCATATGTCAACAGGCCAACACATAGCTTGAATGTCCTACAGAACATCTTACTATCCACTTTTCAACAGGCCAACACAGAGCTTGAATGTCCTAGAGAGTATTTTACTATCCACATGTCAACAGACCAGCACAGAGCTTGAATGTCCTACAGAGTATCTTACTATCCACATGTCAACAGGCCAACACAGAGCTTGAATGTCCTAGAGAGTATTTTACTATCCACATGTCAACAGGCCAACACAGAGCTTGAATGTCCTACAGAGTATCTTACTATCCACATGTCAACAGGCCAACATAGAGGTTGAATGTCTCACAGAGTATCTTACTATCCACATGTCAACAGGCAAACATAGAGCTTGAATGTCCTACAGAGTATCTTACTATCCACATGTCAACAGGCCAACACAGAGCTTGAATGTCCTAGAGAGTATTTTACTTTCCATATGTCAACAGGCCAACACAAAGCTTGAATGTCTCACAGAGTATCTTACTATCCACATGTAAACAGGCCAACACAGAGCTTGAATGTCCTAGAGAGTATTTTACTATCCACATGTCAACAGGCAAACACAGAGCTTGAATGTCCTACAGAGTATCTTACTAACCACATGTTAACAGGCAAACACAGAACTTAATTGTCCTACAGAATTTCTCACTGTCCACATGTCAACAGCCCAAGACAGAGCTTTAATGTCCTACAGAGTATCTTACTATCCACATGTCAACAGGCAAAGATAGAGCTTGAATGTCCTACAGAGTATCTTACTATCCACATGTCAACAGGCAAACACAGAGCTTGAATGTCCTACAGAGTATTTTGCTATCCATATGTCAACCGGCCAACACAGAGCTTGAATGTCTCACAGAGTATCTTACTATCCACATGTCAACAGGCCAATACAGAGCTTGAATATCCTAGAGAGTATTTTACAATCCATATGTCAACAGGCAAACACATAGCTTGAATGTCCTACAGAGTATCTTTCTATCCACATTTCAACAGGCCAACATAGAGCTTGAATGTCTCACAGAGAATCTTACTATCCACATGTAAATAGGCAAACACAGAGCTTGAATGTCTCACAGAGTATCTTACTATCCACATGTAAATAAGCCAAGACAGAGCTTTAATGTGCTACAGAGTATCTTACTATCCACATGTCAACAGACCAACACAGAGCTTGAATGTCTCACAGAGTATCTTACTATCCACATGTCAACAGGTAAACATAGAGCTTGAATGTCCTACAGAGTATCTTACTATCCACATGTCAACAGGCCAACACAGAGCTTAAATGTCCTACAGAGTATTTTACTATCCACATGTCAACAGGCCAACACAGAGCTTGAATGTCTCACAGAGTATCTTACTATCCACATGTCAACAGGCCAACACAGAGCTTGAATGTCCTAGAGAGTATTTTACTATCCACATGTCAACAGACAACACAGAGCTTGAATGTCTCACAGAGTATCTTACTATCCACATGTCAACAGGCAAACATAGAGCTTGAATGTCCTACAGAGTATCTTAATATCCACATGTCAACAGGCCAACACAGAGCTTGAATGTCCTACAGAGTATTTTACTATCCACATGTCAACAGGCCAACACAGAGCTTGAATGTCTCACAGAGTATCTTACTATCCACATGTCAACAGGCCAACACAGAGCTTGAATGTCCTAGAGAGTATTTTACTATCCACATGTCAACAGACAACACAGAGCTTGAATGTCTAACAGAGTATCTTACTATCCACATGTCAACAGGCAAACATAGAGCTTGAATGTCCTACAGAGTATCTTACTATCCACATGTCAACAGGCCAACACAGAGCTTGAATGTCCTACAGAGTATTTTACTATCCACATGTCAACAGGCCAACACAGAGCTTGAATGTCTCATAGAGTATCTTACTATCCCCTGGTCAACAGGCCAACACAGAGCTTGAATGTCCTAGAGAGTATTTTACTATCCACATGTCAACAGGCAATTATAGAGCTTGAATGTCTCACAGAGTATCTTACTATCCACATGTCAACAGGCCAACATAGAGGTTGAATGTCTCACAGAGTATCTTACTATCCACATGTCAACAGGCAAACACAGAGCTTGAATGTCCTACAGAGTATCTTACTATCCACATGTCAACAGGCCAACACAGAGCTTGAATGTCCTAGAGAGTATTTTACTTTCCATATGTCAACAGGCCAACACAGAGCTTGAATGTCTCACAGAGTATCTTACTATCCACATGTAAACAGGCCAACACAGAGCTTGAATGTCCTAGAGAGTATTTTACTATCCACATGTCAACAGGCAAACACAGAGCTTGAATGTCCTACAGAGTATCTTACTAACCACATGTTAACAGGCAAACACAGAACTTAATTGTCCTACAGAATTTCTTACTATCCACATGTCAACAGCCCAAGACAGAGCTTTAATGTCCTACAGAGTATCTTACTATCCACATGTCAACAGGCAAAGATAGAGCTTGAATGTCCTACAGAGTATCTTACTATCCACATGTCAACAGGCAAACACAGAGCTTGAATGTCCTACAGAGTATTTTACTATCCATATGTCAACCGGCCAAAACAGAGCTTGAATGTCTCACAGAGTATCTTACTATCCACATGTCAACAGGCCAATACAGAGCTTGAATATCCTAGAGAGTATTTTACAATCCATATGTCAACAGGCCAACACATAGCTTGAATGTCCTACAGAACATCTTACTATCCACATTTTAACAGGCCAACATAGAGCTTGAATGTCCTACAGAGTATCTTACTATCCACATGTCAACAGGCCAACACAGAGCTTGAATGTCCTACAGAGTATTTTACTATCCACATGTCAACAGGCCAACACAGAGCTTGAATGTCTCACAGAGTATCTTACTATCCCCTGGTCAACAGGCCAACACAGAGCTTGAATGTCCTAGAGAGTATTTTACTATCCACATGTCAACAGACCAGCACAGAGCTTGAATGTCCTACAGAGTATCTTACTATCCACATGTCAACAGGCCAACACAGAGCTTGAATGTCCTAGAGAGTATTTTACTTTCCATATGTCAACAGGCCAACACAGAGCTTGAATGTCCTAGAGAGTATTTTACTTTCCATATGTCAACAGGCCAACACAGAGCTTGAATGTCTCACAGAGTATCTTACTATCCACATGTAAACAGGCCAACACAGAGCTTGAATGTCCTAGAGAGTATTTTACTATCCACATGTCAACAGGCCAACACAGAGCTTGAATGTCCTACAGAGTATCTTACTATCCACATGTCAACAGGCCAACATAGAGGTTGAATGTCTCACAGAGTATCTTACTATCCACATGTCAACAGGCAAAAATAGAGCTTGAATGTCCTACAGAGTATCTTACTATCCACATGTCAACAGGCCAACACAGAGCTTGAATGTACTAGAGAGTATTTTACTTTCCATATGTCAACAGGCCAACACAAAGCTTGAATGTCTCACAGAGTATCTTACTATCCACATGTAAACAGGCCAACACAGAGCTTGAATGTCCTAGAGAGTATTTTACTATCCACATGTCAACAGGCAAACACAGAGCTTGAATATCCTACAGAGTATCTTACTAACCACATGTTAACAGGCAAACACAGAACTTAATTGTCCTACAGAATTTCTTACTATCCACATGTCAACAGCCCAAGACAGAGCTTTAATGTCCTACAGAGTATCTTACTATCCACATGTCAACAGGCAAAGATAGAGCTTGAATGTCCTACAGAGTATCTTACTATCCACATGTCAACAGGCAAACACAGAGCTTGAATGTCCTACAGAGTATTTTGCTATCCATATGTCAACCGGCCAACACAGAGCTTGAATGTCTCACAGAGTATCTTACTATCCACATGTCAACAGGCCAATACAGAGCTTGAATATCCTAGAGAGTATTTTACAATCCATATGTCAACAGGCCAACACATAGCTTGAATGTCCTACAGAACATCTTACTATCCACATTTCAACAGGCCAACATAGAGCTTGAATGTCCTACAGAGTATCTTACTATCCACATGTCAACAGGCCAACACAGAGCTTGAATGTCCTACAGAGTATTTTACTATCCACATGTCAACAGGCCAACACAGAGCTTGAATGTCTCACAGAGTATCTTACTATCCACATGTCAACAGGCCAACACAGAGCTTGAATGTCTAACAGAATATCTTACTATCCACATGTCAACAGGCAAACATAGAGCTTGAATGTCCTACAGAGTATCTTACTATCCACATGTCAACAGGCCAACACAGAGCTTGAATGTCCTACAGAGTATTTTACTATCCACATGTCAACAGGCCAACACAGAGCTTGAATGTCTCACAGAGTATCTTACTATCCACATGTCAACATTCCGATACAGAGCTTGAATATCCTAGAGAGTATTTTACAATCCATATGTCAACAGGCCAACACATAGCTTGAATGTCCTACAGAGTATCTTTCTATCCACATTTCAACAGGCCAACATAGAGCTTGAATGTCTCACAGAGAATCTTACTATCCACATGTAAATAGGCCAACACAGAGCTTGAATGTCTCACAGAGTATCTTACTATCCACATGTAAACAAGCCAAGCCAGAGCTTTAATGTGCTACAGAGTATCTTACTATCCACATGTCAACAGACCAACACAGAGCTTGAATGTCTCACAGAGTATCTTACTATCCACATGTCAACAGGTAAACATAGAGCTTGAATGTCCTACAGAGTATCTTACTATCCACATGTCAACAGGCCAACACAGAGCTTAAATGTCCTACAGAGTATTTTACTATCCACATGTCAACAGGCCAACACAGAGCTTCAATGTCTCACAGAGTATCTTACTATCCACATGTCAACAGGCCAACACAGAGCTTGAATGTCCTAGAGAGTATTTTACTATCCACATGTCAACAGACAACACAGAGCTTGAATGTCTCACAGAGTATCTTACTATCCACATGTCAACAGGCAAACATAGAGCTTGAATGTCATTCAGAGTATCTTAATATCCACATGTCAACAGGCCAACACAGAGCTTGAATGTCCTACAGAGTATTTTACTATCCACATGTCAACAGGCCAACACAGAGCTTGAATGTCTAACAGAGTATCTTACTATCCACATGTCAACAGGCCAACACAGAGCTTGAATGTCCTAGAGAGTATTTTACTATCCACATGTCAACAGGCCAACACAGAGCTTGAATGTCCTACAGAGTATTTTACTATCCACATGTCAACAGACAACACAGAGCTTGAATGTCTAACAGAGTATCTTACTATCCACATGTCAACAGGCAAACATAGAGCTTGAATGTCCTACAGAGTATCTTACTATCCACATGTCAACAGGCCAACACAGAGCTTGAATTTCCTACAGAGTATTTTACTATCCACATGTCAACAGGCCAACACAGAGCTTGAATGTCTCATAGAGTATCTTACTATCCCCTGGTCAACAGGCCAACACAGATCTTGAATGTCCTAGAGAGTATTTTACTATCCACATGTCAATAGGCAAACATAGAGCTTGAATGTCTCACAGAGTATCTTACTATCCACATGTCAACAGGCCAACACAGAGCTTAAATGTCCTACATAATTTCTTACTATCCACATGTCAACAGCCCAAGACAGAGCTTGAATGTCTAACAGAGTATCTTACTATCCACATGTCAACAGGCCAACACAGAGCGTGAATGTCCTACAGAGTATCTTACTATCCACATGTCAACAGGCCAACACAGAGCTTGAATGTCCAAGAGAGTATTTTACTTTCCATATGTCAACAGGCCAACACAGAGCTTGAATGTCTCACAGAGTATCTTACTATCCACATGTAAACAGGCCAACACAGAGCTTGAATGTCCTAAAGAGTATTTTACTATCCACATGTCAACAGGCAAACACATAGCTTGAATGTCCTACTGAGTATCTTACTATCCACATGTCAACAGGCCAACATAGAGGTTGAATTTCTAACAGAGTATCTTACTATCCACATGTAAACAAGCCAAGACAGAGCTTTAATGTGCTACATAGTATCTTACTATCCACATGTTAACAGGCCAACAGAGCTTGAATGTCCTACAGAGTATCTTACTAACCACATGTTAACAGGCAAATACAGAACTTAATTGTCCTACAGAATTTCTTACTATCCACATGTCAACAGCCCAAGACAGAGCTTGAATGTCTAACAGAGTATCTTACTATCCACATGTCAACAGGCAAACATAGAGCTTGAATGTCCTACAGAGTATCTTACTATCCACATGTCAACAGGCCAACACAGAGCTTGAATGTCCTACAGAGTATTTTACTATCCACATGTTAACAGGCCAACACAGAGCATGAATGTCTCACAGAGTATCTTACTATCCCCTGGTCAACAGGCCAACACAGAGCTTGAATGTCCTAGAGAGTATTTTACTATCCACATGTCAACAGACCAGCACAGAGCTTGAATGTCCTACAGAGTATCTTACTATCCACATGTCAACAGGCCAACACAGAGCTTGAATGTCCTAGAGAGTATTTTACTTTCCATATGACAACAGGCCAACACAGAGCTTGAATGTCTCACAGAGTATCTTACTATCCACATGTAAACAGGCCAACACAGAGCTTGAATGTCCTAGAGAGTATTTTACTATCCACATGTCAACTGGCCAACACAGAGCTTGAATGTCCTACAGAGTATCTTACTATCCACATGTCAACCGGCCAACATAGAGGTTGAATGTCTCACAGAGTATCTTACTATCCACATGTCAACAGGCAAACATAGAGCTTGAATGTCCTACAGAGTATCTTACTATCCACATGTCAACAGGCCAACACAGAGCTTGAATGTCCTAGAGAGTATTTTACTTTCCATATGTCAACAGGCCAACACAGAGCTTGAATGTCTCACAGAATATCTTACTATCCACATGTAAACAGGCCAACACAGAGCTTGAATGTCCTAGAGAGTATTTTACTATCCACATGTCAACAGGCCAACACAGAGCTTCAATGTCTCACAGAGTATCTTACTATCCACATGTCAACAGGCCAACACAGAGCTTGAATGTCCTAGAGAGTATTTTACTATCCACATGTCAACAGACAACACAGAGCTTGAATGTCTCACAGAGTATCTTACTATCCACATGTCAACAGGCAAACATAGAGCTTGAATGTCATTCAGAGTATCTTAATATCCACATGTCAACAGGCCAACACAGAGCTTGAATGTCCTACAGAGTATTTTACTATCCACATGTCAACAGGCCAACACAGAGCTTGAATGTCTAACAGAGTATCTTACTATCCACATGTCAACAGGCCAACACAGAGCTTGAATGTCCTAGAGAGTATTTTACTATCCACATGTCAACAGGCCAACACAGAGCTTGAATGTCCTACAGAGTATTTTACTATCCACATGTCAACAGACAACACAGAGCTTGAATGTCTAACAGAGTATCTTACTATCCACATGTCAACAGGCAAACATAGAGCTTGAATGTCCTACAGAGTATCTTACTATCCACATGTCAACAGGCCAACACAGAGCTTGAATGTCCTACAGAGTATTTTACTATCCACATGTCAACAGGCCAACACAGAGCTTGAATGTCTCATAGAGTATCTTACTATCCCCTAGTCAACAGGCCAACACAGATCTTGAATGTCCTAGAGAGTATTTTACTATCCACATGTCAATAGGCAAACATAGAGCTTGAATGTCCTACAGAGTATCTTACTATCCACATGTCAACAGGCCAACACAGAGCTTAAATGTCCTACAGAGTATTTTACTATCCACATGTCAACAGGCCAACACAGAGCTTCAATGTCTCACAGAGTATCTTACTATCCACATGTCAACAGGCCAACACAGAGCTTGAATGTCCTAGAGAGTATTTTACTATCCACATGTCAACAGACAACACAGAGCTTGAATGTCTCACAGAGTATCTTACTATCCACATGTCAACAGGCAAACATAGAGCTTGAATGTCATTCAGAGTATCTTAATATCCACATGTCAACAGGCCAACACAGAGCTTGAATGTCCTACAGAGTATTTTACTATCCACATGTCAACAGGCCAACACAGAGCTTGAATGTCTAACAGAGTATCTTACTATCCACATGTCAACAGGCCAACACAGAGCTTGAATGTCCTAGAGAGTATTTTACTATCCACATGTCAACAGGCCAACACAGAGCTTGAATGTCCTACAGAGTATTTTACTATCCACATGTCAACAGACAACACAGAGCTTGAATGTCTAACAGAGTATCTTACTATCCACATGTCAACAGGCAAACATAGAGCTTGAATGTCCTACAGAGTATCTTACTATCCACATGTCAACAGGCCAACACAGAGCTTGAATTTCCTACAGAGTATTTTACTATCCACATGTCAACAGGCCAACACAGAGCTTGAATGTCTCATAGAGTATCTTACTATCCCCTGGTCAACAGGCCAACACAGATCTTGAATGTCCTAGAGAGTATTTTACTATCCACATGTCAATAGGCAAACATAGAGCTTGAATGTCTCACAGAGTATCTTACTATCCACATGTCAACAGGCCAACACAGAGCTTAAATGTCCTACATAATTTCTTACTATCCACATGTCAACAGCCCAAGACAGAGCTTGAATGTCTAACAGAGTATCTTACTATCCACATGTCAACAGGCCAACACAGAGCGTGAATGTCCTACAGAGTATCTTACTATCCACATGTCAACAGGCCAACACAGAGCTTGAATGTCCAAGAGAGTATTTTACTTTCCATATGTCAACAGGCCAACACAGAGCTTGAATGTCTCACAGAGTATCTTACTATCCACATGTAAACAGGCCAACACAGAGCTTGAATGTCCTAAAGAGTATTTTACTATCCACATGTCAACAGGCAAACACATAGCTTGAATGTCCTACTGAGTATCTTACTATCCACATGTCAACAGGCCAACATAGAGGTTGAATTTCTAACAGAGTATCTTACTATCCACATGTAAACAAGCCAAGACAGAGCTTTAATGTGCTACATAGTATCTTACTATCCACATGTTAACAGGCCAACAGAGCTTGAATGTCCTACAGAGTATCTTACTAACCACATGTTAACAGGCAAATACAGAACTTAATTGTCCTACAGAATTTCTTACTATCCACATGTCAACAGCCCAAGACAGAGCTTGAATGTCTAACAGAGTATCTTACTATCCACATGTCAACAGGCAAACATAGAGCTTGAATGTCCTACAGAGTATCTTACTATCCACATGTAAACAGGCCAACACAGAGCTTGAATGTCCTACAGAGTATTTTACTATCCACATGTTAACAGGCCAACACAGAGCATGAATGTCTCACAGAGTATCTTACTATCCCCTGGTCAACAGGCCAACACAGAGCTTGAATGTCCTAGAGAGTATTTTACTATCCACATGTCAACAGACCAGCACAGAGCTTGAATGTCCTACAGAGTATCTTACTATCCACATGTCAACAGGCCAACACAGAGCTTGAATGTCCTAGAGAGTATTTTACTTTCCATATGACAACAGGCCAACACAGAGCTTGAATGTCTCACAGAGTATCTTACTATCCACATGTAAACAGGCCAACACAGAGCTTGAATGTCCTAGAGAGTATTTTACTATCCACATGTCAACTGGCCAACACAGAGCTTGAATGTCCTACAGAGTATCTTACTATCCACATGTCAACCGGCCAACATAGAGGTTGAATGTCTCACAGAGTATCTTACTATCCACATGTCAACAGGCAAACATAGAGCTTGAATGTCCTACAGAGTATCTTACTATCCACATGTCAACAGGCCAACACAGAGCTTGAATGTCCTAGAGAGTATTTTACTTTCCATATGTCAACAGGCCAACACAGAGCTTGAATGTCTCACAGAATATCTTACTATCCACATGTAAACAGGCCAACACAGAGCTTGAATGTCCTAGAGAGTATTTTACTATCCACATGTCAACAGGCCAACACAGAGCTTCAATGTCTCACAGAGTATCTTACTATCCACATGTCAACAGGCCAACACAGAGCTTGAATGTCCTAGAGAGTATTTTACTATCCACATGTCAACAGACAACACAGAGCTTGAATGTCTCACAGAGTATCTTACTATCCACATGTCAACAGGCAAACATAGAGCTTGAATGTCATTCAGAGTATCTTAATATCCACATGTCAACAGGCCAACACAGAGCTTGAATGTCCTACAGAGTATTTTACTATCCACATGTCAACAGGCCAACACAGAGCTTGAATGTCTAACAGAGTATCTTACTATCCACATGTCAACAGGCCAACACAGAGCTTGAATGTCCTAGAGAGTATTTTACTATCCACATGTCAACAGGCCAACACAGAGCTTGAATGTCCTACAGAGTATTTTACTATCCACATGTCAACAGACAACACAGAGCTTGAATGTCTAACAGAGTATCTTACTATCCACATGTCAACAGGCAAACATAGAGCTTGAATGTCCTACAGAGTATCTTACTATCCACATGTCAACAGGCCAACACAGAGCTTGAATGTCCTACAGAGTATTTTACTATCCACATGTCAACAGGCCAACACAGAGATTGAATGTCTCATAGAGTATCTTACTATCCCCTAGTCAACAGGCCAACACAGATCTTGAATGTCCTAGAGAGTATTTTACTATCCACATGTCAATAGGCAAACATAGAGCTTGAATGTCCTACAGAGTATCTTACTATCCACATGTCAACAGGCCAACACAGAGCTTGAATTTCCTACAGAGTATTTTACTATCCACATGTCAACAGGCCAACACAGAGCTTGAATGTCTCATAGAGTATCTTACTATCCCCTGGTCAACAGGCCAACACAGATCTTGAATGTCCTAGAGAGTATTTTACTATCCACATGTCAATAGGCAAACATAGAGCTTGAATGTCTCACAGAGTATCTTACTATCCACATGTCAACAGGCCAACACAGAGCTTAAATGTCCTACATAATTTCTTACTATCCACATGTCAACAGCCCAAGACAGAGCTTGAATGTCTAACAGAGTATCTTACTATCCACATGTCAACAGGCCAACACAGAGCGTGAATGTCCTACAGAGTATCTTACTATCCACATGTCAACAGGCCAACACAGAGCTTGAATGTCCAAGAGAGTATTTTACTTTCCATATGTCAACAGGCCAACACAGAGCTTGAATGTCTCACAGAGTATCTTACTATCCACATGTAAACAGGCCAACACAGAGCTTGAATGTCCTAGAGAGTATTTTACTATCCACATGTCAACAGGCAAACACATAGCTTGAATGTCCTACTGAGTATCTTACTATCCACATGTCAACAGGCCAACATAGAGGTTGAATTTCTAACAGAGTATCTTACTATCCACATGTAAACAAGCGAAGACAGAGCTTTAATGTGCTACAGAGTATCTTACTATCCACATGTTAACAGGCCAACAGAGCTTGAATGTCCTACAGAGTATCTTACTAACCACATGTTAACAGGCAAACACAGAACTTAATTGTCCTACAGAATTTCTTACTATCCACATGTCAACAGCCCAAGACAGAGCTTGAATGTCTAACAGAGTATCTTACTATCCACATGTCAACAGGCAAACATAGAGCTTGAATGTCCTACAGAGTATCTTACTATCCACATGTCAACAGGCCAACACAGAGCTTGAATGTCCTACAGAGTATTTTACTATCCACATGTTAACAGGCCAACACAGAGCTTGAATGTCTCACAGAGTATCTTACTATCCCCTGGTCAACAGGCCAACACAGAGCTTGAATGTCCTAGAGATTATTTTACTATCCACATGTCAACAGACCAGCACAGAGCTTGAATGTCCTACAGAGTATCTTACTATCCACATGTCAACAGGCCAACACAGAGCTTGAATGTCCTAGAGAGTATTTTACTTTCCATATGACAACAGGCCAACACAGAGCTTGAATGTCTCACAGAGTATCTTACTATCCACATGTAAACAGGCCAACACAGAGCTTGAATGTCCTAGAGAGTATTTTACTATCCACATGTCAACAGGCCAACACAGAGCTTGAATGTCCTACAGAGTATCTTACTATCCACATGTCAACAGGCCAACATAGAGGTTGAATGTCTCACAGAGTATCTTACTATCCACATGTCAACAGGCAAACATAGAGCTTGAATGTCCTACAGAGTATCTTACTATCCACATGTCAACAGGCCAACACAGAGCTTGAATGTCCTAGAGAGTATTTTACTTTCCATATGTCAACAGGCCAACACAGAGCTTGAATGTCTCACAGAATATCTTACTATCCACATGTAAACAGGCCAACACAGAGCTTGAATGTCCTAGAGAGTATTTTACTATCCACATGTCAACAGGCCAACACAGAGCGTGAATGTCCTACAGAGTATCTTACTATCCACATGTCAACAGGCCAACACAGAGCTTGAATGTCCAAGAGAGTATTTTACTTTCCATATGTCAACAGGCCAACACAGAGCTTGAATGTCTCACAGAGTATCTTACTATCCACATGTAAACAGGCCAACACAGAGCTTGAATGTCCTAGAGAGTATTTTACTATCCACATGTCAACAGGCAAACACATAGCTTGAATGTCCTACTGAGTATCTTACTATCCACATGTCAACAGGCCAACATAGAGGTTGAATTTCTAACAGAGTATCTTACTATCCACATGTAAACAAGCGAAGACAGAGCTTTAATGTGCTACAGAGTATCTTACTATCCACATGTTAACAGGCCAACAGAGCTTGAATGTCCTACAGAGTATCTTACTAACCACATGTTAACAGGCAAACACAGAACTTAATTGTCCTACAGAATTTCTTACTATCCACATGTCAACAGCCCAAGACAGAGCTTGAATGTCTAACAGAGTATCTTACTATCCACATGTCAACAGGCAAACATAGAGCTTGAATGTCCTACAGAGTATCTTACTATCCACATGTCAACAGGCCAACACAGAGCTTGAATGTCCTACAGAGTATTTTACTATCCACATGTTAACAGGCCAACACAGAGCTTGAATGTCTCACAGAGTATCTTACTATCCCCTGGTCAACAGGCCAACACAGAGCTTGAATGTCCTAGAGATTATTTTACTATCCACATGTCAACAGACCAGCACAGAGCTTGAATGTCCTACAGAGTATCTTACTATCCACATGTCAACAGGCCAACACAGAGCTTGAATGTCCTAGAGAGTATTTTACTTTCCATATGACAACAGGCCAACACAGAGCTTGAATGTCTCACAGAGTATCTTACTATCCACATGTAAACAGGCCAACACAGAGCTTGAATGTCCTAGAGAGTATTTTACTATCCACATGTCAACAGGCCAACACAGAGCTTGAATGTCCTACAGAGTATCTTACTATCCACATGTCAACAGGCCAACATAGAGGTTGAATGTCTCACAGAGTATCTTACTATCCACATGTCAACAGGCAAACATAGAGCTTGAATGTCCTACAGAGTATCTTACTATCCACATGTCAACAGGCCAACACAGAGCTTGAATGTCCTAGAGAGTATTTTACTTTCCATATGTCAACAGGCCAACACAGAGCTTGAATGTCTCACAGAATATCTTACTATCCACATGTAAACAGGCCAACACAGAGCTTGAATGTCCTAGAGAGTATTTTACTATCCACATGTCAACAGGCCAACACAGAGCTTGAATGTCCTAGAGAGTATTTTACTAACCACATGTTAACAGGCAAACACAGAACTTAATTGTCCTACAGAATTTCTTACTATCCACATGTCAACAGCCCAAGACAGAGCTTTAATGTCCTACAGAGTATCTTACTATCCACATGTCAACAGGCAAAGATAGAGCTTGAATGTCCTACAGAGTATCTTACTATCCACATGTCAACAGGCAAACACAGAGCTTGAATGTCCTACAGAGTATTTTACTATCCATATGTCAACCGGCCAACACAGAGCTTGAATGTCTCACAGAGTATCTTACTATCCACATGTCAACAGGCCAATACAGAGCTTGAATATGCTAGAGAGTATTTTACAATCCATATGTCAACAGGCCAACACATAGCTTGAATGTCCTACAGAGTATTTTACTATCCACATGTCAACAGACAACACAGAGCTTGAATGTCTAACAGAGTATCTTACTATCCACATGTCAACAGGCAAACATAGAGCTTGAATGTCCTACAGAGTATCTTACTATCCACATGTCAACAGGCCAACACAGAGCTTGAATGTCCTACAGAGTATTTTACTATCCACATGTCAACAGGCAAACACAGAGCTTGAATGTCGCATAGAGTATCTTACTATCCCCTGGTCAACAGGCCAACACAGATCTTGAATGTCCTAGAGAGTATTTTACTATCCACATGTCAACAGGCAAACATAGAGCTTGAATGTCTCACAGAGTATCTTACTATCCACATGTCAACAGGCCAACACAGAGCTTAAATGTCCTACATAATTTCTTACTATCCACATGTCAACAGCCCAAGACAGAGCTTGAATGTCTAACAGAGTATCTTACTATCCACATGTCAACAGGCAAACATAGAGCTTGAATGTCCTACAGAGTATCTTACTATCCACATGTCAACAGGCCAACACAGAGCTTGAATGTCCTACAGAGTATTTTACTATCCACATGTCAACAGGCCAACACAGAGCTTGAATGTCTCACAGAGTATCTTACTATCCCCTGGTCAACAGGCTAACACAGAACTTGAATGTCCTAGAGAGTATTTTACTATCCACATGTCAACAGACCAACACAGAGCTTGAATGTCTCAAAGAGTATCTTACTATCCACATGTTAACAGGCAAACATAGAGCTTGAATGTCCTACAGAGTATCTTACTATCCACATGTCAACAGGCCAACACAGAGCTTGAATGTCCAAGAGAGTATTTTACTTTCCATATGTCAACAGGCCAACACAGAGCTTGAATGTCTCACAGAGTATCTTACTATCCACATGTAAACAGGCCAACACAGAGCTTGAATGTCCTAGAGAGTATTTTACTATCCACATGTCAACAGGCAAACACATAGCTTGAATGTCCTACTGAGTATCTTACTATCCACATGTCAACAGGCCAACATAGAGGTTGAATTTCTAACAGAGTATCTTACTATCCACATGTAAACAAGCCAAGACAGAGCTTTAATGTGCTACACAGTATCTTACTATCCACATGTTAACAGGCCAACACAGAGCTTGAATGTCCTACAGAGTATCTTACTAACCACATGTTAACAGGCAAACACAGAACTTAATTGTCCTACAGAATTTCTTACTATCCACATGTTAACAGCCCAAGACAGAGCTTGAATGTCTAACAGAGTATCTTACTATCCACATGTCAACAGGCAAACATAGAGCTTGAATGTCCTACAGAGTATCTTACTATCCACATGTCAACAGGCCAACACAGAGCTTGAATGTCCTACAGAGTATTTTACTATCCACATGTTAACAGGCCAACACAGAGCTTGAATGTCTCACAGAGTATCTTACTATCCCCTGGTCAACAGGCCAACACAGAGCTTGAATGTCCTAGAGAGTATTTTACTATCCACATGTCAACAGACCAGCACAGAGCTTGAATGTCCTACAGAGTATCTTACTATCCACATGTCAACAGGCCAACACAGAGCTTGAATGTCCTAGAGAGTATTTTACTTTCCATATGTCAACAGGCCAACACAGAGCTTGAATGTCTCACAGAGTATCTTACTATCCACATGTAAACAGGCCAACACAGAGCTTGAATGTCCTAGAGAGTATTTTACTATCCACATGTCAACAGGCCAACACAGAGCTTGAATGTCCTACAGAGTATCTTACTATCCACATGTCAACAGGCCAACATAGAGGTTGAATGTCTCACAGAGTATCTTACTATCCACATGTCAACAGGCAAACATAGAGCTTGAATGTCCTACAGAGTATCTTACTATCCACATGTCAACAGGCCAACACAGAGCTTGAATGTCCTAGAGAGTATTTTACTTTCCATATGTCAACAGGCCAACACAGAGCTTGAATGTCTCACAGAGTATCTTACTATCCACATGTAAACAGGCCAACACAGAGCTTGAATGTCCTAGAGAGTATTTTACTATCCACATGTCAACAGGCAAACACAGAGCTTGAATGTCCTACAGAGTATCTTACTAACCACATGTTAACAGGCAAACACAGAACTTAATTGTCCTACAGAATTTCTTACTATCCACATGTCAACTGCCCAAGACAGAGCTTTAATGTCCTACAGAGTATCTTACTATCCACATGTCAACAGGCAAAGATGAGCTTGAATGTCCTACAGAGTATCTTACTATCCACATGTCAACAGGCAAACACAGAGCTTGAATGTCCTACAGAGTATTTTACTATCCATATGTCAACCGGCCAACACAGAGCTTGAATGTCTCACAGAGTATCTTACTATCCACATGTCAACAGGCCAATACAGAGCTTGAATATCCTAGAGAGTATTTTACAATCCATATGTCAACAGGCCAACACATAGCTTGAATGTCCTACAGAACATCTTACTATCCACATTTCAACAGGCCAACATAGAGCTTGAATGTCCTACAGAGTATCTTACTATCCACATGTAAACAAGCCAAGACAGAGCTTTAATGTGCTACATAGTATCTTACTATCCACATGTTAACAGGCCAACAGAGCTTGAATGTCCTACAGAGTATCTTACTAACCACATGTTAACAGGCAAATACAGAACTTAATTGTCCTACAGAATTTCTTACTATCCACATGTCAACAGCCCAAGACAGAGCTTGAATGTCTAACAGAGTATCTTACTATCCACATGTCAACAGGCAAACATAGAGCTTGAATGTCCTACAGAGTATCTTACTATCCACATGTCAACAGGCCAACACAGAGCTTGAATGTCCTACAGAGTATTTTACTATCCACATGTTAACAGGCCAACACAGAGCATGAATGTCTCACAGAGTATCTTACTATCCCCTGGTCAACAGGCCAACACAGAGCTTGAATGTCCTAGAGAGTATTTTACTATCCACATGTCAACAGACCAGCACAGAGCTTGAATGTCCTACAGAGTATCTTACTATCCACATGTCAACAGGCCAACACAGAGCTTGAATGTCCTAGAGAGTATTTTACTTTCCATATGACAACAGGCCAACACAGAGCTTGAATGTCTCACAGAGTATCTTACTATCCACATGTAAACAGGCCAACACAGAGCTTGAATGTCCTAGAGAGTATTTTACTATCCACATGTCAACTGGCCAACACAGAGCTTGAATGTCCTACAGAGTATCTTACTATCCACATGTCAACCGGCCAACATAGAGGTTGAATGTCTCACAGAGTATCTTACTATCCACATGTCAACAGGCAAACATAGAGCTTGAATGTCCTACAGAGTATCTTACTATCCACATGTCAACAGGCCAACACAGAGCTTGAATGTCCTAGAGAGTATTTTACTTTCCATATGTCAACAGGCCAACACAGAGCTTGAATGTCTCACAGAATATCTTACTATCCACATGTAAACAGGCCAACACAGAGCTTGAATGTCCTAGAGAGTATTTTACTATCCACATGTCAACAGGCCAACACAGAGCTTCAATGTCTCACAGAGTATCTTACTATCCACATGTCAACAGGCCAACACAGAGCTTGAATGTCCTAGAGAGTATTTTACTATCCACATGTCAACAGACAACACAGAGCTTGAATGTCTCACAGAGTATCTTACTATCCACATGTCAACAGGCAAACATAGAGCTTGAATGTCATTCAGAGTATCTTAATATCCACATGTCAACAGGCCAACACAGAGCTTGAATGTCCTACAGAGTATTTTACTATCCACATGTCAACAGGCCAACACAGAGCTTGAATGTCTAACAGAGTATCTTACTATCCACATGTCAACAGGCCAACACAGAGCTTGAATGTCCTAGAGAGTATTTTACTATCCACATGTCAACAGGCCAACACAGAGCTTGAATGTCCTACAGAGTATTTTACTATCCACATGTCAACAGACAACACAGAGCTTGAATGTCTAACAGAGTATCTTACTATCCACATGTCAACAGGCAAACATAGAGCTTGAATGTCCTACAGAGTATCTTACTATCCACATGTCAACAGGCCAACACAGAGCTTGAATGTCCTACAGAGTATTTTACTATCCACATGTCAACAGGCCAACACAGAGCTTGAATGTCTCATAGAGTATCTTACTATCCCCTAGTCAACAGGCCAACACAGATCTTGAATGTCCTAGAGAGTATTTTACTATCCACATGTCAATAGGCAAACATAGAGCTTGAATGTCCTACAGAGTATCTTACTATCCACATGTCAACAGGCCAACACAGAGCTTGAATTTCCTACAGAGTATTTTACTATCCACATGTCAACAGGCCAACACAGAGCTTGAATGTCTCATAGAGTATCTTACTATCCCCTGGTCAACAGGCCAACACAGATCTTGAATGTCCTAGAGAGTATTTTACTATCCACATGTCAATAGGCAAACATAGAGCTTGAATGTCTCACAGAGTATCTTACTATCCACATGTCAACAGGCCAACACAGAGCTTAAATGTCCTACATAATTTCTTACTATCCACATGTCAACAGCCCAAGACAGAGCTTGAATGTCTAACAGAGTATCTTACTATCCACATGTCAACAGGCCAACACAGAGCGTGAATGTCCTACAGAGTATCTTACTATCCACATGTCAACAGGCCAACACAGAGCTTGAATGTCCAAGAGAGTATTTTACTTTCCATATGTCAACAGGCCAACACAGAGCTTGAATGTCTCACAGAGTATCTTACTATCCACATGTAAACAGGCCAACACAGAGCTTGAATGTCCTAGAGAGTATTTTACTATCCACATGTCAACAGGCAAACACATAGCTTGAATGTCCTACTGAGTATCTTACTATCCACATGTCAACAGGCCAACATAGAGGTTGAATTTCTAACAGAGTATCTTACTATCCACATGTAAACAAGCGAAGACAGAGCTTTAATGTGCTACAGAGTATCTTACTATCCACATGTTAACAGGCCAACAGAGCTTGAATGTCCTACAGAGTATCTTACTAACCACATGTTAACAGGCAAACACAGAACTTAATTGTCCTACAGAATTTCTTACTATCCACATGTCAACAGCCCAAGACAGAGCTTGAATGTCTAACAGAGTATCTTACTATCCACATGTCAACAGGCAAACATAGAGCTTGAATGTCCTACAGAGTATCTTACTATCCACATGTCAACAGGCCAACACAGAGCTTGAATGTCCTACAGAGTATTTTACTATCCACATGTTAACAGGCCAACACAGAGCTTGAATGTCTCACAGAGTATCTTACTATCCCCTGGTCAACAGGCCAACACAGAGCTTGAATGTCCTAGAGATTATTTTACTATCCACATGTCAACAGACCAGCACAGAGCTTGAATGTCCTACAGAGTATCTTACTATCCACATGTCAACAGGCCAACACAGAGCTTGAATGTCCTAGAGAGTATTTTACTTTCCATATGACAACAGGCCAACACAGAGCTTGAATGTCTCACAGAGTATCTTACTATCCACATGTAAACAGGCCAACACAGAGCTTGAATGTCCTAGAGAGTATTTTACTATCCACATGTCAACAGGCCAACACAGAGCTTGAATGTCCTACAGAGTATCTTACTATCCACATGTCAACAGGCCAACATAGAGGTTGAATGTCTCACAGAGTATCTTACTATCCACATGTCAACAGGCAAACATAGAGCTTGAATGTCCTACAGAGTATCTTACTATCCACATGTCAACAGGCCAACACAGAGCTTGAATGTCCTAGAGAGTATTTTACTTTCCATATGTCAACAGGCCAACACAGAGCTTGAATGTCTCACAGAATATCTTACTATCCACATGTAAACAGGCCAACACAGAGCTTGAATGTCCTAGAGAGTATTTTACTATCCACATGTCAACAGGCCAACACAGAGCTTGAATGTCCTAGAGAGTATTTTACTAACCACATGTTAACAGGCAAACACAGAACTTAATTGTCCTACAGAATTTCTTACTATCCACATGTCAACAGCCCAAGACAGAGCTTTAATGTCCTACAGAGTATCTTACTATCCACATGTCAACAGGCAAAGATAGAGCTTGAATGTCCTACAGAGTATCTTACTATCCACATGTCAACAGGCAAACACAGAGCTTGAATGTCCTACAGAGTATTTTACTATCCATATGTCAACCGGCCAACACAGAGCTTGAATGTCTCACAGAGTATCTTACTATCCACATGTCAACAGGCCAATACAGAGCTTGAATATGCTAGAGAGTATTTTACAATCCATATGTCAACAGGCCAACACATAGCTTGAATGTCCTACAGAGTATTTTACTATCCACATGTCAACAGACAACACAGAGCTTGAATGTCTAACAGAGTATCTTACTATCCACATGTCAACAGGCAAACATAGAGCTTGAATGTCCTACAGAGTATCTTACTATCCACATGTCAACAGGCCAACACAGAGCTTGAATGTCCTACAGAGTATTTTACTATCCACATGTCAACAGGCAAACACAGAGCTTGAATGTCGCATAGAGTATCTTACTATCCCCTGGTCAACAGGCCAACACAGATCTTGAATGTCCTAGAGAGTATTTTACTATCCACATGTCAACAGGCAAACATAGAGCTTGAATGTCTCACAGAGTATCTTACTATCCACATGTCAACAGGCCAACACAGAGCTTAAATGTCCTACATAATTTCTTACTATCCACATGTCAACAGCCCAAGACAGAGCTTGAATGTCTAACAGAGTATCTTACTATCCACATGTCAACAGGCAAACATAGAGCTTGAATGTCCTACAGAGTATCTTACTATCCACATGTCAACAGGCCAACACAGAGCTTGAATGTCCTACAGAGTATTTTACTATCCACATGTCAACAGGCCAACACAGAGCTTGAATGTCTCACAGAGTATCTTACTATCCCCTGGTCAACAGGCTAACACAGAACTTGAATGTCCTAGAGAGTATTTTACTATCCACATGTCAACAGACCAACACAGAGCTTGAATGTCTCAAAGAGTATCTTACTATCCACATGTTAACAGGCAAACATAGAGCTTGAATGTCCTACAGAGTATCTTACTATCCACATGTCAACAGGCCAACACAGAGCTTGAATGTCCAAGAGAGTATTTTACTTTCCATATGTCAACAGGCCAACACAGAGCTTGAATGTCTCACAGAGTATCTTACTATCCACATGTAAACAGGCCAACACAGAGCTTGAATGTCCTAGAGAGTATTTTACTATCCACATGTCAACAGGCAAACACATAGCTTGAATGTCCTACTGAGTATCTTACTATCCACATGTCAACAGGCCAACATAGAGGTTGAATTTCTAACAGAGTATCTTACTATCCACATGTAAACAAGCCAAGACAGAGCTTTAATGTGCTACACAGTATCTTACTATCCACATGTTAACAGGCCAACACAGAGCTTGAATGTCCTACAGAGTATCTTACTAACCACATGTTAACAGGCAAACACAGAACTTAATTGTCCTACAGAATTTCTTACTATCCACATGTTAACAGCCCAAGACAGAGCTTGAATGTCTAACAGAGTATCTTACTATCCACATGTCAACAGGCAAACATAGAGCTTGAATGTCCTACAGAGTATCTTACTATCCACATGTCAACAGGCCAACACAGAGCTTGAATGTCCTACAGAGTATTTTACTATCCACATGTTAACAGGCCAACACAGAGCTTGAATGTCTCACAGAGTATCTTACTATCCCCTGGTCAACAGGCCAACACAGAGCTTGAATGTCCTAGAGAGTATTTTACTATCCACATGTCAACAGACCAGCACAGAGCTTGAATGTCCTACAGAGTATCTTACTATCCACATGTCAACAGGCCAACACAGAGCTTGAATGTCCTAGAGAGTATTTTACTTTCCATATGTCAACAGGCCAACACAGAGCTTGAATGTCTCACAGAGTATCTTACTATCCACATGTAAACAGGCCAACACAGAGCTTGAATGTCCTAGAGAGTATTTTACTATCCACATGTCAACAGGCCAACACAGAGCTTGAATGTCCTACAGAGTATCTTACTATCCACATGTCAACAGGCCAACATAGAGGTTGAATGTCTCACAGAGTATCTTACTATCCACATGTCAACAGGCAAACATAGAGCTTGAATGTCCTAC
The DNA here is from genome assembly GCA_036924085.1 of Ariolimax columbianus. NCBI lineage: Eukaryota > Metazoa > Mollusca > Gastropoda > Stylommatophora > Arionidae > Ariolimax > Ariolimax columbianus. Next base: position 69,657,570 of record JAVGWX010000001.1, on the reverse strand, counting down.
AGAGTATCTTACTATCCACATGTCAACAGGCCAACACAGAGCTTGAATGTCCTAGAGAGTATTTTACTTTCCATATGTCAACAGGCCAACACAGAGCTTGAATGTCTCACAGAGTATCTTACTATCCACATGTAAACAGGCCAACACAGAGCTTGAATGTCCTAGAGAGTATTTTACTATCCACATGTCAACAGGCAAACACAGAGCTTGAATGTCCTACAGAGTATCTTACTAACCACATGTTAACAGGCAAACACAGAACTTAATTGTCCTACAGAATTTCTTACTATCCACATGTCAACTGCCCAAGACAGAGCTTTAATGTCCTACAGAGTATCTTACTATCCACATGTCAACAGGCAAAGATGAGCTTGAATGTCCTACAGAGTATCTTACTATCCACATGTCAACAGGCAAACACAGAGCTTGAATGTCCTACAGAGTATTTTACTATCCATATGTCAACCGGCCAACACAGAGCGTGAATGTCTCACAGAGTATCTTACTATCCACATGTCAACAGGCCAATACAGAGCTTGAATATCCTAGAGAGTATTTTACAATCCATATGTCAACAGGCCAACACATAGCTTGAATGTCCTACAGAACATCTTACTATCCACATTTCAACAGGCCAACATAGAGCTTGAATGTCCTACAGAGTATCTTACTATCCACATGTCAACAAGCCAAAAAGAGCTTTAATGTACTACATAGTATTTTACTATCCACATGTCAACAGGCCAACACAGAGCTTGAATGTCCTACATAGTATTTTACTATCCACATGTCAACAGGCCCACACAGAGCTTGAATGTGTCACAGAGTATCTTACTATCCACATGTCAACAGGCCAACACAGAGCTTGAATGTCCTACAGAGTATTTTACTATCCACATGTTAACAGGCCAACACAGAGCTTGCATGTCTCACAGAGTATCTTACTATCCACATGTCAACAGGCCAACACAGAGTTTGAATGTACTAGAGAGTATTTTACTATCCACATGTCAACAGACCAACACAGAGCTTGAATGTCTAACAGAGTATCTTACTATCCACAAGTCAACAGGCAAACATAGAGCTTTAATGTCCTACAGAGTATCTTACTATCCACATGTCAACAGGCCAACACAGAGCTTGAATGTCCTACAGAGTATTTTACTATCCACATGTCAACAGGCCAACACAGAGCTTGAATGTCTCACAGAGTATCTTACTATCCACATGTCAACAGGCCAATACTGAGCTTGAATATCCTAGAGAGTATTTTACTATCCACATGTCAACTGGCAAACACATAGCTTGAATGTCCTACAGAGTATCTTTCTATCCACATTTCAATAGGCCAACATAGAGCTTGAATGTCTCACAGAGTATCTTACTATCCGCATGTAACCAGGTCAACACAGAGCTTGAATGTCCTAGAGAGTATTTTACTATCCACATGTCAACAGGCAAACACATAGCTTGAATGTCCTACAGAGTATCTTACTATCCACATGTCAAAAGGCCAACACAGAGCTTGAATGTCCTACAGAGTATTTTACTATCCATATGTCAAAAGGCAAACACAGATCTTGAATGTCTCACAGAGTATCTTACTATCCACATGTCAACAGGCCAACACAGAGCTTGAATATCCTACAGATTATTTTACTATCCATATGTCAACAGGCCAACACAGAGCTTGAATGTCTCACAGAGTATCTTACTATCCACATGTAAACAGGCCAACACAGAGCTTGAATGTCCTAGAGAGTATTTTACTATCCACATGTCAACAGGCAAACACATAGCTTGAATGTCCTACAGAGTATCTTACTATCCACATGTCAACAGGCCAACATAGAGCTTGAATGTCTAACAGAGTATCTTACTATCCACATGTAAACAAGCCAAGACAGAGCTTTAATGTGCAACAGAGTATCTTACTATCCACATGTTAACAGGCAAACACAGAGCTTGATTGTCCTACAGAGTATCTTACTAACCACATGTTAACAGGCAAACACAGAACTTGATTGTCCTACAGAATTTCTTACTATCCACATTTCAAAAGCCCAAGACAGAGCTTGAATGTCCTAGAGAGTGTTTTACTATCCACATGTCAACAGGCCAACACAGAGCTTGAATGTCTCACAGAGTATCTTACTACCCACATGTCAACAGGACAACACAGAGCTTGAATGTCCTAGAGAGTATTTTACTATCCACATGACAACAGACCAACACAGAGCTTGAATGTCTCACAGAGTATCTTACTATCCACATGTCAACAGGCAAACATAGAGCTTGAATGTCCTACAGAGTATCTTACTATCCACATGTCAACAGGCCAACACAGAGCTTGAATGTCCTACAGAGTATTTTACTATCCACATGTCAACAGGCCAACACAGAGCTTAAATGTCCTAGAGAGTATTTTACTATCCACATGTCAACAGACCAACACAGAGCTTAAATGTCTCACAGAGTATCTTACTATCCACATGTCAACAGGCAAACATAGAGCTTGAATGTCCTACAGAGTATCTTACTATCCACATGTCAACAGGCCAACACAGAGCTTGAATGTCCTACAGAGTATTTTACTATCCATATGTCAACAGGCCAACACAGAGCTTGAATGTCTCACAGAGTATCTAACTATCCACATGTCAACAGGCGAATACAGAGCTTGAATATCCTAGAGAGTATTTTACAATCCACATGTCAACTGGCAAACACATAGCTTGTATGTCCTACAGAGTATCTTTCTATCTACATTTCAACATGCCAACATAGAGCTTGAATGTCGCACAGAGTATCTTACTATCCACATGTAAACAGGCCAACACAGAGCTTGAATGTCCTACCGAGTATCTTACTATCCACATGTCAACAGGCCAACATAGAGCTTGAATGTCCTACAGAGTATCTTACTATCCACATGTCAACAGGCCAACACAGAGCTTGAATGTCCTACAGAGTATTTTACTATCCATATGTCAACAGGCCAACACAGATCTTGAATGTCTCACAGAGTATTTTACTATCCACATGTCAACATGCCAACACAGAGTTTGAATGTCCTACAGAGTATTTTACTATCCACATGTCAACAGGCAAACACATAGCTTGAATGTCCTACAGAACATCTTACTATCCACATTTCAACAGGCCAACACAGAGCTTGAATGTCCTACAGAGTATCTTACTATCCACATGTCAACAAGCCAACACAGAGCTTGAATGTCCTACATAGTATTTTACTATCCACATGTCAACAGGCCAATACAGAGCTTGAATGTCCTACAGAGTATCTTACTATCCACATGTCAACAGGCCAACACAGAGCTTGAATGTCCTAGAGAGTATTTTACTATCCACATGTTAACAGGCCAACACAGAACTTGAATGTCTCACAGAGTATCTTACTATCCACATGTCAACAGGCAAACACAGAGCTTGAATGTCCTACAGAGTATCTTACTAACCACATGTTAACAGGCAAACACAGAACTTAATTGTCCTACAGAATTTCTTACTATCCACATGTCAACTGCCCAAGACAGAGCTTTAATGTCCTACAGAGTATCTTACTATCCACATGTCAACAGGCAAAGATAGAGCTTGAATGTCCTACAGAGTATCTTACTATCCACATGTCAACAGGCAAACACAGAGCTTGAATGTCCTACAGAGTATTTTACTATCCATATGTCAACCGGCCAACACAGAGCTTGAATGTCTCACAGAGTATCTTACTATCCACATGTCAACAGGCCAATACAGAGCTTGAATATCCTAGAGAGTATTTTACAATCCATATGTCAACAGGCCAACACATAGCTTGAATGTCCTACAGAACATCTTACTATCCACATTTCAACAGGCCAACATAGAGCTTGAATGTCCTACAGAGTATCTTACTATCCACATGTCAACAAGCCAAAAAGAGCTTTAATGTACTACATAGTATTTTACTATCCACATGTCAACAGGCCAACACAGAGCTTGAATGTCCTACATAGTATTTTACTATCCACATGTCAACAGGCCCACACAGAGCTTGAATGTGTCACAGAGTATCTTACTATCCACATGTCAACAGGCCAACACAGAGCTTGAATGTCCTACAGAGTATTTTACTATCCACATGTTAACAGGCCAACACAGAGCTTGCATGTCTCACAGAGTATCTTACTATCCACATGTCAACAGGCCAACACAGAGTTTGAATGTACTAGAGAGTATTTTACTATCCACATGTCAACAGACCAACACAGAGCTTGAATGTCTAACAGAGTATCTTACTATCCACAAGTCAACAGGCAAACATAGAGCTTTAATGTCCTACAGAGTATCTTACTATCCACATGTCAACAGGCCAACACAGAGCTTGAATGTCCTACAGAGTATTTTACTATCCACATGTCAACAGGCCAACACAGAGCTTGAATGTCTCACAGAGTATCTTACTATCCACATGTCAACAGGCCAATACTGAGCTTGAATATCCTAGAGAGTATTTTACTATCCACATGTCAACTGGCAAACACATAGCTTGAATGTCCTACAGAGTATCTTTCTATCCACATTTCAATAGGCCAACATAGAGCTTGAATGTCTCACAGAGTATCTTACTATCCGCATGTAACCAGGTCAACACAGAGCTTGAATGTCCTAGAGAGTATTTTACTATCCACATGTCAACAGGCAAACACATAGCTTGAATGTCCTACAGAGTATCTTACTATCCACATGTCAAAAGGCCAACACAGAGCTTGAATGTCCTACAGAGTATTTTACTATCCATATGTCAAAAGGCAAACACAGATCTTGAATGTCTCACAGAGTATCTTACTATCCACATGTCAACAGGCCAACACAGAGCTTGAATATCCTACAGATTATTTTACTATCCATATGTCAACAGGCCAACACAGAGCTTGAATGTCTCACAGAGTATCTTACTATCCACATGTAAACAGGCCAACACAGAGCTTGAATGTCCTAGAGAGTATTTTACTATCCACATGTCAACAGGCAAACACATAGCTTGAATGTCCTACAGAGTATCTTACTATCCACATGTCAACAGGCCAACATAGAGCTTGAATGTCTAACAGAGTATCTTACTATCCACATGTAAACAAGCCAAGACAGAGCTTTAATGTGCAACAGAGTATCTTACTATCCACATGTTAACAGGCAAACACAGAGCTTGATTGTCCTACAGAGTATCTTACTAACCACATGTTAACAGGCAAACACAGAACTTGATTGTCCTACAGAATTTCTTACTATCCACATTTCAAAAGCCCAAGACAGAGCTTGAATGTCCTAGAGAGTGTTTTACTATCCACATGTCAACAGGCCAACACAGAGCTTGAATGTCTCACAGAGTATCTTACTACCCACATGTCAACAGGACAACACAGAGCTTGAATGTCCTAGAGAGTATTTTACTATCCACATGACAACAGACCAACACAGAGCTTGAATGTCTCACAGAGTATCTTACTATCCACATGTCAACAGGCAAACATAGAGCTTGAATGTCCTACAGAGTATCTTACTATCCACATGTCAACAGGCCAACACAGAGCTTGAATGTCCTACAGAGTATTTTACTATCCACATGTCAACAGGCCAACACAGAGCTTAAATGTCCTAGAGAGTATTTTACTATCCACATGTCAACAGACCAACACAGAGCTTAAATGTCTCACAGAGTATCTTACTATCCACATGTCAACAGGCAAACATAGAGCTTGAATGTCCTACAGAGTATCTTACTATCCACATGTCAACAGGCCAACACAGAGCTTGAATGTCCTACAGAGTATTTTACTATCCATATGTCAACAGGCCAACACAGAGCTTGAATGTCTCACAGAGTATCTAACTATCCACATGTCAACAGGCGAATACAGAGCTTGAATATCCTAGAGAGTATTTTACAATCCACATGTCAACTGGCAAACACATAGCTTGTATGTCCTACAGAGTATCTTTCTATCTACATTTCAATATGCCAACATAGAGCTTGAATGTCGCACAGAGTATCTTACTATCCACATGTAAACAGGCCAACACAGAGCTTGAATGTCCTACCGAGTATCTTACTATCCACATGTCAACAGGCCAACATAGAGCTTGAATGTCCTACAGAGTATCTTACTATCCACATGTCAACAGGCCAACACAGAGCTTGAATGTCCTACAGAGTATTTTACTATCCATATGTCAACAGGCCAACACAGATCTTGAATGTCTCACAGAGTATTTTACTATCCACATGTCAACATGCCAACACAGAGTTTGAATGTCCTACAGAGTATTTTACTATCCACATGTCAACAGGCAAACACATAGCTTGAATGTCCTACAGAACATCTTACTATCCACATTTCAACAGGCCAACATAGAGCTTGAATGTCCTACAGAGTATCTTACTATCCACATGTCAACAAGCCAACACAGAGCTTGAATGTCCTACATAGTATTTTACTATCCACATGTCAACAGGCCAATACAGAGCTTGAATGTCCTACAGAGTATCTTACTATCCACATGTCAACAGGCCAACACAGAGCTTGAATGTCCTAGAGAGTATTTTACTATCCACATGTTAACAGGCCAACACAGAACTTGAATGTCTCACAGAGTATCTTACTATCCACATGTCAACAGGCAAACACAGAGCTTGAATGTCCTAGAGAGTATTTTACTATCCACATGTCAATAGGCAAACACATAGCTTGAATGTCCTACAGAGTATTTTACTATCCATATGTCAACAGGCCAACACAGAGCTTAAATGTCCTAGAGAGTATTTTACTATCCACATGTCAACTGGAAAACACAGAGCTTGAATGCCGTACTTAATATCTTACTATCCACATGATAACAGGCAGACACCATGCTTTACTGTTTAAAAAAATATCTTACTATCCACGTGTTAACAAACCGACAGTAAGTTTTAATGTCCTACACAATATCTTACTTCTTCTTCTTCTTCAACAAATTCACGTTGATTTCTGACAGCGTACTTCGAAGAAGATATCTTACTGTACCCATGTCATCAAACCGACTCTGAGCTTTGCTATCCTACATGATATTGTACTATCCACATGTTTTAATGTCATTCATAGCATTTTACAGTATCCATGTCAACAGACCAACACCAAGCTGTAATGTTCTAATATAAAATCTTTCTTTCTAAATGTCAGCAGACCTAATATCAAACTGTAATGTACTACATAAAATCTTACTATCTAAATGTTAACAGACCGATGCTATTCGCTAATATCCTATATATTCTCTTACTGTCACCATGGGGACGGTGTGACCTAGCGGTTAAGTGGCACGGCTCAAAACCCAAAGGTGCTAGGTTCAATCCCCATCACAGCGCCGTTACCCTGGGGAAGCGAATCCTTAGAAAATGCAAGAGGAAGCAGACCCTTACATAAAATGCATGCTGAAAATGGATGCACTTGGTCGAAAGGCGCAAAATAAAAACCACAGCACAATGTACACCACCTTGGGGATTAGAGAAATAAGGCGAACTCAAAAAAAAAACAACAAAAACAAACTCTCACCATGTCAACAGAATTACACTAAGCTTCAGTGTCCTAAATATTATCTTAATGTCCTCATATAACCAAACGATTCTGAGATTTAATTTCATATATAGCATCTTACTGTCTGCATATTAGCATACTATCTGAGTATCCCAACAGTAACATACACGAACAGTCACCTAACTTTACTGTACTGCATAGCATCTTACAATCCCCATGTTAACAAACCTACCTAAAAGCATTAGTGTCCTACATAATATCTTACTGACCCCACTTTAACAGATCTAAACTGAGCTTGACGGTCCTATAAAGTATCTCACTGACGCCACTTTAACAGACCAACTCTGATTTTTAATCTCCAACATAGTATCTTAGTATCAGCATGACAAAAGATGAAGGCTAACACTGAGCTTTAAGGTCCTATGTAGTATCTTACTGTCTGTATATTAACAGATGGACACCAAGATAATTGTCCTGTAAAGTATCATACTATCCCTATCTTAGCAGGCCGATAACAAGCTGTAATGTCCTACATAGTACATTACTAATTTGCATGTTAATAGCCGAAAACCGAGCTTTTGGCATAGATGACGTACATAGTATCTAACTATACAACTGTTAGCAGACAGACACTGAGTTTTATTGTCCTATGTAGCATTAAACTGTTTGCATGTTTACAAACCATTCCCATTTGTTAATGTCCTACATGTAATCTTACTGTCCAGAAGTTAACATACTAACACAGAGCTTAAATGACCTACTTTTTATCTTTCTGTCCCAAAGATAGCAGTCTGACACAAATCTTTAATGTCCTACCTATTGTTTTACTAACCACACGTTATAACAGAATGAAAGCAAGCTTCACTTTTCTACATAACATCAAATTATCCACTTCTTAACACACAGACAGTGAACTTTCATGTCCTACTTATTTTCTTAATATCCACATGTTAATATACACCAACTGAGAAATAATGTTGTATATATTTTCTCACTATCCACATGAAAACAGACCAACCTCATGAATAGGTGTCCTACATAGTATATTTTTTCCCCCAGGTAAACAGACCAAAACTGAGCAGTAATGTCCTACATAGTATCTTACTCTCCGCTTGTTAACAGACCAACACCGATCTATAATGTCCTTTATAGTATCTTACTATCCCCAGGTCAAAATACCAAAACAGAGCAGTAATGTCCTACATAGTATCTTACTATCCGCGTGTTAACAGAATGACAGCTAGCATTACTTTACCTCATAGTATTGTACTATCCACTTGTTAGCAAACGAACAGTGAGCTTTCATGTCCTATATATTTTCTTAATATTCAAATGTTAACGCATAACAACCGAGATGTACAGTTGTATATATTATCTTTCCCCTTGATAAAATATCAACACCGAGCTGTAATGTCATACATAATATCTTACTAACCATCATGTTTACAGACCAACACAGAGAACACGTGTCCTACACAATGTCATACAGTTCAAATGTATTAACAGACCAACACTGAGAACACGTGTCCTACACAATATCTTACAGTTCACATGTATTAATAGACCAACACTGAGAACACGTGTCCTACACAATATTTTACAGTTCACATGTAAAACCAACACTGAGCTTTTCTGTCCTATACAGTGTGTTACCTTCCATTTGTTAACAAACAGACACCAAGAATAAATGTCCTAAACAGCATCCTGCTGTCCCCATGTCAATAGACCAAAAAAGAGCTGTGATGTTTTAAATAAATTTTTACTATCAATACATTAACAACCCCACACTGAGCCTTATCGCCAAAATAAAAGTATCTTCCTTTCCCCCAAAAAAGAGATGCAATAGACTTAATTATTTTATCTGACTATCACAGTGCAAACAGAATGACACCGTGGTTCAATGTCCTTTATATTATCTTGATATTCACAGAACAAAAGAAGTAGTCCGACAACAGACTCTACTGTCCCACATAGTATCTTACTTTCCACCTCTCAACAAACTGACCATGTCCGTTAATGTTGTACATATTATACTACTAATCACATGTTAATAGATCCACACTGTGCTTCAATGCCCTACATTTTATCTTTGAATCCCCATGCCAGAAGAACACTTAGCTTTACTGTTATACACACTATCTTACCATCCACAATGTCGACAGACCAGCACCAAGCTTTGATACCCTACATATTATCTTACCACCCACACATTAACAGACCAGCACCAAGATTTGATACCCTAAATAGTATCTTACAATCCATTTGATAACTGACCAATACTAAGATTGGATACCTTACATATTACTTTACTATCCACATGGCAACAGATGTAGACCACCATGTAATTTTAGTCTTACGTTGCACCTACAATCCATAAATTAACAGACCAAAACCAAAATGCGTGTTCTACATAGCATTTTACTTTCACCGTGTTTTAGTGAAATGAGATACCAAAGGATGCAGAGCTAAGGCAAAAGCTATGGTGCAGCCACTATGTCCTGGTAAAGATTATGGACTGCATCATGATTACTGGCTTGCAGATATAACATGACCAAAGGATCCTGAACGCAAAGAGGAATAAAGAATTTTTGCACGCTAGAGGACTACAATTGAGTTTTAATGTCCTACATATTATCTCTTTATCTACAAATTAACAGATAGACACTAAGATTTAATGGTGTACATATTATCTTACTATCCACCTGTTAGGAGTCAGATACTGAGCTTTAATCTCTTACATGAGGTCTTACTATTTACAAATCAACAGATGCAAACCAACTTGGAGATTTACTGTCTTGAAAATATCTTACTATCCACATGTTAGTAGACTAACACTCAGCTGTAATGTCCTACATAGTATCTCACTATCAACATATTAGCAGATTGACACCAAGCTTTAATCTTGTACATGATATTTTACTATTCACATGTTAGCACACCAACCGCAAGCTTGTTAGCAGTCTAATGCAGAGCTTTGATGTCCTACATAGTATCTCACTATCAACATATTAGCAGATTGACACAAAGCTTTAATCTTCTACATGATATTTTACTATTCACATGTTAGCACACCAACCGCAAGGTTGTAAGCAGTCTAACGCAGAGCTTTGATGTCCTACATAGTATCTCACTATCAACATATTAGCAGATTGACACCAAGCTTTAATATTGTACATGATATTTTACTATTCACATGTTAGCACACCAACCGCAAGCTTGTTAGCAGTCTAACGCAGAGCTTTAATGTCCTACATAGTTTCTCACTATCAACATATTAACAGACTGACACCAAGCTTTAATCTTCTACACAGTATCTTGCTATCCACATGTTAACACACACACAGCAATATTTACGTTCGTACATATAATCTTACTGTCCACATGTTAACTACAATAGCATTTTCAACTCTCAATCCCTTCGACGGTTTGCAAAGACTGGCCTTTTCAAACAAGCTAAACGCCTACTGTGTATGTATTTGCTTAATGGATGAATCAACAACAACAGAACCGAACACAGGTGTTTTGCAATCAATTCTAGAGCTGCATTTATAATGCCAGTAGGAACAGTATGTAATAAGTAGTTTTGGAAATCTGTCAATACTGTAGGGTTTTACACAGTTGTACACACACACAGACACACACACACACAAACGTAAAGAAATATGTGCATTCGTACAAAAATGTATGTTTAAAATAATAAGATATGTATTACTACCATGCTTTCAATTTGGTGTATGTTAATAGTGCCAGTATTCGAATATATCATAGATACACAGAATGACAGCAAAGAGTCATTTTATCAATACCTGGGCTTTAGGAATGTGTACTTTAATATATGTTTGTTTACATTTGTTAATATGGCAACTTATGCGTCTTGTGAAATAAAGAAATAAACAAGAAACAAACACACACTGGAATAAGGTTCAATTTAATGTTTACGTATTTTTTATGCCACATTATAAATATTATGTCTACATATATTCAGCCAGCAGTAAACATGCAAGATTCCATATGGCTAGTGTTATTAAAATGATGGTAATGGGTGTCCTGTTCTAAAAAATGTACAGTTTAAAATGTGGATATGTACAATGAGATTAACAATCTATAGATGGTATGTTAGAGAAATTTATAACATAAAAGTCTACATACATTTGCTTACATATCATTAAATCCAAGCTTGAACAATTTAAAAGTAGCACCCACGGAATATAAGCACGCTTAACCATAAACAACTTTCAGCACAGGATCTTCGATTAGCTAGATAACAGTTTCACGGTCTAGTAGTGAACTGTATTTACACGGACAATGATTACTTCGTCATAAGGGCAATGTATTCAAAAGAAAGGGATGTAATAAATGCACTACAATAATATAAATGATTTAATAACTACATGAAAATAAAGCAAAAACTTATAAAAGTTAAGGTTGCGTATAATGGAGCATACCATACGAAATTTAACTTTCGGAAATTTCTAACATTTATTTGCATTTTATGAATATTATTAAATTCATTTTAAAAACAATATGCGAGTCGCTGTCACCACAACAGAGCTAACTTAAACAGGCATCAGCATATATGCTAACTCTAACCTTACTATTAACAGCTACAGGAGCAGCCAGTGTTGTCTTCTGCCAGTTACTTGTCTAGTTCGCTCCATGACTTCGACGCCGGTCAAGGTTCAAGGTTCAGTTCTTGTGATAAGCACGGCTTTGCTGTCACAATCGTCGCCGACGAGCGCCCGGGGTCGCGAGCTGTTCCTCCCCATATGTCGTGCACGAGGACGACAACAAGCGTGAGAAATTTGGTCGGGTGGATAATTAACACCTATCGCCTTCAGTGTACAGATGCCAATGTACACGTCCATGTGGTTCTGGTGTAGGGCCATAGCTCACTCGTTCTAAGGTTTGTAACCTGGATAAAGAGGGGAGACGCCCAAGCCAGAACCTCTCACGCAAATTTTTTATGATGGGATAACTCTCAATTATATATTGTTTTTGCATTTTTTTGGTTATGTTCCTTGCCATGTTTAAAGAAACACTGGATGTCAACAACATCGGCGACGAAGATGGCACACGACATAAAACTACACCCCCTTCCACGCCTTCTAACGACACAAGTTGATAGAAGATGATGATGATGATGATGATAATCATGACAATAATAATAACAAAACATTGGTCATTGACCTACAATAGAACAATTAGATAGATGTTTAAGCATACAACCATGAAGGAATGATTATTCCGTGAGATAAGCAGAAGAAAAAGTGTGATTCCCATTAAGACATGTTATTAGAGGAAACATAAGACCACACTATATGTACATGTAGAGCGTAGGATACAACGTTGGTAGAGTGGCTGCTTCTTTCCGGCTGCAACTTGTTCCAACCAACCCAGCTGTAAGCGAGTACCAGATTTACTGTTAGGAGAAATGATAGAGGAACAGGAATTGGTTTTCACAAAACCTGAAGTTTTTGGTTTGATTAGAGGTTTCAATTTCTGGATTCTGTGACGAAGACTTGCCCTTTTCTACCACAGACCGTTGTCCTTTATGCGGTATCATGTCGTATTGACCAGTTCATGGATTCGTGTGTGTATCAGAACAATGAAGATTCTAGTACCTCATCCCTGACGGTAATAAAATAAATGTATATATCAGTGATATTGTAAGCCAAGACATCGAGGAAGGGAACTGGCTACCCCCATCTGATAAAAGCTAAAACCTCTTATATAGAAGTTTCTACCACAGCATCCCCGACTACAGTATATTTGTATTACTTGATGTATCCATGAATGTAAACAGCAAGTTGGCTGTGTTTGTATTCTGACATTCTTTCCTTGACATAATCAACAGTTTGTTGGGCGGATTGTCGCTACGGTTGGCACGTTCTAAATGCATGTTTTTGCTCGAGAGCTTCAATCCCTTCTGTATTTTGTGTTGGCCTTTAACTGGTAGTGGGCGGGGTACATTGGAATGTCTTATATGATCATAGCAGTTCATATTTGTCACACATTAGTTGGTAGTCAGCATTGATTGCTGAGAGTACAGAGAAACAAGAAGACCAAAGTAGAGAGAGCGAAAGAGGGAGAGAGAAAGAGAGAGAGGATGAACAACAGAAATATGTATATTGTTAGATGACTGTTAATTTGTGTAGGTGTTAAAAACAATTCGAGGTAAATCTTCTTCTTCGTACGCTGTCAGACGTCAACTTGAATTTGTTCGAAGAAGGCAGCTGTCATCCTGAGGCTGTCGACACTGCCATAGAGCTTGTCTAGTGTTGCCACTGGTGATGGCCACATGTGCTTTCTCTGGTTCTCGTATGTCGGGCAATTTTGCAGCAGATGTTCCGCGGTCATTTTCCCTGTACCACAGGTGCATTCGTCAGTACCACCTTTCTTCAGTTTATTGAATAGATGGTACCTCAGTCTGTTGTGGCCTGTGCGGAGTCTGAAGACCACGACCTGCTCTCTTCTGTTCAACTGGTAGTGGACATAATTTTTTGTGTAGCCAGTATGCTCTGTTTCCCATTTGGCCATGTATCTGGCCCTAATAAACCTTTTGAACTCTTCGTAGGTCACATTAGAGTCTGGTTGTGGTAACCTTAGACCTTCTTTATCCAGTCTGTCTGCCTCCTCGCCCACTACTCCAGCGATGTTAGGGCCTGCTGCATCCGATTGTTTGCTATGGTGAGATTTCCTTCAGTGGTCCACAAAGCCAGATCGTCTGCAAACATGGAGCTGTGGACTCTTCTTAATATATTCTCCATTATGTTGTTTATATACACCAGAAAAAAGTGTGGGTGACAGTACTCCCCCTTGGGGTACTCCCTGCTCCAGTGTCACATTTTTGCTCATCTTCCCTTGTACTTGAACTCTGGCTGTTCTGTTTTCGAGATAGTGGCTGATCAATCTGTACATTTTTCCAGATACTTCACTTCTTTATAGCTTGACTTTAAGTCCCTCTTTCCCCACCTTGTCAAATGCCTTCTCTAGATCCACCCAAACCGCTACTGTATGCTTTTTCTCCTGATAAGCATCCTCAATTTTCTGCGCTATGAGAGTGATCTGATCCTCAGTGGATCTGTGTTGTCTAAATCCCGCTTTCTGTGGAATTAATATGTGTTTTTCTGCCAGGTGCCACATCAGTCTGATGTTTATCATACGCTCCATCAGTTTACATACACAGCTCAGTAGACTGATAGGCCTGTATCAATTTGGATCTGTTCTATCTATTTCTTTCTTTGGTACTGGTATTCGATGTAAATGATTTTAACATGAAAAGGAAAAGGTAATCCTTTCGCAATCATTGATGTCGAGGTTGAAGTGTTAGAGACTTCACTGTACTAGGCCTCAGCTTTTTATGAGGTGGGGTGGCCAACTCACGTAGTCGCCACATTTCCTGCAATGACACTTAGCCACGTACAGGTTTAGTTATTAATGAGAATATCTTTTGACAGAGTTGAGAGTAAGTAAACACGATTAGAAATGTGAATCAGTTTCTACAGCTTTATGAAAATGGTTAGAGTTAGTGTGTGACTTTATCTATGCCGAGATAGCATGTCTTGAAATCATTCCTCCTGCATAGTTTATAAGAATCAAATAACCGATATCCTGACTTCAAAAGCCATAACAGCATGTTGTTGTTATTGTTGTTGTATTTATTGTTGTTGTAAAATGCCCGTAATATGTAAGATTCATTTTGTGTGCGTCCTGTAAAAGACGTTAAGTGGCGGGCTGCAACAGGATGTAAGAATAGCCTTGAGAGTTTGAAAGATTAGTTGGCAGGGGCATAAACTTAAACATAAAGATACACATAAGTACCTAGGAATTACAATGGATCGCACATTGTCCTACAAAGAACACTGTGAAGCGGTGAAACAAAAAAGTTAGCACAATCATAAAACGTACTGAGTAAGCTAACAAACACGGCATAACTTAACTTAACATAACGAATTTATATTGGTTTAGAAAACTCATCAGAGTCTGTAGACAACCAGTCCCATTTGCATTACCCTGCTCTAATAACTATGTACATCCTATTTATTCTTAAATGCATTAACTGTCTCTGCCTCCACTATTTCATGGGGCAAAGCATTCCAAGCATTCACCACTGTCTGAATTAAAAAAATGTCCTGTGTCCAATTTGGACTTTTCGTTAGTTAATTTGTATCTGTGCCCTCTTGTTCTTGTTGGTGGTTGCATTTTGAAAAACTTGTTATAGTCTGATTTAACTTTTCCTGTGATTATCTTATCAACTTAGATTAAGTCACGTTTAATTCTTCTCTTTTCTAGACACTAACGGCCGGTTTTTCTGAGTCTTTCCTCGTAACTGTAATTCTGGAATCCCACTATCAGTTTTGTCGCTATTCTTTGTATCCTTTCCAGTATATTTATAGCTCTTCTACGATAAGGACTCCACACCTGTACACAGTACTCCGATCTAGGTCTAACTAATGCTTTATACAGTTTGTCAATCACCTCATTACTCCTATGTTTAATATTTCTTTTTTTTATCATACCTAACGTTGCATTTGACTTATTCACTGCTACCTGGACTTGCTCACTCACCTTAACTGTATGCTCTATTATTACCCCTATGCCCCTTTCGTTATCTATCATTCTAGTATTGTTCTCGCCCATTCTGTAATTTTGTTCCATTTTTTACTTCACACCACTCAGAGTACTCCTTATTTATGCCAATCGCTGTCTTCTTCCCGTTAACCAACTTTCAATCCATTCGGCAACCTGCCCATCTATCCCATGTGATTTTAACTTTTTAAATAATCGTTGATGAGGTACTATATCAAACGCCTTTGTAAAATCTAGATAAATAACACCCTTATCTATGTTTTTAGTAATCACCTCCATGCACTCCAATAGATTTGTTAAGCACGGTCTCCCTCTAGTAAACCCATGCTGACTATTTCTGATTAGATTTAACCTGTCTAGATGCATTACAATGTTTTTTTTCATTATTGACTCTAACAATTTACAGACTATGCTCGTTAAACTTACTTAATTAGCTGGATCTGATTTCTTTCCTCTTATGAATAAGGGAATCACTCCTGCATCTTTCCAATCTCTTGGAACAATCCATTTTGCAAGTGATTGAGAAAATAATATAGCCAATGGTTTTACTAGTTAGTCTATACTTCAAATAGCATTGATGAATGGATACCATCTTGATCTGTACATTTATCTACTTTTAATCCTTCCAATCTTTTTAGAACCATTTCCTCCGTAATACAGAATTATTTTAATCGCACTATATCCATTTGACATTTTAAAATATGTATAGGCTCTGGTATCTTGGAGGAGTCTTCTTTTGTATAGACTGTGCCAAAGTATTGATTTATTAGATTAGCTATCTCCCTATTTTCTCTGCTTATTGTCACTGTACTGTCTATGAGAAAGCTTACCTTGTCTTTAGGTCTTTGTTTATTTCTAACATTAGAAAAGAAGCTTTTACCATCAGTCTTGATCCTATAAGTAAGTTTTTTTGCTGCTTTATTTACTTTCTGAACTATGTTTTCGTTGTCCAAATATTTTAAATATATTTCTTTTGATTTACTTGCCTTTATATACTTTGTCCAGGCTTTAGTTTAAGCTCTTGTACATTTAGCTACAAATCTAGTAGTTCCCTTTTTATGATTGGTGTTTACCTCCATATATGAAACATATTCGACTTTTAGTTGTTCTAAAAGTGTTTTGAAACACTCTCCCTCTTGTTCAACGTCTGTACCTCTGACAATATATTTCCACTTTATGTGGCTGTCTGTATCTTTCATCTTCTGTACATCTGTCTTAGAGTAGTCGTGTGCTCGCGAGTGTATATTTACATACATTGAAAAGGCTGTTATAGGATATCTTTTATGGACAACTGATCACTGCAGCTAAAGGAATCGACTACCCCACACCGCGATTCAAGGACGTATACAAGATGGACATGACGTCATGCGACATCCAAGCCGAAAGCTCAGGATTGAGTCGATTGCAGACAGTCAGTTGGGAGGTGCACAGTAGTTGCCGACGCTTGTAGAGGCCATCTGGATCCAGAGAAATCGGCACGACTGACAAGATCGGGGAACACCCCGGCAAGTCAGCCTCCTCAGCCCCGTTGTACGATCTGCGACAGGGACTGCCACTCACGTACTGGGGTTTGCAGCCATAGCAGACTGTGTCGAAATACGGGAGACATAGCTGGGCAAACTTCGCCAGGGCGCCAGGCGCATGATGATCAGTGACTGAGATGCCAATGAACTGATGAATATTAAATGTATTTACTTGTCTTAGCTTGGTTTGTTCTCCATCTCCCGCTACCAAACCCTGACAGGGGCCTAAGTAGCAGAACGCAGTCCAGAGAACGGAATGCGTTACGTCGATATTTGCACCTTTCGGTCCAACACATCCGACTTCAGCAAGCATTTTTTGAGTACCGGGTTAGCATTCGCTCTTCGATCCCTTCTCCTTAGCCAGTCTGCTCTGTTGCAGCCTGTTTTCTAGAATACTGCGCGGACGTGTAGAACGGCCTTGGCAGTAAGGTTCGCTAGCCATTACGCTATCAGTCAGCTATGGCTCGCTGACCGCTGCAGCTCACCATCTTGATCCGGTATTTACTTGATTTTGAAGAAATATTATCGTGACAATAATAATGGGCCTATCGCCGTCGATGAGAATAACCAACATCATCTTGTGTCATACTGCGCCCATAAGTCTGTGGGCGGATGCGTTCATGACAGATTAAGCCAACACCAGCTGGTGCTGGTTTTCCCTCTACTCTATACTTCCATCTGATCGCCCGTCGACCCTCGCTAACTGCATGCAAGGCTCTTTTTCAGGCTAAACGATTTACTGCCAGGATTCACTGAATCGCTTTTATTGACGTCCACGTGACCGCCTTACTGCGCTAAGCTCGCTAAACAGAAGTTTCTTTTGGAACCTTTCACTTGACATTCGAGAAACTTGGCCAGTCTATCTCACTTTAACCTTCTACAAAAGTGTATGAATAGTGTAGTAGTAATGAAAAGTGTATGGTTATTTGTGGTGTGGTCTTGTAGCCAATTTGGAGTATGTGTCATGTAGAAGTGATTCAACCTCCTGGCGTGTTTGGCGTACACACTCCAGCTCTCTCACCCATAGATCAGGGTTTAGAGACTGGCCGGATGTTTGCCAATCAGATTAGTTGCTGTTTAACGATATACTTCATTTAAACATTCAATTCTTCTTCGGGCAATATCAGGTAGTACTATTTACTCATGTTTATCTTCTTTTTCTTTCTCTTCTTCTTCTTTATCTCCTTTTTCGTCTTCCTTTTTTCCTTCGTCTTCTTCTTCCTATTTTGTCTTTCTCTTCTTCTTCTTTCTCTTCTTCTTCTTCTCTATTTTCTTCTTCATTCTTTACTTCTTCTTCTTTTTCTTCTTCTTTTCCTTCTTTTTCTAGCTCACCGACAATTTTATTAAGTGTACACGTAAAGGCCAGTTCTATGGACAAAGTCTACTGTGGTGGGGAGTTCTTCAAGACTCTCACAAAAGTGTGTATGTGTGGGTTCGTCTCCGTGGGTCAGTATTCACAACGCAGTTGCTTTAACATGTTACAGTCTTGACAAAGGAAGGGTTCTGATATTGACACGTAACTGCATACCGAGTAGCGCGGTAGCTGTCAATCACACTAGACAAGCAGAAATTGTAGGACTCGACATAATGACACAAGAAACGAAGATCCGCATCTTCAACCTGTATGGCCCACCCAACAAAGACCTGTCGCTCTCGAGTATGGAAATCAAGGACTCCAGCTGCCTAGTAGTTGGAGACTGCAACAGCCACTCGGAGAGTGGGGATATTCGGACACAGACAACAGAGGTGATGAAGTGGAAGACTGAGAGATAGACACAAATCTCTATCTTTGCAATAGGCCGGAGGACAGTCCTACCTTTTATTCTAGAACATGGCATACCACCTCTACTCCAGACTTTGCTTTTTCCACGATGGATATTCATCACAAAATAGACCACCAGGTGCTCAACCAAAGGCCAATTAGGCTAGAAATTGATATGGAAGTAGGCCCACAGGAAATAAAAGCGCTCCCACGTTGGAACAATAAACGAGCCGACTGGGACAGATTCGCAATTCTGACAGATCGGCTATGTGAAACCATCAACACACGGAATAACAATATGAAACCTATGGTGGAAAGTCTAAGCAAAACAATAATGCAAGCAGCCACCGAAACCATCCCAAGAGGGGCAAGGAAAAACTACAAGCCATATTGGAATGATGAATTGCAGAAAGCGGAAGACGAAGTCTCAAATGCTAGGAACATGGCAGAGATAGAACAATCTATGGAGGCAAATATCGCCCTCAAGGCTATCACGGCGAAATACAAAAGAACCGTAAACCAAATAACAAGAGACAGCTGGAAAAATAAAACAATTAGATAAAGAAGGGAACAAACTGTGGAAGTTAGTCAGATTCATGAATGACGAAACACCATCAAATAAACAAATTACCATCAAGCAGATCGACAACATGTTTACTGGAAAAAAAAGCAGCAAACGCCTTTATAAAACATTATGCCAGAGCAAACCACATTGATGTCCCTACAGACAGGCACACAGACATTAGTGAAGAACAAAAGAGCCACGACAACATCAAGATGGCACCAGAGGAGCACATGATGGCAAAACTAACAATGAATGAAATGGAAGAGGCCATGAGAACTTTAAAGAAAAAGAATTCGCCCGGAAAAGATGGGGTAACATACGAAATGCTGATGGGGTTGGGCCAAACAGCAAAGAGGAAGTTACTATCAGTCCTGAACAAAAACTGGAAAAGGGGAATTGTACCTCAGGCATGGAAAGACGCTTTACTTATACCAGTACCAAAGAAAGACAAAGATAGAACAGATCCAAATGGATACAGGCCTATCAGTCTACTGAGCTGTGTAGGAAAACTGATGGAACGTATGATAAACACCAGACTGATGTGGCACCTGGCAGAAAAAAACACATACTAATTCCACAGCAAGCAGGCTTTAGACAGCACAGATCTACTGAGGACCAAATCACTCTCATAGCCCAGTTAATAGATGATGCTTACCAGGAGAAAAAAACACACAGTAGCGGTTTGGGTGGATTTAGAGAAGGCATTTGACAAGGTGTGGATAAAGGGACTTAAAGTCAAGCTACGAAGAAGTGAAGTTTGTGGGAAAATGTACAGATGGATCAGCCACTACCTCGAAAACAGAACATCCATAGTTGAAGTTCAAGGGCAGATGAGCAAAAAGGTGACACTTGAGCAGGGAGTACCCCAAAGGGGAGTACTGTCACCAACACCTTTCCTGGTGTATATAAACAACATCACAGAGAATCTACCAAGAAGAGTCCACAGCTCCATGTTTGCAGACGATCTGGCTATGCGGACCTCTGAAAAAAATCTCACCATAGCAAGCAATCGGATGCAGCAGGCCCTAACATCGTTGGAGGATTGGGCGAACTCATGGTTAGTCTAAAAAACTGAGGAAAAAACAACATGTACGATATTCTCGCTTTCAAACAAACCCCAGAACACCAAAATAAGTCTTAACGGCAAATATCTGCGGCCAAACGACAACCCAAACTACCTGGGAGTCACATTTGATCAGTGCATGACATGGAAAAGTCAGATTGAGAGAAACCGAATGAGAGCCAGACAAAGAATGGCAATCATGAGAAAACTTGCTGGCACAAGCTGGGGAACAGACGAAAGTATATTAAAGAAACTGTACACTGGAAGAGTGAGACCAGTTCTCGAGTATGGCATTGCGGCATGGACAACAGCAGCAGAGGCGAACTTTTATAAAATTAGCAAACTTCAAAACCAAGCCATGAGAGTTATAACAGGAGGCATGAAGTCAACGCCAATTGTAGAACTGGAAAAGATTAGAAATCTGCAATCCATGACCGACAGAAGAGACTGCAGAGCCCAGAAGAAACTCAGAAGACTGACAGACCACCCAATGCATCAGATACTAAATAGATTTGGAAATGGGAAACTAAAGTGCAGAAACCTTGCAGAAATAGCCAAAGCAAAGATGAGCGAAGACCCTATGAACATATTAACACCAAAGCTCATCCCTACTGTACGCAAACCTACCTGGAAGCAGCATTTCATTCCGGAGGTGGTAGAAAATATACCAGGTATTTGAAACAAGAACAGCCAGACTGAAAAAGAAAGAAGAGACATAACCCTGAGGTACAAAACGAAAAACTACCCAAGCATGGACTGGACCCATGCATACACCGACGGTTCTGTAACAAGCACAACACAGAACGGAGGGGCAGAGGTATTCCTGAGCCTACCAAATGGCAGAAAAATAACACTGTCAGTGGCAACTGGAAAATACTCAAGCAATTTCAGAGCGGAGGCAGAGGCACTGAGGGCTGCAGCAGAAGCAATGCTGACAGGCAAAAGAAATGAAAGGCAGATAGTCCTGTTTACAGATGCCCTGGCCGTAGTCACAGCACTAACAAGCCAGAAAAATACTGAACTAAATGATTTAAGAGCAGTACTCTGTCAACTATGCCAGTAGTCCGCACCAAAAAGAGTAGTGGTACAGTGGGTTCCATCCCACTGTAACATCCAAGGCAACGAGGAGGCAGACAGACTGGCAAAAGAAGGTGCAAGACTACCACAACCAGATTCTAGTGTGACCTACGAAGAGTCCAAAAGGCTTATTAGAGCCAGATACATGGCCAAATGGGAAACAGAACATACTGGCTACACAAAAAACGATGCTTATTGCCAGTTGGACAGAAGAGAGCAGGCCATGGTCTTCAGACTCCGCACAGGCCACAACAGACTAAGGTACCACCTTTTCAATAAACTGAAGATAGGTGGCACTGACGAATGCACTTGTGGCACAGGGAAAATGACTGCTGAACATCTGCTGCAAAACTGCCCAACATACGACGACCAGAGAAAGCAGATGTGGCCATAACCAGTGGCAAACACTAGACAGGCTCTATGGCAGTAACGACAGCCTCAGGATGACCGCTGCTTTTTTCGAAAAAATACAGGTTGACGTTTGATAGCGTACGAAGAAGATGAAGAAGAAGAAGAAGAAGAAGAAGAAGAAGAAGAAGAAGAAGAAGAACAGCAGTAGTATTCTTCACAATCTAATTCCCAATTTGCGTTACAATACTCAACGATATTATGACGATATTATGATGTTCTGATGCCCATCGCAGGCCGTGATGCGACTATGTCAAGACAGGTTTTTGTTAATCGTCTAAGGGAAAGTTTTTAGCCATGTGTGTTCTATGGTCTCCCTTGTCAAGTGAATGTCACGTATCCCTTTTCGGAATAATGTTTTTAAATACATAAAATACAATAGCAGAGAACCAGTTATATAGAAATAGTTAACAAAACAAACACAAAAGTACATGTGATATATGTGTATTTCTTAACAACTTCAATAGAAACACAATACATTAAAAATAATAATAATAATAATAATAATAGCTGTCCATCGATATCGATGACGACCGCCGACATCATCCTTCACAGATTTCCCTGTTGGGTGTGGGTGCGCATGTGGCTGAACAGGCCAATGCGAGCACGAAAACATCTGCTTCATACCGGGCACACGAGGTTTGTAGAAGGGGATGGTGTTCCCGCTGCTCGGGATTTCCGCGTCTCGCGTCTGTTCTGGGCTTTCACAACACGGTCATCTTAACCCGCAGCTACACCCGATTTGACTGCGCTTCTCCAGTCAGATCTGTTTTTCGCAAGACATTCCCAGGTGTCGATGTCTATCTGGCAACTTTTTAGTGAGTCCTTCAGACCGTCTTTAGAACGTTTCTTTGGGCGCCCGCTCTCGCGCCATCCCTCTCTCAGCTCGCCGTAAAGAAGCTTCTTTGGGAGCCGCTCGTCTGACATACGGACGAGGTGTCCGGCCCATCATAATCTTGCTTTTTCTAGCAGTGCATGGATGCTGGGCATGTTAGCCCTCGAGAGAACCTCGATGTCAGTGACACGATCTTGCCATCGGATGTGGAATATTCGCCTCAAGCAACCTGTGTGGAAGTGGTTTAACCTCCTTGCATGTCCAGAGTTTACAGTCCAGCTTTCGCAAGCGTATAGTAGGGTTGGAATGATGGTTGCACGGTAGACTTTGAGTTTGGTCTTGACGCTGATTCCACGACGTGCCCAGACCATCGAGCGCATTCTACCAAAAGATGTGCTGGCCTTTGCTATTCTGCTTGCCACCTCATCGTCTAGGCTGACAGATCTCGACAGCGTGCTGCCCAGATATGTGAGTTTGTCTACGGCATTCAACGTCTGCCCGCTGACTGTAGTCTCTGGTTTTGTGTATGGCATGCTTGGTGCTGGCTGGTACATGACCTCTGTTTTTTTGGCATTTATGGTCAGGCCAAAATTTTCGCATACGGCAGAGAACTGGTCCATTCCAACCTGCATGTTCAGTTCTGAGTTACTCATTAGAGCGCAGTCGTTAGCAAATACAAGTTCCCTGATTATGTCGCCAGCCACTTTGGTTTTGGCCTTCATTCTTCTGGAATTGACTAACTTGCCATCTGTGCGGTACTTTATGGGTATTCCAAGCTCCAATGATCTGAAGGCGTCTGTCATCGTGGCCGCGAACATCATGCTGAACAAAGTCGGGGCGAGTACACATCCTTGTTTTACTCCGTTTGATACTAGAAAGAAACGTTTTAGAGATTGCACCTCTGTCCAGTACACGAGCACACATACCTTCGTGTAGCTGTTTCACCATTGTTATGAGCGTGTTGGGGCAGCCAAACTTAGACATTATCATCCACAGCCCTCCTCTGTTTACTGTATCAAATGCCTTTGTCAAATCAATAAATGTGGTGTACAAGGCCTGATTTTGTTCTCGACACTTCTCTTGTACTTGGCGAGCGGCAAAAATCATGTCCACTGTTCCTCTTCCGGCTCTGAATCCACATTGGTTTTCTGGGAGGTGGTGGCTTTGTTCAAGGTGTTTGTTGAGCCTGTTTAGCAGTAAGCGCGCTAGGATCTTGCCTGCTACGGAGAGTAGCGATATTCCACGATGATTGTCGCATTCCTGACGGTTGCCTTTTCTTTTGTACAGGTGAACGATTGAGGCGTCCTTTAGCTCCTGCGGAATTTTACCTTCAGCCCACATGTGACAGAAGAGTTCAGTGATCTTTCTGGTGAGGGATGGGCCAGCTGTCTTATATACCTCTGCTGGTATTGCATCAGCTCCTGGAGCTTTTCCTATAGATAGTGAACTGATTGCCCTGTCGACTTCCTCCTCAGTAATGACTTCATCCAACGCCAGGTTCAGTTCCACCTGCGGCATTCGCCGGATGGCCTCTTCATTTATGGACGATGGGTGGTTTAGTATTTTGCAGAAGTGGTCTGCCCATCTGTCTATAATCTGAACCTTATTTGTTAGCAGTACCCCATTAGCACTGCGAACTGGAGTATTACTAGAGGGCTGCGGGCCGTAGAGAGCTTTCAGTGCCTCGTAAAACCGTTTGGTGTCATGACGCTCGGCTAACATCTCAATTTCGTCGGCTATTCTGCTGAGCCAGGAATCTTGTATCTCTCTAAGCCTGGTCTGGACAGCTTTGCGAGCAGTATTCAAGTCAGCTTTTGCTGCCGGAGATGGTGTGTCCCTGTGCGCTTCATGTTTTGCATCAAGAAGGCCCTGTATTTCTAGATCGTTCTCCTCAAACCAGTCCTTATGCTTGCGCGTGAGTGGGCCAATGTGTTTAACAGCTGTATCGTAGAGTGTGTTTCTCAATGATGCCCAGTTCTCTTCGATGTCGTTCTTTTCAAAACGAAGCTCAGACAGTCTACCCTCAAGCTCTTCCTGGAAGACTCCTCTCGTGGGTTTGTATTTCAGCTGAGAGACATTTAGCCTCCTCGGTGGTTTTTTTCCCTGGGGGCGCATTTTGGGCTGGATCTTGAAGTTTAGCTTGGCAATGACAAGTCGATGGTCGGTCCAACATTCTGCACTACACATGCTCTTTGTTACCATAGCACCCGCTCGATCCCTACGTCTGATGATAATGTAGTCAATGAGGTGCCAGTGGCGGGACCTTGGGTGCATCCATGTGGTTCTATTTCGGACATTTAAAATAGAAAAAAGTTAATTACATTATTGTTTGAATGAACGTGCTGCGTATATATGCAGAACAATCTGCAACCTGAACTAACAAGACCGTCGCCGCTGGGACTGGGAAGCCTTCTCGTTCATTAAAACGGTCCAAAATCACTGGAGGACAAATTGAGAGTGATCCACAGCCTCTCTTGAGAGACGCTTGGTCAGAATCACTCTCCGTAACCAACGCATGCAAAATTACTACAATTTGGATATAGCGACGATTGTCCCTGATACGGTATTCTGTGCAGACAAGGCAAACTATAGATGGGCAGGTCACATCTTGAGACAAAACGATGGTCGATGGAGCATAGCGACAGTTGTCTGGTACCCCCGAAGTAAAAACAAAGATACCCCGGGGAAAACATCCATTGCGTTGGTCAAGCTCTCCTGCTGTGCGCAACATCCGAGATGTCTTTAGTAGAATGCTTACCAACCACTGGACTTCCGTGACCCAAGGCAAGGTCCGCTGGAAACGGATAGGAAGCCCGCAGCAAGGCTGAGGAATGGGTCACAAAGATCAAGAAATGCTGACAGCGTGAAGGCTTGTTGTTTCCCTTTCTCAAAGAGAACTGTTGTGTTGTACAAACCACACGTTTGCCACGTTAGACATCTAATCGGTTTCGATTTGTTTTTCTTTTTTGCTACAAATGTCGAAAATCCATATTTGCAGATATATATTGTTGGAAATGGAATGAAAACTTGCATAGCTCGCTTTACAAGATAAGGCTAGTTTACTAACTGCATTGTAGATAGTCTGTTCACACCACGACTGTGTCCACGTGCGATCTAGCCCGGTGGGTCTAACAACTAGCGAAATGTAAAAGTACTGATGAGCGTAAACACAACTCAACGAAGTCCAAAATCTTTACCTGAATTTAAAGTGCAACCAAGATAACGATCACAGGCAAGGCAAAGACCAAACCTAAAATTATTTTAGAATAACAGAAGATTGAGAAAGTCACAAGCTTTGAGTACCTCGGCTCAGTTATAAGCGCTAATGGCTACGGCAATGCAGAGGTTCAATAAAATGAGAAACTGATGACAGAACATTAATAAAATTAAAATAACTATTCTGTGAACTTGCATTATACCGATAAAGACATACGGATGTGAAACGTGGACCCCCAAACAAACACTTAAGAAAAGGATTGCATCTTTTGAACTAAACGGCTACAGAAAAGTGCTCAAAATACAATGGATAGCAAAAAGAAAAATGCAGATATCCTTAACTTAACTTAACTTAACGTCCTTAAACTGGTTTAGACGACTCTGCAGAATCTGTATACATACAGTTTCATTTCATCACCTAGCTCTAAAAGCTATGCGCATCCAATTTATTATTAAATGCATTAACTGTCCTTCCCTCCACTACCTCCCATGGCAATGCATTCCAAGCATTCACCACTCTCTAATTAAAAAAATATTTCCTAATATCGAATCTGGACCTCTCTTTAGTTAATGTGTAACTGTACATTTATCTACATTAAACTCCATTTGCGAACCTACAAACCACTCTCGAATTTTATCTAAATCCGATCTCAATATATATCCACATCTGCTTGAGATATAGATAAAGATATAGATATACTATAGATCCTACTTAATATCAAACAAAATTGGTTAGTAAAGAACATCTTGTCTCGAAAGCTAAAATAGTTTCTTCTTCTTCTTCGTTCGTCTTCAGACCTCAACTTCAATGATTTTAACGAAGGCAGCAGTCGACTCAAAGCTCTGTACGCTTCCGTACGCTTCAGATCAGGAATCTGAACACAGACATGTTTTGTTTGTGAGCCATCGAGACTTCGCAACCACGTATGAACACTTATATAAAAGCTTAATACATGCAATTCAAATTCATATCTTTTCTATCGTTATCGCTGCTTGTTTCAAATCTATCAATAACATGACCTCCCATAGTGTATCCGGGGTCCCTTACTGAGAATGGTAGAATATAACCGCCACAGAATACTGTCACAGTAGGTCAAGGGCAACCAATCTTAAGGTGAGCGATGTATGTATTTCACCTGAGTGGCCAAAACATTCATACCATGTTGATCGCGAGGACTAAGAGTTGTCCATGTATGTGGCAATCTCAAAATGTACAAATTATCGCTACCGTACTGCAAATAACTAGAAAAAGTATTTCCTAAAAGCTGGTCATGGTAAGTCAAATACAATGCTGGACCTGTGCTTCAACAAAAAGAGATGAGTGATCTTGATTTAACTTAACTTAACGTCTTTATACTGGTTTAGAAGACTCTGCAGAGTCTGTACGCAACCAGTTTCATTTACATTTCCTTGCTCAATAAGCTATGCGCATCCAATTTATTCTTAAATGCATCAACTGCCCCTGCGTCCATCACTTCCTGTGGAAATGCATTCCAAGCACTCACCCCTCTCTGACTAAAGAAATATTTCCAAATATACAATCTTGACCTTTCTTTATTTAATTTGAAGCTATGCCTTTTTGTTCTGATTTGATTGATTGAACTCCATGCATGTATTGAAAGGCGTGACTAAAGAGAGTTGTGCATGAGGATAACAACCTCATCATGCAAGTAAACTGTTACATAAACTCCTACTGCAAGATCATGCAAAGCTTTTTGCTGAAGTCATCTTGATGGAGGTTGACTGTACTTGTACTGATGTGCTTCGGCTGGAGCGAAAAATGTCAAGAAAAGAGATCTTCCTTGTTCGTCTTCAGACCTCGAATTCAATTACTCTAACGAAGGCAGCAGTTGACTTGAGGGTCCGAGCACTTCTGTACAGCTACTCGTGGAAGGACACTGATTGTTGCCAAATGCTACTTCTTGTCGGTATACGATGGACAGGACTGTAAAATGTGTTCTGATGTCATGGGGGATGTGCCGAGAAGATAGATGGCCAGCTAGAGTCGTTGCCTTGTGTTTTAAGTCAAGTCAGGTAATCCTCATACTCAACCATTGTCTTTGTGTTGGTTTATGAATCTCGGGCAGCGTGGAGGAAGACGTAGTAGAATCTAAATGTCTCAGCCAGGTGTTCCGCGGGAGACTCCATTAGTGGTGAGGTCTTGTATTTCGTATAGTGTAAAGTGCAGAATCTGCAACAAAAGAAATATTATTTGTAAGATTCTGTGTTTACTTTAATCTTAGTCTTAGTAGACCTGTAATTCTACAAGGGAAGATGACCCTGTGGAGGTCCCAGCTGTGGTGTGAGCTGGATAAAGGAGGGATGAGGATTTCCTGTTTAGCGTGTTAGGCTCGAGCAGCTTATTACTCCGCTGTGTTAAGACAAGTGCCAAGAAGTTTGGTTAATAGATCTGCGAGTCCATCTTAAAAGACTCAAACACTAGACCAACTTGACCCGCAGCCTGTTAGGCGCCATCTATGCTGCTCTTAACAAACCAATTAAGCATAACCGGTGTTGTGCCATGTCACACAGTTAGTCGCCTCTTATGACATGCTCTATGTAGGGCAGTGGTGCTATTCTTGTCATTGCCATACCCAAAGATCCAGAATCATTCGGGATGTTTACTGTAGTACGCCGCCCATACAGTGGGTTAGAGGACATATGTTGCTAATACAGAGAATACTAGTTGTTTTTGCTTGTGAATGCACATATCGACAAAGGGATATGTTGCTACTCAGATATTAAGCTCGCAATATCGCTAGACCTATAAAAGAATGTTGCACATAGCGACAAAGGAGTATTTTGCTACTCAGATATTAAGCTCGCAATATCACTAGACCTATAAACGAATAATGCGAATCACAATGTAAACATGCAATTCCCTAGTAGTGGATCCAACGGGAAGCTTCGACTGGTCCATTTCCTCTTCTTCATTTTCGTTCGTCTTCAGACATCAACTTCAATGACTCTAACGAAGTCATCAGTCGACTCAAGGCTCTCTACGCCTCCGTGCAGCTTCTCGTGGAAGGACACTAGCTGTTGCCAAATGCTACTTCTTTTGTCGGTATACTGTGGACATGACTGCAAAATATGTTCTGCCTTCATGGGGGCTGTGCAGCAGGCATAACGGTCTGTAGTACCAATCTTGAACTTGTACAGCTGACATCTCAGACTGTTGTGACCTGTGCGTAGCCGGAGAATGATCATCTATGTGGCCAGGGTGTGGTTTTTTTTCTTCCATTTTGCACTGTACGTTGCCCTGATGAATGCTTTAGTCTCATTGTATGTAATTTCTGTATCTAACGTAGGTTAGGTTCTTGATTTTGTTCCATAGCGGTATTTTAACAATTCCTATCTATTTTTTATACTCCACAGGCGATAAGAGAGAGACTGGAAATGAGGGAACTACGTTTTGAACTCTCCCAGTTTTACTACTATAATCCCTCAGCAATTTATATAATGTACAGACCGACACTATGCATTAATATCTGAAATAGTATCTTACTATCCACATGTTAACAAACTCACCCTAGGCATTACAATCCTAGCTAGTATCTTACTATGCTACATCGAGTTTTAATGTCCTATATATAGTATCTTACTATCAACAGACTATCATACCAGCATTAAATTTAGATGTCCTACACAGTATCTACCAAAGCACATAGTAACAGTCTTTTATATAATACCTTACTATATGAATATTAACATACAGACAATAAACGGTATTGTCCTACAAAGTATCGCACTATCCCCATTAAACAGATGTTCACTGACTCGAAACTTTACAGTCCTACATTGTAAGTTGCTATATATATATTAACAGACCAATACCAAGTTTTATTTTTCTACAAAGTATGGTACAATCCCAATGGCATCAGACTGACAGAGAGCTTTAATGTCTTACACAGGATCTTACAATCCACATATTAACAAACCAACTCTAGATTGAATGCACTGCACCGTATCCACTATTCAGATGTTAGACTTACCCAAAACATTGATGTCCTACATAGTTCCTTACTGCCATTATGTTAACAGGCCAAAACAGAGCTTAAATGTCTAACAGAGTATCTTACTATCCACATGTAAACAAGCCAAGACAGAGCTTTAATGTGCTACAGAGTATCTTACTATCCACATGTTAACAGGCAAACACAGAGCTTGATTGTCCTACAGATATCTTACTATCCACATATCGACAGGCCAACACAGAGCTTGAATGTCCTAGAGAGTGTTTTACTATCCACATGTCAACAGACCAACACAGAGCTTGAATGTCTCACAGAGTATCTTACTATCCACATGTCAAAAAGCAAACATAGAGCTTGAATGTCCTACAGAGTATCTTACTATCCACATGTCAACAGGCCAACACAGAGCTTGAATGTCCAAAAGAGTATCTTACTATCCACATGTCAACAGGCCAACACAGAGCTTGAATGTCCTAGAGAGTATTTTACTATCCACATGTCAACAGACAACACAGAGCTTGAATGTCTCACATAATATCTTATTATCCACATGTCAACAGGCAAACACAGAGCTTGAATGTCATACAGAGTATTTTACTATCCACATGTCAACAGGCCAACACAGAGCTTGAATGTCTCACAGAGTATCTTACTATCCACATGTCAACAGGCCAACACAGAGCTTGAATGTCCTAGAGAGTATTTTACTATCCACATGTCAAAAGACAACACAGAGCTTGAATGTCTAACAGAGTATCTGACTATCCACATGTCAACAGGCAAACATAGAGCTTGAATGTCCTACAGAGTATCTTACTATCCACATGTCAACAGGCCAACACAGAGCTTGAATGTCCTACAGAGTATTTTACTATCCACATGTCAACAGGACAACACAGAGCTTGAATGTCTCACAGAGTATCTTACTATCCCCTGATAAACAGGCCAACACAGAGCTTGAATGTCCTAGAGAGTATTTTACTATCCACATGTCAACAGACCAACACAGAGCTTGAATGTCTCACAGATTATCTTACTATCCATATGTCAACAGGCAAACATAGAGCTTGAATGTCTTACAGAGTATCTTACTATCCACATGTCAACAGGCCAACACAGAGCTTGAATGTCCTAGAGAGTATTTTACTTTCCATATGTCAACAAGCCAACACAGAGCTTCAATGTCTCACAGAGTATATTACTATACACATAGAAACAGGCCAACACAGAGCTTGAATGCCCTATAGAGTATTTTACTATCCACATGTCAACAGGCAAACACATAGCTTGAATGTCCTACAGAGTATCTTACTATCCACATGTCAACAGGCCAACATAGAGGTTGAATGTCTAACAGAGTATCTTACTATCCACATGTAAACAAGCCAAGACAGAGCTTTAATGTGCTACAGAGTATCTTACTATCCACATTTTAACAGGCCAACACAGAGCTTGAATGTCCTACAGAGTATCTTACTAACCACATGTTAACAGGCAAACACATAGCTTGAATGTCCTACAGAGTATCTTACTATCCACATGTCAACAGGCAAACATAGAGCTTGAATGTCTCACAGAGTATCTTACTATCCACATGTAAACAGGCCAACACAGAGCTTGAATGTCATAGAGAGTATTTTACTATCCACATGTCAACAGGCAAACACAGAGCTTGAATGTCCTACAGAGTATCTTACTATCCACATGTCAACAGGCCAACACAGAACTTGAATGTCTCACAGAGTATCTTACTATCCACATGTCAACAGGCCAACACAGAGCTTGAATGTCCTAGAGAGTATTTTACTATCCACATGTCAACAGACAACAAAGAGCTTGAATGTCTAACAGAGTATCTTACTATCCACATGTCAACAGGCAAACATAGAGCTTGAATGTCCTACAGAGTATCTTACTATCCACATGTCAACAGGCCAACACAGAGCTTGAATGTCCTACAGAGTATTTTACTATCCACATGTCAACAGGCCAACACAGAGCTTGAATGTCTCACAGAGTATCTTATTATCCCCTGGTCAACAGGCAAACACAGAGCTTGAATGTCCTAGAGAGTATTTTACTATCCACATGTCAACAGACCAACACAGAGCTTGAATGTCCCACAGAGTATCTTACTATCCACATGTCAACAGGCAAACATAGAGCTTGAATGTCCTACAGAGTATCTTACTATCCACATGTCAACAGGCCAACACAGAGCTTGAATGTCCTAGAGAGTATTTTATTTTCCATATGTCAACAGGCCAACACAGAGCTTGAATGTCTCACAGAGTATATTACTATACACATGTAAAAAGGCCAACACAGAGCTTGAATGTCCTATAGAGTATTTTACTATCCACATGTCAACAGGCAAACACATAGCTTGAATGTCCTACAGAGTATCTTACTATCCACATGTCAACAGGCCAACATAGAGGTTGAATGTCTAACAGAGTATCTTACTACCCACATGTCAACAGGCAAACACAGAGTTTGAATGTCCTAGAGAGTATTTTACTATCCACATGTCAACAGACCAACACAGAGCTTGAATGTCTAACATAGTATCTTACTATCCACATGTCAACAGGCAAACATAGAGCTTGAATGTCCTACAGAGTATCTTACTATCCACATGTCAACAGGCCAACACAGAGCTTGAATGTCCTACAGAGTATTTTACTATCCATATGTCAATAGGCGAACACAGAGCTTGAATGTCTCACAGAGTATCTTACTATCCACATGTCAACAGGCCAATACAGAGCTTGAATATCCTAGAGAGTATTTTACTATCCACATGTCAACTGGCAAACACATAGCTTGAATGTCCTACAGAGTATCTTTCTATCCACATTTCAACAGGCCAACATAGAGCTTGAATGTCTCACAGAGTATCTTACTATCCACATGTAAACAGGCCAACACAGAGCTTGAATGTCCTAGAGAGTATTTTACTATCCACATGTCAACATGCAAACACATAGCTTGAATGTCCTACAGAGTATCTTACTATCCACATGTCAACAGGCCAATACAGAGCTTGAATATCCTAGAGAGTATTTTACTATCCACATGTCAACTGGCAAACACATAGCTTGAATGTCCTACAGAGTATCTTTCTATCCACATTTCAACAGGCCAACATAGAGCTTGAATGTCTCACAGAGTATCTTACTATCCACATGTAAACAGGCCAACACAGAGCTTGAATGTCCAAGAGAGTATTTTACTATCCACATGTCAACAGGCAAACACATAGCTTGAATGTCCTACAGAGTATCTTACTATCCACATGTCAACAGGCCAATACAGAGCTTGAATATCCTAGAGAGTATTTTACAATCCACATGTCAACTGGCAAACACATAGCTTGTATGTCCTACAGAGTATCTTTCTATCTACATTTCAACAGGCCAACATAGAGCTTGAATGTCTCACAGAGTATCTTACTATCCACATGTAAACAGGCCAACACAGAGCTTTAATGTCCTAGAGAGTATTTTACTATCCACATGTCAACAGGCAAACACATAGCTTGAATGTCCTACAGAGTATATTACTATCCACATGTCAACAGGCCAACATAGAGCTTGAATGTCCTACAGAGTATCTTACTATCCACATGTCAACAGGCCAACACAGAGCTTGAATGTCCTACAGAGTATTTTACTATCCATATGTCAACAGGCCAACACAGATCTTGAATGTCTCACAGAGTATCTTACTATCCACATGTCAACAGGCCAACACAGAGCTTGAATGTCCTAGAGAGTATTTTATTTTCCATATGTCAACAGGCCAACACATAGCTTGAATGTCTCACAGAGTATATTACTATACACATGTAAAAAGGCCAACACAGAGCTTGAATGTCCTATAGAGTATTTTACTATCCACATGTCAATAGGCAAACACATAGCTTGAATGTCCTACAGAGTATCTTACTATCCACATGTCAACAGGCCAACATAGAGGTTGAATGTCTAACAGAGTATCTTACTACCCACATGTCAACAGGCCAACACAGAGTTTGAATGTCCTAGAGAGTATTTTACTATCCACATGTCAACAGACCAACACAGAGCTTGAAAGTCTAACATAGTATCTTACTATCCACATGTCAACAGGCAAACATAGAGTTTGAATGTCCTACAGAGTATCTTACTATCCACATGTCAACAGGCCAACACAGAGCTTGAATGTCCTACAGAGTATTTTACTATCCATATGTCAATAGGCGAACACAGAGCTTGAATGTCTCACAGAGTATCTTACTATCCACATGTCAACAGGCCCATACAGAGATTGAATATCCTAGAGAGTATTTTACTATCCACATGTCAACTGGCAAACACATAGCTTGAATGTCCTACAGAGTATCTTTCTATCCACATTTCAACAGGCCAACATAGAGCTTGAATGTCTCACAGAGTATCTTACTATCCACATGTAAACAGGCCAACACAGAGCTTGAATGTCCTAGAGAGTATTTTACTATCCACATGTCAACAGGCAAACACATAGCTTGAATGTCCTACAGAGTATCTTACTATCCACATGTCAACAGGCCAATACAGTGCTTGAATATCCTAGAGAGTATTTTACAATCCACATGTCAACTGGCAAACACATAGCTTGTATGTCCTACAGAGTATCTTTCTATCTACATTTCAACAGGCCAACATAGAGCTTGAATGTCTCACAGAGTATCTTACTATCCACATGTAAACAGGCCAACACAGAGCTTGAATGTCCTAGAGAGTATTTTACTATCCACATGTCAACAGGCAAACACATAGCTTGAATGTCCTACAGAGTATATTACTATCCACATGTCAACAGGCCAACATAGAGCTTGAATGTCCTACAGAGTATCTTACTATCCACATGTCAACAGGCCAACACAGAGCTTGAATGTCCTACAGAGTATTTTACTATCCATATGTCAACAGGCCAACACAGATCTTGAATGTCTCACAGAGTATCTTACTATCCACATGTCAACAGGCCAACACAGAGTTTGAATGTCCTACATAGTATTTTACTATCCACATGTCAACAGGCAAACACATAGCTTGAATGTCCTACAGAACATCTTACTATCCACATTTCAACAGGCCAACTTAGAGCTTGAATGTCCTAGAGTATTTTATTTTCCATATGTCAACAGGCCAACACAGAGCTTGAATGTCTCACAGAGTATATTACTATACACATGTAAAAAGGCCAACACAGAGCTTGAATGTCCTATAGAGTATTTTACTATCCACATGTCAACAGGCAAACACATAGCTTGAATGTCCTACAGAGTATCTTACTATCCACATGTCAACAGGCCAACATAGAGGTTGAATGTCTAACAGAGTATCTTACTACCCACATGTCAACAGGCCAACACAGAGTTTGAATGTCCTAGAGAGTATTTTACTATCCACATGTCAACAGACCAACACAGAGCTTGAATGTCTAACATAGTATCTTACTATCCACATGTCAACTGGCAAACATAGAGCTTGAATGTCCTACAGAGTATCTTACTATCCACATGTCAACAGGCCAACACAGAGCTTGAATGTCCTACAGAGTATTTTACTATCCATATGTCAATAGGCGAACACAGAGCTTGAATGTCTCACAGAGTATCTTACTATCCACATGTCAACAGGCCAATACAGAGCTTGAATATCCTAGAGAGTATTTTACTATCCACATGTCAACTGGCAAACACATAGCTTGAATGTCCTACAGAGTATCTTTCTATCCACATTTCAACAGGCCAACATAGAGCTTGAATGTCTCACAGAGTTTCTTACTATCCACATGTAAACAGGCCAACACAGAACTTGAATGTCCTAGAGAGTATTTTACTATCCACATGTCAACAGGCAAACACATAGCTTGAATGTCCTACAGAGTATCTTACTATCCACATGTCAACAGGCCAATACAGAGCTTGAATATCCTAGAGAGTATTTTACTATCCACATGTCAACTGGCAAACACATAGCTTGAATGTCCTACAGAGTATCTTTCTATCCACATTTCAACAGGCCAACATAGAGCTTGAATGTCTCACAGAGTATCTTACTATCCACATGTAAACAGGCCAACACAGAGCTTGAATGTCCTAGAGAGTATTTTACTATCCACATGTCAACAGGCAAACACATAGCTTGAATGACCTACAGAGTATCTTACTATCCACATGTCAACAGGCCAATACAGAGCTTGAATATCCTAGAGAGTATTTTACAATCCACATGTCAACTGGCAAACACATAGCTTGTATGTCCTACAGAGTATCTTTCTATCTACATTTCAACAGGCCAACATAGAGCTTGAATGTCTCACAGAGTATCTTACTATCCACATGTAAAAAGGCCAACACAGAGCTTGAATGTCCTAGAGAGTATTTTACTATCCACATGTCAATAGGCAAACACATAGCTTGAATGTCCTACAGAGTATATTACTATCCACATGTCAACAGGCCAACATAGAGCTTGAATGTCCTACATAGTATCTTACTATCCACATGTCAACAGGCCAACACAGAGCTTGAATGTCATACAGAGTATTTTACTATCCATATGTCAACAGGCCAACACAGATCTTGAATGTCTCACAGAGTATCTTACTATCCACATGTCAACAGGCCAACACAGAGTTTGAATGTCCTACATAGTATTTTACTATCCACATGTCAACAGGCAAACACATAGCTTGAATGTCCTACAGAACATCTTACTATCCACATTTCAACAGGCCAACATAGAGCTTGAATGTCCTACAGAGTATCTTACTATCCACATGTCAATAAGCCAACACAGAGCTTGAATGTCCTACATAGTATTTTACTATCCACATGGCAACAGGCCAACACAGAGCTTGAATGTCCTACAGAGTATCTTACTATCCACATGTCAACAGGCCAACACAGAGCTTGAATGTCCTAGAGAGTATTTTACTATCCACATGTTAACAGGCCAACACAGAGCTTGAATGTCTCACAGAGTATCTTACTATCCACATGTCAACAGGCCAACACAGAGCTTGAATGTCCTAGAGAGTATTTTACTATCCACATGTCAACAGGCAAACACATAGCTTGAATGTCCTACAGAGCATCATACTATCCACATGTCAACAGGCCAACATAGAGCTTGAATGTCCTACAGATTATCTTACTTCTTCTTCTTCTTCAACAAATTCACGTTGAGGCAGACACCATGCTTTACTGTTTAAAAAAATATCTTACTATCCACGTGTTAACAAACCGACAGTAAGTTTTAATGTCCTACACAATATCTTACTTCTTCTTCTTCTTCAACAAATTCACGTTGATTTCTGACAGCGTACTTCGAAGAAGATATCTTACTGTACCCATGTCATCAACCCGACTCTGAGCTTTGCTATCCTACATGATATTGTACTATCCACATGTTTTAATGTCATTCATAGCATTTTACAGTATCCATGTCAACAGACCAACACCAAGCTGTAATGTTCTAATATAAAATCTTTCTTTCTAAATGTCAGCAGACCTAATATCAAACTGTAATGTACTACATAAAATCTTACTATCTAAATGTTAACAGACCGATGCTATTCGCTAATATCCTACACATTCTCTTACTGTCACCATGGGGACGGTGTGACCTAGCGGTTAAGTGGCACGGCTCAAAACCCAAAGGTGCTAGGTTCAATCCCCATCACAGCGCCGTTATCCTGGGGAAGCGAATCCTTAGAAAATGCAAGAGGAAGCAGACCCTTACATAAAATGCATGCTGAAAATGGATGCACTTGGTCGAAAGGCGCAAAATAAAAACCACAGTACAATGCACACCACCTTGGGGATTAGAGAAATAAGGCGAACTCAAAAAAAAACACAACAAAAACAAACTCTCACCATGTCAACAGAATTACACTAAGCTTCAGTGTCCTAAATATTATCTTAATGTCCTCATATAACCAACCGATTCTGAGATTTAATTTCATACATAGCATCTTACTGTCTGCATATTAGCATACTATCTGAGTACCCCAACAGTAACATACACGAACAGTCACCTAACTTTACTGTACTGCATAGCATCTTACAATCCCCATGTTAACAAACCTACCTAAAAGCATTAGTGTCCTACATAATATCTTACTGACCCCACTTTAACAGATCTAAACTGAGCTTGACTGTCCTATAAAGTATCTCACTGACGCCACTTTAACAGACCAACTCTGATTTTTAATCTCCTACATAGTATCTTAGTATCAGCATGACAAAAGATGAAGGCTAACACTGAGCTTTAAGGTCCTATGTAGTATCTTACTGTCTGTATATTAACAGATGGACACCAAGATAATTGTCCTGTAAAGTATCATACTATCGCTATCTTAGCAGGCCGATAACAAGCTGTAATGTCCTACATAGTACATTACTAATTTGCATGTTAATAGCCGAAAACCGAGCTTTTGGCATAGATGACGTACATAGTATCTAACTATACAACTGTTAGCAGACAGACACTGAGTTTTATTGTCCTATGTAGCATTAAACTGTTTGCATGTTTACAAACCATTCCCATTTGTTAATGTCCTACATGTAATCTTACTGTCCAGAAGTTAACATACTAACACAGAGCTTAAATGACCTACTTTTTATCTTTCTGTCCCAAAGATAGCAGTCTGACACAAATCTTTAATGTCCTACCTATTGTTTTACTAACCACACGTTATAACAGAATGAAAGCAAGCTTCACTTTTCTACATAACATCAAATTATCCACTTCTTAACACACAGACAGTGAACTTTCATGTCCTACTTATTTTCTTAATATCCACATGTTAATATACACCAACTGAGAAATAATGTTGTATATATTTTCTTACTATCCACATGAAAACAGACCAACCTCATGAATAGGTGTCCTACATAGTATATTTTTTCCCCCAGGTAAACAGACCAAAACTGAGCAGTAATGTCCTACATAGTATCTTACTCTCCGCTTGTTAACAGACCAACACCGATCTATAATGTCCTTTATAGTATCTTACTATCCCCAGGTCAAAATACCAAAACAGAGCAGTAATGTCCTACATAGTATCTTACTATCCGCGTGTTAACAGAATGACAGCTAGCATTACTTTACCTCATAGTATTGTACTATCCACTTGTTAGCAAACGAACAGTGAGCTTTCATGTCCTACATATTTTCTTAATATTCAAATGTTAACGCATAACAACCGAGATGTACAGTTGTATATATTATCTTTCCCCTTGATAAAATATCAACACCGAGCTGTAATGTCATACATAATATCTTACTAACCATCAGACCAACACAGAGAACACGTGTCCTACACAATGTCATACAGTTCAAATGTATTAACAGACCAACACTGAGAACACATGTCCTACACAATATCTTACAGTTCACATGTATTAATAGACCAACACTGAGAACACGTGTCCTACACAATATTTTACAGTTCACATGTAAAACCAACACTGAGCTTTTCTGTCCTATACAGTGTGTTACCTTCCATTTGTTAACAAACAGACACCAAGAATAAATGTCCTAAACAGCATCCTGCTGTCCCCATGTCAATAGACCAAAAAAGAGCTGTGATGTTTTAAATAAATTTTTACTATCAATACATTAACAACCCCACACTGAGCCTTATCGCCAAAATAAAAGTATCTTCCTTTCCCCCCAAAAAGAGATGCAATAGACTTAATTATTTTATCTGACTATCACAGTGCAAACAGAATGACACCGTGGTTCAATGTCCTTTATATTATCTTGATATTCACAGGACAAAAGAAGTAGTCCGACAACAGACTCTACTGTCCCACATAGTATCTTACTTTCCACCTCTCAACAAACTGACCATGTCCGTTAATGTTGTACATATTATACTACTAATCACATGTTAATAGATCCACACTGTGCTTCAATGCCCTACATTTTATCTTTGAATCCCCATGCCAGAAGAACACTTAGCTTTACTGTTATACACACTATCTTACCATCCACAATGTCGACAGACCAGCACCAAGCTTTGATACCCTACATATTATCTTACCACCCACACATTAACAGACCAGCACCAAGATTTGCTACCCTAAATATTATCTTACCATCCACATGTTAACAGACCAGCACCAAGATTTGATACCCTACATATTATTTTACCATCCACATGTTAACAGACCAGCACCGAGATTTGATACCCTACATATTATCTAACCCTCCACATGTTAACAGACCAGCACCAAGATTTGATACCCTAAATATTATCTTACAATTCATTTGATAACTGACCAATACTAAGATTGGATACCTTACATATTACTTTACTATCCACATGGCAACAGATGTAGACCACCATGTAATTTTAGTCTTACGTTGCACCTACAATCCATAAATTAACAGACCAAAACCAAAATGTGTGTTCTACATAGCATTTTACTTTCACCGTGTTTTAGTGAAATGAGATACCAAAGGATGCAGAGCTAAGGCAAAAGCTATGGTGCAGCCACTATGTCCTGGTAAAGATTATGGACTGCATCATGATTACTGGCTTGCAGATATAACATGACCAAAGGATCCTGAACGCAAAGAGGAATAAATAATTTGTGCACGCTAGAGGACTACAATTGAGTTTTAATGTCCTACATATTATCTCTTTATCTACAAATTAACAGATAGACACTAAGATTTAATGGTGTACATATTATCTTACTATCCACCTGTTAGGAGTCAGATACTGAGCTTTAATCTCTTACATGAGGTCTTACTATTTACAAATCAACAGATGCAAACCAACTTGGAGATTTACTGTCTTGAAAATATCTTACTATCCACATGTTAGTAGACTAACACTCAGCTTTAATGTCCTACATAGTATCTCACTATCAACATATTAGCAGATTGACACCAAGCTTTAATCTTGTACATGATATTTTACTATTCACATGTTAGCACACCAACCGCAAGCTTGTTAGCAGTCTAATGCAGAGCTTTGATGTCCTACATAGTATCTCACTATCAACATATTAGCAGATTAACACAAAGCTTTAATCTTCTACATGATATTTTACTATTCACATGTTAGCACACCAACCGCAAGGTTGTAAGCAGTCTAACGCAGAGCTTTGATGTCCTACATAGTATCTCACTATCAACATATTAGCAGATTGACACCAAGCTTTAATCTTCTACATGATATTTTACTATTCACATGTTAGCATACCAACCGCAAGGTTGTAAGCAGTCTAACGCAGAGCTTTAATGTCCTACATAGTTTCTCACTATCAACATATTAACAGACTGACACCAAGCTTTAATCTTCTACACAGTATCTTGCTATCCACATGTTAACACACACACAGCAATATTTACGTTCGTACATATAATCTTACTGTCCACATGTTAACTACAATAGCATTTTCAACTCTCAATCCCTTCGACGGTTTGCAAAGACTGGCCTTTTCAAACAAGCTAAACGCCTACTGTTTATGTATTTGCTTAATGAATGAATCAACAACAACAGAACCGAACACAGGTGTTTTGCAATCAATTCTAGAGCTGCATTTATAATGCCAGTAGGAACAGTATGTAATAAGTAGTTTTGGAAATATTTCAATACTGTAGGGTTTTACACAGTTGTACACACACACAGACACACACACACACAAACGTAAAGAAATATGTGCATTCGTACAAAAATGTATGTTTAAAATAATAAGATATGTATTACTACCATGCTTTCAATTTGGTGTATGTTAATAGTGCCAGTATTCGAATATATCATAGATACACAGAATGACAGCAAAGAGTCATTTTATCAATACCTGGGCTTTAGGAATGTGTACTTTAATATATGTTTGTTTACATTTGTTAATATGGCAACTTATGCGTCTTGCGAAATAAATAAATAAACAAGAAACAAACACACACTGGAATAAGGTTCAATTTAATGTTTACGTATTTTTTATGCCACATTATAAATATTATGTCTACATATATTCAGCCAGCAGTAAACATGCAAGATTCCATATGGCTAGTGTTATTAAAATGATGGTAATGGGTGTCCTGTTCTAAAAAATGTACAGTTTAAAATGTGGATATGTACAATGAGATTAACAATCTATAGATGGTATGTTAGAGAAATTTATAACATAAAAGTCTACATACATTTGCTTACATATCATTAAATCCAAGCTTGAACAATTGAAAAGTAGCACCCACGGAATATAAGCACGCTTAACCATAAACAACTTTCAGCACAGGATCTTCGATTAGCTAGATAACAGTTTCACGGTCTAGTAGTGAACTGTATTTACACGGACAATGATTACTTCGTCATAAGGGCAATGTATTCAAAAGAAAGGGATGTAATAAATGCACTACAATAATATAAATGATTTAATAACTACATGAAAATAAAGCAAAAACTTATAAAAGTTAAGGTTGCGTATAATGGAGCATACCATACGAAATTTAACTTTCGGAAATTTCTAACATTTATTTGCATTTTATGAATATTATTAAATTCATTTTAAAAACAATATGCGAGTCGCTGTCACCACAACAGAGCTAACTTAAACAGGCATCAGCATATATGCTAACTCTAACCTTACTATTAACAGCTACAGGAGCAGCCAGTGTTGTCTTCTGCCAGTTACTTGTCTAGTTCGCTCCATGACTTCGACGCCGGTCAAGGTTCAAGGTTCAGTTCTTGTGATAAGCACGGCTTTGCTGTCACAATCGTCGCCGACGAGCGCCCGGGGTCGCGAGCTGTTCCTCCCCATATGTCGTGCACGAGGACGACAACAAGCGTGAGAAATTTGGTCGGGTGGATAATTAACACCTATCGCCTTCAGTGTACAGATGCCAATGTACACGTCCATGTGGTTCTGGTGTAGGGCCATAGCTCACTCGTTCTAAGGTTTGTAACCTGGATAAAGAGGGGAGACGCCCAAGCCAGAACCTCTCACGCAAATTTTTTATGATGGGATAACTCTCAATTATATATTGTTTTTGCATTTTTTTGGTTATGTTCCTTGCCATGTTTAAAGAAACACTGGATGTCAACAACATCGGCGACGAAGATGGCACACGACATAAAACTACACCCCCTTCCACGCCTTCTAACGACACAAGTTGATAGAAGATGATGATGATGATGATGATAATCATGACAATAATAATAACAAAACATTGGTCATTGACCTACAATAGAACAATTAGATAGATGTTTAAGCATACAACCATGAAGGAATGATTATTCCGTGAGATAAGCAGAAGAAAAAGTGTGATTCCCATTAAGACATGTTATTAGAGGAAACATAAGACCACACTATATGTACATGTAGAGCGTAGGATACAACGTTGGTAGAGTGGCTGCTTTTTTCCGGCTGCAACTTGT
Source organism: Ariolimax columbianus (assembly GCA_036924085.1). Lineage (NCBI taxonomy): Eukaryota > Metazoa > Mollusca > Gastropoda > Stylommatophora > Arionidae > Ariolimax > Ariolimax columbianus. The sequence continues at coordinate 69,613,550 of JAVGWX010000001.1, read as the reverse complement.
TCCAACCAACCCAGCTGTAAGCGAGTACCAGATTTACTGTTAGGAGAAATGATAGAGGAACAGGAATTGGTTTTCACAAAACCTGAAGTTTTTGGTTTGATTAGAGGTTTCAATTTCTGGATTCTGTGACGAAGACTTGCCCTTTTCTACCACAGACCGTTGTCCTTTATGCGGTATCATGTCGTATTGACCAGTTCATGGATTCGTGTGTGTATCAGAACAATGAAGATTCTAGTACCTCATCCCTGACGGTAATAAAATAAATGTATATATCAGTGATATTGTAAGCCAAGACATCGAGGAAGGGAACTGGCTACCCCCATCTGATAAAAGCTAAAACCTCTTATATAGAAGTTTCTACCACAGCATCCCCGACTACAGTATATTTGTATTACTTGATGTATCCATGAATGTAAACAGCAAGTTGGCTGTGTTTGTATTCTGACATTCTTTCCTTGACATAATCAACAGTTTGTTGGGCGGATTGTCGCTACGGTTGGCACGTTCAAAATGCATGTTTTTGCTCGTGAGCTTCAATCCCTTCTGTATTTTGTGTTGGCCTTTAACTGGTAGTGGGCGGGGTACATTGGAATGTCTTATATGATCATAGCAGTTCATATTTGTCACACATTAGTTGGTAGTCAGCATTGATTGCTGAGAGTACAGAGAAACAAGAAGACCAAAGTAGAGAGAGCGAAAGAGGGAGAGAGAAAGAGAGAGAGGATGAACAACAGAAATATGTATATTGTTAGATGACTGTTAATTTGTGTAGGTGTTAAAAACAATTCGAGGTAAATCTTCTTCTTCGTACGCTGTCAGACGTCAACTTGAATTTGTTCGAAGAAGGCAGCTGTCATCCTGAGGCTGTCGACACTGCCATAGATCTTGTCTAGTGTTGCCACTGGTGATGGCCACATGTGCTTTCTCTGGTTCTCGTATGTCGGGCAATTTTGCAGCAGATGTTCCGCGGTCATTTTCCCTGTACCACAGGTGCATTCGTCAGTACCACCTTTCTTCAGTTTATTGAATAGATGGTACCTCAGTCTGTTGTGGCCTGTGCGGAGTCTGAAGACCACGACCTGCTCTCTTCTGTTCAACTGGTAGTGGACATAATTTTTTGTGTAGCCAGTATGCTCTGTTTCCCATTTGGCCATGTATCTGGCCCTAATAAACCTTTTGAACTCTTCGTAGGTCACATTAGAGTCTGGTTGTGGTAACCTTAGACCTTCTTTATCCAGTCTGTCTGCCTCCTCGCCCACTACTCCAGCGATGTTAGGGCCTGCTGCATCCGATTGTTTGCTATGGTGAGATTTCCTTCAGTGGTCCACAAAGCCAGATCGTCTGCAAACATGGAGCTGTGGACTCTTCTTAATATATTCTCCATTATGTTGTTTATATACACCAGAAAAAAGTGTGGGTGACAGTACTCCCCCTTGGGGTACTCCCTGCTCCAGTGTCACATTTTTGCTCATCTTCCCTTGTACTTGAACTCTGGCTGTTCTGTTTTCGAGATAGTGGCTGATCAATCTGTACATTTTTCCAGATACTTCACTTCTTTATAGCTTGACTTTAAGTCCCTCTTTCCCCACCTTGTCAAATGCCTTCTCTAGATCCACCCAAACCGCTACTGTATGCTTTTTCTCCTGATAAGCATCCTCAATTTTCTGCGCTATGAGAGTGATCTGATCCTCAGTGGATCTGTGTTGTCTAAATCCCGCTTTCTGTGGAATTAATATGTGTTTTTCTGCCAGGTGCCACATCAGTCTGATGTTTATCATACGCTCCATCAGTTTACATACACAGCTCAGTAGACTGATAGGCCTGTATCAATTTGGATCTGTTCTATCTATTTCTTTCTTTGGTACTGGTATTCGATGTAAATGATTTTAACATGAAAAGGAAAAGGTAATCCTTTCGCAATCATTGATGTCGAGGTTGAAGTGTTAGAGACTTCACTGTACTAGGCCTCAGCTTTTTATGAGGTGGGGTGGCCAACTCACGTAGTCGCCACATTTCCTGCAATGACACTTAGCCACGTACAGGTTTAGTTATTAATGAGAATATCTTTTGACAGAGTTGAGAGTAAGTAAACACGATTAGAAATGTGAATCAGTTTCTACAGCTTTATGAAAATGGTTAGAGTTAGTGTGTGACTTTATCTATGCCGAGATAGCATGTCTTGAAATCATTCCTCCTGCATAGTTTATAAGAATCAAATAACCGATATCCTGACTTCAAAAGCCATAACAGCATGTTGTTGTTATTGTTGTTGTATTTATTGTTGTTGTAAAATGCCCGTAATATGTAAGATTCATTTTGTGTGCGTCCTGTAAAAGACGTTAAGTGGCGGGCTGCAACAGGATGTAAGAATAGCCTTGAGAGTTTGAAAGATTAGTTGGCAGGGGCATAAACTTAAACATAAAGATACACATAAGTACCTAGGAATTACAATGGATCGCACATTGTCCTACAAAGAACACTGTGAAGCGGTGAAACAAAAAAGTTAGCACAATCATAAAACGTACTGAGTAAGCTAACAAACACGGCATAACTTAACTTAACATAACGAATTTATATTGGTTTAGAAAACTCATCAGAGTCTGTAGACAACCAGTCCCATTTGCATTACCCTGCTCTAATAACTATGTACATCCTATTTATTCTTAAATGCATTAACTGTCTCTGCCTTCACTATTTCATGGGGCAAAGCATTCCAAGCATTCACCACTGTCTGAATTAAAAAAATGTCCTGTGTCCAATTTGGACTTTTCGTTAGTTAATTTGTATCTGTGCCCTCTTGTTCTCGTTGGTGGTTGCATTTTGAAAAACTTGTTATAGTCTGATTTAACTTTTCCTGTGATTATCTTATCAACTTAGATTAAGTCACGTTTAATTCTTCTCTTTTCTAGACACTAACGGCCGGTTTTTCTGAGTCTTTCCTCGTAACTGTAATTCTGGAATCCCACTATCAGTTTTGTCGCTATTCTTTGTATCCTTTCCAGTATATTTATAGCTGTTCTACGATAAGGACTCCACACCTGTACACAGTACTCCGATCTAGGTCTAACTAATGCTTTATACAGTTTGTCAATCACCTCATTACTCCTATGTTTAATATTTCTTTTTTTTTATCATACCTAACGTTGCATTTGACTTATTCACTGCTACCTGGACTTGCTCACTCACCTTAACTGTATGCTCTATTATTACCCCTATGCCCCTTTCGTTATCTATCATTCTAGTATTGTTCTCGCCCATTCTGTAATTTTGTTCCATTTTTTACTTCACACCACTCAGAGTACTCCTTATTTATGCCAATCGCTGTCTTCTTCCCGTTAACCAACTTTCAATCCATTCGGCAATCTGCCCATCTATCCCATGTGATTTTAACTTTTTAAATAATCGTTGATGAGATACTATATCAAACGCCTTTGTAAAATCTAGATAAATAACATCCACTGGTTCTCCCTTATCTATGTTTTTAGTAATCACCTCCATGCACTCCAATAGATTTGTTAAGCACGGTCTCCCTCTAGTAAACCCATGCTGACTATTTCTGATTAGATTTAACCTGTCTAGATGCATTACAATGGTTTTTTTCATTATTGACTCTAACAATTTACAGACTATGCTCGTTAAACTTACTTAATTAGATGGATCTGATTTCTTTCCTGTTTTGAATAAGGGAATCACTCCTGCATCTTTCCAATCTCTTGGAACAATCCATTTTGCAAGTGATTGAGAAAATAATATAGCCAATGGTTTTACTAGTTAGTCTATACTTCAAATAGCATTGATGAATGGATACCATCTTGATCTGTACATGTATCCACTTTTAATCCTTCCAATCTTTTTAGAACCATTTCCTCCGTAATACAGAATGATTTTAATCGCACTATATCCATTTGACATTTTAAAATATGTATAGGCTCTGGTATCTTGGAGGAGTCTTCTTTTGTATAGACTGTGCCAAAGTATTGATTTATTAGATTAGCTATCTCCCTATTTTCTCTGCTTATTGTCACTGTACTGTCTATGAGAAAGCTTACCTTGTCTTTAGGTCTTTGTTTATTTCTAACATTAGAAAAGAAGCTTTTACCATCAGTCTTGATCCTATAAGTAAGTTTTTTTGCTGCTTTATTTACTTTCTGAACTATGTTTTCGTTGTCCAAATATTTTAAATATATTTCTTTTGATTTACTTGCCTTTATATACTTTGTCCAGGCTTTATTTTAAATATTCGACTTTTCGTTGTTCTAAAAGTGTTTTGAAACACTCTCCCTCTTGTTCAACGTCTGTACCTCTGACAATATATTTCCACTTTATGTGGCTGTCTGTATCTTTCATCTTCTGTACATCTGTCTTAGAGTAGTCGTGTGCTCGCGAGTGTATATTTACATTCATTGAAAAGGCTGTTATAGGATATCTTTTATGGACAACTGATCACTGCAGCTAAAGGAATCGACTACCCCACACCGCGATTCAAGGACGTATACAAGATGGACATGACGTCATGCGACATCCAAGCCGAAAGCTCAGGATTGAGTCGATTGCAGACAGTCAGTTGGGAGGTGCACAGTAGATGCCGACGCTTGTAGAGGCCATCTGGATCCAGAGAAATCGGCACGACTGACAAGATCGGGGAACACCCCGGCAAGTCAGCCTCCTCAGCCCCGTTGTACGATCTGCGACAGGGACTGCCACTCACGTACTGGCGTTTGCAGCCATAACAGACTGTGTCGAAATACGGGAGACATAGCTGGGCAAACTTAGCCAGGGCGCCAGGCGCATGATGATCAGTGACTGAGATGCCAATGAACTGATGAATATTAAATGTATTTACTTGTCTTAGCTTAGTTTGTTCTCCATCTCCCGCTACCAAACCCTGACAGGGGCCTAAGTAGCAGAATGCAGTCCAGAGAACGGAATGCGTTACGTCGATATTTGCACCTTTCGGTCCAACACATCCGACTTCAGCAAGCATTTTTTGAGTACCGGGTTAGCATTCCCTCTTCGATCCCTTCTCCTTAGCCAGTCTGCTCTGTTGCAGCCTGTTTTCTAGAATACTGCGCGGACGTGTAGAACGGCCTTGGCAGTAAGGTTCGCTAGCCATTACGCTATCAGTCAGCTATGGCTCGCTGACCGCCGCAGCTCACCATCTTGATCCGGTATTTACTTGATTTTGAAGAAATATGATCGTGACAATAATAATGGGCCTATCGCCGTCGATGAGAATAACCAACATCATCTTGTGTCATACTGCGCCCATAAGTCTGTGGGCGGATGCGTTCATGACAGATTAAGCCAACACCAGCTGGTGCTGGTTTTCCCTCTACTCTATACTTCCATCTGATCGGCCGTCGACCATCGCTAACTGCATGCAAGACTCTTTTTCAGGCTAAACGATTTACTGCCAGGATTCACTGAATCGCTTTTATTGACGTCCACGTGACCGCCTTACTGCGCTAAGCTCGCTAAACAGAAGTTTCTTTTGGAACCTTTGACTTGACATTCGAGAAACTTGGCCAGTCTATCTCACTTTAACTTTCTACAAAAGTGTATGAATAGTGTAGTAGTAATGAAAAGTGTATGGTTATTTGTGGTGTGGTCTTGTAGCCAATTTGGAGTATGTGTCATGTAGAAGTGATTCAACCTCCTGGCGTGTTTGGCGTACACACTCCAGCTCTCTCACCCATAGATCAGGGTTTAGAGACTGGCCGGATGTTTGCCAATCAGATTAGTTGCTGTTTAACGATATACTTCATTTAAACATTCAATTCTTCTTCGGGCAATATCAGGTAGTACTATTTACTCATGTTTATCTTCTTTTTCTTTCTCTTCTTCTTCTTTATCTCCTTTTTCGTCTTCCTTTTTTCCTTCGTCTTCTTCTTCCTATTTTGTCTTTCTCTTCTTCTTCTTTCTCTTCTTCTTCTTCTCTATTTTCTTCTTCATTCTTTACTTCTTCTTCTTTTTCTTCTTCTTTTCCTTCTTTTTCTAGCTCACCGACAATTTTATTAAGTGTACACGTAAAGGCCAGTTCTATGGACAAAGTCTACTGTGGTGGGGAGTTCTTCAAGACTCTCACAAAAGTGTGTATGTGTGGGTTCGTCTCCGTGGGTCAGTATTCACAACGCAGTTGCTTTAACATGTTACAGTCTTGACAAAGGAAGGGTTCTGATATTGACACGTAACTGCATACCGAGTAGCGCGGTAGCTGTCAATCACACTAGACAAGCAGAAAGTGTAGGACTCGACATAATGACACAAGAAACGAAGATCCGCATCTTCAACCCAACAAAGACCTGTCGCTCTCGAGTATGGAAATCAAGGACTCCAGCTGCCTAGTAGTTGGAGACTGCAACAGCCACTCGGAGAGTGGGGATATTCGGACACAGACAACAGAGGTGATGAAGTGGAAGACTGAGAGATAGACACAAATCTCTATCTTTGCAATAGGCCGGAGGACAGTCCTACCTTCTATTCTAGAACATGGCATACCACCTCTACTCCAGACTTTGCTTTTTCCACGATGGATATTCATCACAAAATAGACCACCAGGTGCTCAACCAAAGGCCAATTAGGCTAGAAATAGATATGGAAGTAGGCCCACAGGAAATAAAAGCGCTCCCACGTTGGAACAATAAACGAGCCGACTGGGACAGATTCGCAATTCTGACAGATCGGCTATGTGAAACCATCAACACACGGAATAACAATATGAAACCTATGGTGGAAAGTCTAAGCAAAACAATAATGCAAGCAGCCACCGAAACCATCCCAAGAGGGGCAAGGAAAAACTACAAGCCATATTGGAATGATGAATTGCAGAAAGCGGAAGACGAAGTCTCAAATGCTAGGAACATGGCAGAGATAGAACAATCTATGGAGGCAAATATCGCCCTCAAGGCTATCACGGCGAAATACAAAAGAACCGTAAACCAAATAACAAGAGACAGCTGGAAAAATAAAACAATTAGATAAAGAAGGGAACAAACTGTGGAAGTTAGTCAGATTCATGAATGACGAAACACCATCAAATAAACAAATTACCATCAAGCAGATCGACAACATGTTTACTGGAAAAAAAAGCAGCAAACGCCTTTATAAAACATTATGCCAGAGCAAACCACATTGATGTCCCTACAGACAGGCACACAGACATTAGTGAAGAACAAAAGAGCCACGACAACATCAAGATGGCACCAGAGGAGCACATGATGGCAAAACTAACAATGAATGAAATGGAAGAGGCCATGAGAACTTTAAAGAAAAAGAATTCGCCCGGAAAAGATGGGGTAACATACGAAATGCTGATGGGGTTGGGCCAAACAGCAAAGAGGAAGTTACTATCAGTCCTGAACAAAAACTGGAAAAGGGGAATTGTACCTCAGGCATGGAAAGACGCTTTACTTATACCAGTACCAAAGAAAGACAAAGATAGAACAGATCCAAATGGATACAGGCCTATCAGTCTACTGAGCTGTGTAGGAAAACTGATGGAACGTATGATAAACACCAGACTGATGTGGCACCTGGCAGAAAAAAACACATACTAATTCCACAGCAAGCAGGCTTTAGACAGCACAGATCTACTGAGGACCAAATCACTCTCATAGCCCAGTTAATAGATGATGCTTACCAGGAGAAAAAAACACACAGTAGCGGTTTGGGTGGATTTAGAGAAGGCATTTGACAAGGTGTGGATAAAGGGACTTAAAGTCAAGCTACGAAGAAGTGAAGTTTGTGGGAAAATGTACAGATGGATCAGCCACTACCTCGAAAACAGAACATCCATAGTTGAAGTTCAAGGGCAGATGAGCAAAAAGGTGACACTTGAGCAGGGAGTACCCCAAAGGGGAGTACTGTCACCAACACCTTTCCTGGTGTATATAAACAACATCACAGAGAATCTACCAAGAAGAGTCCACAGCTCCATGTTTGCAGACGATCTGGCTATGCGGACCTCTGAAAAAAATCTCACCATAGCAAGCAATCGGATGCAGCAGGCCCTAACATCGTTGGAGGATTGGGCGAACTCATGGCTAGTCTAAATAAATGAGGAAAAAACCACATGTGCGATATTCTCGCTTTCAAACAAACCCCAGAACACCAAAATAAGTCTTAACGGCAAATATCTGCGGCCAAACGACAACCCAAACTACCTGGGAGTCACATTTGATCAGTGCATGACATGGAAAAGTCAGATTGAGAGAAACCGAATGAGAGCCAGACAAAGAATGGCAATCATGAGAAAACTTGCTGGCACAAGCTGGGGAACAGACGAAAGTATATTAAAGAAACTGTACACTGGAAGAGTGAGACCAGTTCTCGAGTATGGCATTGCGGCATGGACAACAGCAGCAGAGGCGAACTTTTATAAAATTAGCAAACTTCAAAACCAAGCCATGAGAGTTATAACAGGAGGCATGAAGTCAACGCCAATTGTAGAACTGGAAAAGATTCGAAATCTGCAATCCATGACCGACAGAAGAGACTGCAGAGCCCAGAAGAAACTCAGAAGACTGACAGACCACCCAATGCATCAGATACTAAATAGATTTGGAAATGGGAAACTAAAGTGCAGAAACCTTGCAGAAATAGCCAAAGCAAAGATGAGCGAAGACCCTATGAACATATTAACACCAAAGCTCATCCCTACTGTACGCAAACCTACCTGGAAGCAGCATTTCATTCCGGAGGTGGTAGAAAATATACCAGGTATTTGAAACAAGAACAGCCAGACTGAAAAAGAAAGAAGAGACATAACCCTGAGGTACATAACGAAAAACTACCCAAGCATGGACTGGACCCATGCATACACCGACGGTTCTGTAACAAGCACAACACAGAACGGAGGGGCAGAGGTATTCCTGAGCCTACCAAATGGCAGAAAAATAACACTGTCAGTGGCAACTGGAAAATACTCAAGCAATTTCAGAGCGGAGGCAGAGGCACTGAGGGCTGCAGCAGAAGCAATGCTGACAGGCAAAAGAAATGAAAGGCAGATAGTCCTGTTTACAGATGCCCTGGCCGTAGTCACAGCACTAAAAAGCCAGAAAAATACTGAACTAAATGATTTAAGAGCAGTACTCTGTCAACTATGCCAGCAGTCCGCACCAAAAAGAGTAGTGGTACAGTGGGTTCCATCCCACTGCAACATCCAAGGCAACGAGGAGGCAGACAGACTGGCAAAAGAAGGTGCAAGACTACCACAACCAGATTCTAGTGTGACCTACGAAGAGTCCAAAAGGCTTATTAGAGCCAGATACATGGCCAAATGGGAAACAGAACATACTGGCTACACAAAAAACGATGCTTATTGCCAGTTGGACAGAAGAGAGCAGGCCATGGTCTTCAGACTCCGCACAGGCCACAATAGACTAAGGTACCACCTTTTCAATAAACTGAAGATAGGTGGCACTGACGAATGCACTTGTGGCACCGGGAAAATGACTGCTGAACATCTGCTGCAAAACTGCCCAACATACGACGACCAGAGAAAGCAGATGTGGCCATCACCAGTGGCAAACACTAGACAGGCTCTATGGCAGTAACGACAGCCTCAGGATGACCGCTGCTTTTTTCGAAAAAATACAGGTTGACGTTTGATAGCGTACGAAGAAGATGAAGAAGAAGAAGAAGAAGAAGAAGAAGAAGAACAGCAGTAGTATTCTTCACAATCTAATTCTCAATTTGCGTTACAATACTCAACGATATTATGACGATATTATGATGTTCTGATGCCCATCGCAGGCCGTGATGCGACTATGTCAAGACAGGTTTTTGTTAATCGTCTAAGGGAAAGTTTTTAGCCATTTGTGTTCTATGGTCTCCCTTGTCAAGTGAATGTCACGTACCCCTTTTCGGAATAATGTTTTTAAATACATAAAATACAATAGCAGAGAACCAGTTATATAGAAATAGTTAACAAAACAAACACAAAAGTACATGTGATATATGTGTATTTCTCAACAACTTCAATAGAAACACAATACATTAAAAATAATAATAATAATAATAATAATAGCTGTCCATCGATATCGATGACGACCGCCGACATCATCCTTCACAGATTTCCCTGTTGGGTGTGGGTGCGCATGTGGCTGAACAGGCCAATGCGAGCACGAAAACATCTGCTTCATACCGGGCACACGAGGTTTGTAGAAGGGGATGGTGTTCCCGCTGCTCGGGATTTCCGCGTCTCGCGTCTGTTCTGGGCTTTCACAACACGGTCATCTTAACCCGCAGCTACACCCGATTTGACTGCGCTTCTCCAGTCAGATCTGTTTTTCGCAAGACATTCCCAGGTGTCGATGTCTATCTGGCAACTTTTTAGTGAGTCCTTCAGACCGTCTTTAGAACGTTTCTTTGGGCGCCCGCTCTCGCGCCATCCCTCTCTCAGCTCGCCGTAAAGAAGCTTCTTTGGGAGCCGCTCGTCTGACATACGGACGAGGTGTCCGGCCCATCATAATCTTGCTTTTTCTAGCAGTGCATGGATGCTGGGCATGTTAGCCCTCGAGAGAACCTCGATGTCAGTGACACGATCTTGCCATCGGATGTGGAATATTCACCTCAAGCAACCTGTGTGGAAGTGGTTAAACCTCCTTGCATGTCCAGAGTTTACAGTCCAGCTTTCGCAAGCGTATAGTAGGGTTGGAATGATGGTTGCACGGTAGACTTTGAGTTTGGTCTTGACGCTGATGCCACGACGTGCCCAGACCATCGAGCGCATTCTACCAAAAGCTGTGCTGGCCTTTGCTATTCTGCTTGCCACCTCATCGTCTAGGCTGACAGATCTCGACAGCGTGCTGCCCAGATATGTGAATTTGTCTACGGCATTCAACGTCTGCCCGCTGACTGTAGTGTCTGGTTTTGTGTATGGCATGCTTGGTGCTGGCTGGTACATGACCTCTGTTTTTTTGGCATTTATGGTCAGGCCAAAATTTTCGCATACGGCAGAGAACTGGTCCATTCCAACCTGCATGTTCAGTTCTGAGTTACTCATTAGAGCGCAGTCGTCAGCAAATACAAGTTCCCTGATTATGTCGCCAGCCACTTTGGTTTTGGCCTTCATTCTTCTGGAATTGAGTAACTTGCCATCTGTGCGGTACTTTATGGGTATTCCAAGCTCCAATGATCTGAAGGCGTCTGTCATCGTAGCCGCGAACATCATGCTGAACAAAGTCGGGGCGAGTACACATCCTTGTTTTACTCCGTTTGATACTAGAAAGAAACGTTTTAGAGATTGCACCTCTGTCCAGTACACGAGCACACATGCCTTCGTGTAGCTGTTTCACCATTGTTATGAGCGTGTTGGGGCAGCCAAACTTAGACATTATCATCCACAGCCCTCCTCTGTTTACTGTATCAAATGCCTTTGTCAAATCAATAAATGTGGTGTACAAGGCCTGATTTTGTTCTCGACACTTCTCTTGTACTTGGCGAGCGGCAAAAATCATGTCCACTGTTCCTCTTCCGGCTCTGAATCCACATTGGCTTTCTGGGAGGTGGTGGCTTTGTTCAAGGTGTTTGTTGAGCCTGTTTAGCAGTAAGCGCGCTAGGATCTTGCCTGCTACGGAGAGTAGCGATATTCCACGATGATTGTCGCATTCCTGACGGTTGCCTTTTCTTTTGTACAGGTGAACGATTGAGGCGTCCTTTAGCTCCTGCGGAATTTTACCTTCAGCCCACATGTGACAGAAAAGTTCAGTGATCTTTCTGGTGAGGGATGGGCCAGGTGTCTTATATACCTCTGCTGGTATTGCATCAGCTCCTGGAGCTTTTCCTATAGATAGTGAACTGATTGCCCTGTCGACTTCCTCCTCAGTAATGACTTCATCCAACGCCAGGTTCAGTTCCACCTGCGGCATTCGCCGGATGGCCTCTTCATTTATGGACGATGGGTGGTTTAGTATTTTGCAGAAGTGGTCTGCCCATCTGCCTAGAATCTGAACCTTATCTGTTAGCAGTACCCCATTAGCACTGCGAACTGGAGTATTACTAGAGGGCTGCGGGCCGTAGAGAGCTTTCAGTGCCTCGTAAAACCGTTTGGTGTCATGACGCTCGGCGAACATCTCAATTTCGTCGGCTCTTCTGCTGAGCCAGGAGTCTTGTATCTCTCTAAGCCTGGTCTGGACAGCTTTGCGAGCAGTATTCAAGTCAGCTTTTGCTGCCGGAGATGGTGTGTCCCTGTGCGCTTCATGTTTTGCATCAAGAAGGCCCTGTATTTCTAGATCGTTCTCCTCAAACCAGTCATTATGCTTGCGCGTGAGTGGGCCAATGTGTTTAACAGCTGTATCGTAGAGTGTGTTTCTCAATGATGCCCAGTTCTCTTCGATGTCGTTCTTTTCAAAACGAAGCTCAGACAGTCTACCCTCAAGCTCTTCCTGGAAGACTCCTCTCGTGGGTTTGTATTTCAGCTGAGAGACATTTAGCCTCCTCGGTGGTTTTTTTCCCTGGGGGCGCATTTTGGGCTGGATCTTGAAGTTTAGCTTGGCAATGACAAGTCGATGGTCGGTCCAACATTCTGCACTACACATGCTCTTCGTTACCATAGCACCCGCTCGATCCCTACGTCTGATGATAATGTAGTCAATGAGGTGCCAGTGGCGGGACCTTGGGTGCATCCATGTGGTTCTATTTCGGACATTTAAAATAGAAAAAAGTTAATTACATTATTGTTTGAATGAACGTGCTGCGTATATATGCAGAACAATCTGCAACCTGAACTAACAAGACCGTCGCCGCTGGGACTGGGAAGCCTTCTCGTTCATTAAAACGGTCCAAAATCACTGGAGGACAAATTGAGAGTGATCCACAGCCTCTCTTGAGAGACGCTTGGTCAGAATCACTCTCCGTAACCAACGCATGCAAAATTACTACAATTTGGATATAGCGACGATTGTCCCTGATACGGTATTCTGTGCAGACAAGGCAAACTATAGATGGGCAGGTCACATCTTGAGACAAAACAATGGTCGATGGAGCACAGCGACAGTTGTCTGGTACCCCCGAAGTAAAAACAAAGATACCCCGGGGAAAACATCCATTGCGTTGGTCAAGCTCTCCTGCTGTGCGCAACATCCGAGATGTCTTTAGTAGAATGCTTACCAACCACTGGACTTCCGTGACCCAAGGCAAGGTCCGCTGGAAACGGATAGGAAGCCCGCAGCAAGGCTGAGGAATGGGTCACAAAGATCAAGAAATGCTGACAGCGTGAAGGCTTGTTGTTTCCCTTTCTCAAAGAGAACTGTTGTGTTGTACAAACCACACGTTTGCCACGTTAGACATCTAATCGGTTTCGATTTGTTTTTCTTTTTTGCTACAAATGTCGAAAATCCATATTTGCAGATATATATTGTTGGAAATGGAATGAAAACTTGCATAGCTCGCTTTACAAGATAAGGCTAGTTTACTAACTGCATTGTAGATAGTCTGTTCACACCACGACTGTGTCCACGTGCGATCTAGCCCGGTGGGTCTAACAACTAGCGAAATGTAAAAGTACTGATGAGCGTAAACACAACTCAACGAAGTCCAAAATATATACCTGAATTTAAAGTGCAACCAAGATAACGATCACAGGCAAGGCAAAGACCAAACCTAAAATTATTTTAGAATAACAGAAGATTGAGAAAGTCACAAGCTTTGAGTACCTCGGCTCAGTTATAAGCGCTAATGGCTACGGCAATGCAGAGGTTCAATAAAATGAGAAACTGATGACAGAACATTAATAAAATTAAAATAACTATTCTGTGAACTTGCATTATACCGATAAAGACATACGGATGTGAAACGTGGGCCCCCACACAAACACTTAAGAAAAGGATTGCATCTTTTGAACTAAACGGCTACAGAAAAGTGCTCAAAATACAATGGATAGCAAAAAGAAAAATGCAGATATCCTTAACTTAACTTAACTTAACGTCCTTAAACTGGTTTAGAAGACTCTGCAGAATCTGTATACATACAGTTTCATTTCATCACCTTGCTCTAAAAGCTATGCGCATCCAATTTATTCTTAAATGCATTAACTGTCCTTCCCTCCACTACCTCCCATGGCAATGCATTCCAAGCATTCACCACTCTCTAATTAAAAAAATATTTCCTAATATCGAATCTGGACCTCTCTTTAGTTAATGTGTAACTATGCCCTCTTGTTCTAGTTGGTGGCTGTATTTTTTTTTTTAAACTTGTTATAGTCTAATTTATCCATTCCTCTGATCATCTTATAAACCTGTATTAAGTCACCACGAATTCTTCTCTCTTCTAGACACTGTAGGCCGGTTTTTCCTAAAAACTGTAATTCTGGAATCCCACTATCAGCGTTGTCGCTCTTTTTTGTATTCTTTCCAGCATGTTTGTATCCGCTCTATGATAAGGACTCCACGCCTGTACACATAACTCCAATCTAGGTCTAACTAATGCTTTATACAGTTTGACTATCACTTCCTTGCTCCTGTGTTTAATATTTATTGTTATTATACTTAACATTGCATTTGTCTTTTTCACTGCTACCTGAACTTGCTCACTCACCTTACCTGTATGATCTAGTATAACTTCTAAGTCCCTTTCCTTATCTATCTTTCTAATATTGTTCTCTCCCATTCTGTAATTATGTTTCATATTGGATCTACCCATGTGGATGACTGTACATTTATCTACATTAAACTCCATTTGCGAACCTACAAACCACTCTCGAATTTTATCTAAATCCGATCTCAATATATCCACATCTGCTTGAGATATAGATAAAGATATAGATATACTATAGATCCTACTTAATATCAAACAAAATTGGTTAGTAAAGAACATCTTGTCTCGAAAGCTAAAATAGTTTCTTCTTCTTCTTCGTTCGTCTTCAGACCTCAACTTCAATGATTTTAAGGAAGGCAGCAGTCGACTCAAGGCTCTGTACGCTTCCGTACGCTTCAGATCAGGAATCTGAACACAGACATGTTTTGTTTGTGAGCCATCGAGACTTCGCAACCACGTATGAACACTTATATAAAAGCTTAATACATGCAATTCAAATTCATATCTTTTCTATCGTTATCGCTGCTTGTTTCAAATCTATCAATAACATGACCTCCCATAGTGTATCCGGGGTCCCTTACTGAGAATGGTAGAATATAACCGCCACAGAATACTGTCACAATAGGTCAAGGGCAACCAATCTTAAGGTGAGCGATGTATGTATTTCACCTGAGTGGCCAAAACATTCATACCATGTTGATCGCGAGGACTAAGAGTTGTCCATGTATGTGGCAATCTCAAAATGTACAAATTATCGCTACCGTACTGCAAATAACTAGAAAAAGTATTTCCTAAAAGCTGGTCATGGTAAGTCAAATACAATGCTGGACCTGTGCTTCAACAAAAAGAGATGAGTGATCTTGATTTAACTTAACTTAACGTCTTTATACTGGTTTAGAAGACTCTGCAGAGTCTGTACGCAACCAGTTTCATTTACATTTCCTTTGCTCAATAAGCTATGCGCATCCAATTTATTCTTAAATGCATCAACTGCCCCTGCTTCCATCACTTCCTGTGGAAATGCATTCCAAGCACTCACCCCTCTCTGACTAAAGAAATATTTCCAAATATACAATCTTGACCTTTCTTTATTTAATTTGAAGCTATGCCTTTTTGTTCTGATTTGATTGATTGAACTCCATGCATGTATTGAAAGGCGTGACTAAAGAGAGTTGTGCATGAGGATAACAACCTCATCATGCAAGTAAACTGTTACATAAACTCCTACTGCAAGATCATGCAAAGCTTTTTGCTGAAGTCATCTTGATGGAGGTTGACTGTACTTGTACTGATGTGCTTCGGCTGGAGCGAAAAATGTCAAGAAAAGAGATCTTCCTTGTTCGTCTTCAGACCTCGAATTCAATTACTCTAACGAAGGCAGCAGTTGACTTGAGGGTCCGAGCACTTCTGTACAGCTACTCGTGGAAGGACACTGATTGTTGCCAAATGCTACTTCTTGTCGGTATACGATGGACAGGACTTCAAAATGTGTTCTGATGTCATGGGGGATGTGCCGAGAAGATAGATGGCCAGCTAGAGTCGTTGCCTTGTGTTTTAAGTCAAGTCAGGTAATCCTCATACTCAACCATTGTCTTTGTGTTGGTTTATGAGTCTCGGGCAGCGTGGAGGAAGACGGAGTAGAATCTAAATGTCTCAGCCAGGTGTTCCGCGGGAGACTCCATTAGTGGTGAGGTCTTGTATTTCGTATAGTGTAAAGTGCAGAATCTGCAACAAAAGAAATATTATTTGTAAGATTCTGTGTTTACTTTAATCTTAGTCTTAGTAGACCTGTAATTCTACAAGGGAAGATGACCCTGTGGAGGTCCCAGCTGTGGTGTGAGCTGGATAAAGGAGGGATGAGGATTTCCTGTTTAGCGTGTTAGGCTCGAGCAGCTTATTACTCCGCTGTGTTAAGACAAGTGCCAAGAAGTTTGGTTAATAGATCTGCGAGTCCATCTTAAAAGACTCAAACACTAGACCAACTTGACCCGCAGCCTGTTAGGCGCCATCTATGCTGCTCTTAACAAACCAATTAAGCATAACCGGTGTTGTGCCATGTCACACAGTTAGTCGCCTCTTATGACATGCTCTATGTAGGGCAGTGGTGCTATTCTTGTCTTTGCCATACCCAAAGATCCAGAATCATTCGGGATGTTTACTGTAGTACGCCGCCCATACAGTGGGTTAGAGGACATATGTTGCTAATACAGAGAATACTAGTTGTTTTTGCTTGTGAATGCACATATCGACAAAGGGATATGTTGCTACTCAGATATTAAGCTCGCAATATCGCTAGACCTATAAAAGAATGTTGCACATAGCGACAAAGGGGTATTTTGCTACTCAGATATTAAGCTCGCAATATCACTAGACCTATAAACGAATAATGCGAATCACAATGTAAACATGCAATTCCCTAGTAGTGGATCCAACGGGAAGCTTCGACTGGTCCATTTCCTCTTCTTCATTTTCGTTCGTCTTCAGACATCAACTTCAATGACTCTAACGAAGTCATCAGTCGACTCAAGGCTCTCTACGCCTCCGTGCAGCTTCTCGTGGAAGGACACTAGCTGTTGCCAAATGCTACTTCTTTTGTCAGTATACTGTGGACATGACTGCAAAATATGTTCTGCCTTCATGGGGGCTGTGCAGCAGGCATAACGGTCTGTAGTACCAATCTTGAACTTGTACAGCTGACATCTCAGACTGTTGTGACCTGTGCGTAGCCGGAGAATGATCATCTATGTGGCCAGGGTATGGTTTTTTTTTTCCATTTTGCACTGTACGTTGCCCTGATGAATGCTTTAGTCTCATTGTATGTAATTTCTGTATCTAACGTAGGTTAGGTTCTTGATTTTGTTCCACAGCGGTATTTTAACAATTCCTATCTATTTGTTATACTCCACAGGCGATAAGAGAGAGACTGGAAATGAGGGAACTACGTTTTGAACTCTCCCAGTTTTACTACTATAATCCCTCAGCAATTTATATAATGTACAGACCGACACTATGCATTAATATCTGAAATAGTATCTTACTATCCACATGTTAACAAACTCACCCTAGGCATTACAATCCTAGCTAGTATCTTACTATGCTACATCGAGTTTTAATGTCCTATATATAGTATCTTACTATCAACAGACTATCATACCAGCATTAAATTTAGATGTCCTACACAGTATCTACCAAAGCACATAGTAACAGTCTTTTATATAATACCTTACTATATGAATAATAACATACAGACAATAAACGGTATTGTCCTACAAAGTATCGCACTATCCCCATTAAACAGATGTTCAAAGACTCGAAACTTTACAGTCCTACATTGTAAGTTGCTATATATATATTAACAGACCAATACCAAGTTTTATTGTTCTTCAAAGTATGGTACAATCCCAATGGCATCAGACTGACAGAGAGCTTTAATGTCTTACACAGGATCTTACAATCTACATATTAACAAACCAACTCTAGATTGAATGCACTGCACCGTATCCACTATCCAGATGTTAGACTTACCCAAAACATTGATGTCCTACATAGTTCCTTACTGCCATTATGTTAACAGGCCAACACAGAGCTTAAATGTCTAACAGAGTATCTTACTATCCACATGTAAACAAGCCAACACAGAGCTTGAATGTCTCACAGAGTATCTTACTATCCACATGTAACAGGCAAACATAGAGCTTGAATGTCCTACAGAGTATCTTACTATCCACATGTCAACAGGCCAACACAGAGCTTGAATGTCCTACAGAGTATTTTACTATCCACATGTCAACAGGCCAACACAGAGCTTGAATGTCTCACAGAGTATCTTACTATCCACATGTCAACAGGCCGACACAGAGCTTGAATGTCCTAGAGAGTATTTTACTATCCACATGTCAACAGATAACACAGAGCTTGAATGTCTCACAGAGTATCTTACTATCCACATGTCAACAGGCAAACATAGAGCTTGAATGTCCTACAGAGTATCTTACTATCCACATGTCAACAGGCCAACACAGAGCTTGAATGTCCTACAGAGTATTTTACTATCCACGTGTCAACAGGCAAACACAGAGCTTGCATGTCTCACAGAGTATCTTACTATCCACATGTCAACAGGCCAACACAGAGCTTGAATGTCCTAGAGAGTATTTTACTATCCACATGTCAACAGACAACACAGAGCTTGAATGTCTAACAGAGTATCTTACTATCAACATGTCAACAGGCAAACATAGAGCTTGAATGTCCTACAGAGTATCTTACTATCCACATGTCAACAGGCCAACACAGAGCTTGAATGTCCTACAGAGTATTTTACTATCCACATGTCAACACGCCAACACAGAGCTTGAATGTCTCACAGAGTATCTTACTATCCACAGGTCAACAGGCCAACACAGAGCTTGAATGTCCTAGAGAGTATTTTACCATCCACATGTCAACAGACCAACACAGAGCTTTAATGTCTCACAGAGTATCTTACTATCCACATGTCAACAGGCAAATATAGAGCTTGAATGTCCTACAGAGTATCTTACTATCCACATGTCAACAGGCCAACACAGAGCTTGAATGTCCTAGAGAGTATTTTACTTTCCATATGTCAACAGGCCAACACAGATCTTGAATGTCTCACAGAGTATCTTACTATCCACATGTAAAGAGGCCAACACAGAGCTTTAATGTCCTAGAGAGTATTTTACTATCCACATGTCAACAGGCAAACACATAGCTTGAATGTCCTACAGAGTATTTTACTTTCCATATGTCAACAGGCCAACACAGATCTTGAATGTCTCACAGAGTATCTTAATATCCACATGTAAAGAGGCCAACACGGAGCTTTAATGTCCTAGAGAGTATTTTACTATCCACATGTCAACAGGCAAACACATAGCTTGAATGTCCTACAGAGTATCTTACTATCCAAATGTCAACAGGCCAACATAGAGGTTGAATGTCTAACAGAGTATCTTACTATCCACATGTAAATAAGCAAAGACAGAGCTTTAATGTGCTACAGAGTATCTTACTATCCACATGTTAACAGGCCAACACACAGCTTGAATGTCCTACAGAGTATCTTACTAACCACATGTTAACAGGCAAACACAGAACTTGATTGTCCAACATTATTTCTTACTATCCACATGTCAACAGCCCAAGACAGAGTTTTAATGTCCTACAGAGTATCTTACTATCCACATGTCAACAGGCAAACATAGAGCTTGAATGTCCTACAGAGTATCTTACTATCCACATGTCAACAGGCCAACACAGAGCTTGAATGTCCTACAGAGTATTTTACTATCCATATGTCAACAGGCCAACACAGAGCTTGAATGTCTCACAGAGTATCTTACTATCCACATGTCAACAGGCCAATACAGAGCTTGAATATCCTAGAGAGTATTTCACAATCCACATGTCAACTGGCAAACACATACCTTGAATGTCATACAGAGTATCTTTCTATCCACATTTCAACAGGCCAACATAGAGCTTGAATGTCTCACAGAGTATCTTACTATCCACATGTAAACAGGCCAACACAGAGCTTTAATGTCCTAGAGAGTATTTTACTATCCACATGTCAACAGGCAAACACATAGCTTGAATGTCCTACAGAGTATCTTACTATCCACATGTCAATAGGCCAACATAGAGCTTGAATGTCCTACAGAGTATATTACTATCCACATGTCAACAGGCCAACACAGAGCTTGAATGTACTACAGAGTATTTTACTATCCATATGTCAACAGGCCAACACAGATCTTGAATGTCTCACAGAGTATCTTACTATCCACATGTCAACAGGCCAACACAGAGCTTGAATGTCCTAGAGAGTATTTTACTATCCACATGTCAACAGACAACACAGAGCTTGAATGTCTAACAGAGTATCTTACTATCAACATGTCAACAGGCAAACATAGAGCTTGAATGTCCTACAGAGTATCTTACTATCCACATGTCAACAGACCAACACAGAGCTTGAATGTCCTACAGAGTATCTTACTATCCACATGTCAACAGGCAAATATAGAGCTTGAATGTCCTACAGAGTATCTTACTATCCACATGTCAACAGGCCAACACAGAGCTTGAATGTCCTAGAGAGTATTTTACTTTCCATATGTCAACAGGCCAACACAGATCTTGAATGTCTCACAGAGTATCTTACTATCCACATGTAAAGAGGCCAACACAGAGCTTTAATGTCCTAGAGAGTATTTTACTATCCACATGTCAACAGGCAAACACATAGCTTGAATGTCCTACAGAGTATTTTACTTTCCATATGTCAACAGGCCAACACAGATCTTGAATGTCTCACAGAGTATCTTACTATCCACATGTAAAGAGGCCAACACAGAGCTTTAATGTCCTAGAGAGTATTTTACTATCCACATGTCAACAGGCAAACACATAGCTTGAATGTCCTACAGAGTATCTTACTATCCAAATGTCAACAGGCCAACATAGAGGTTGAATGTCTAACAGAGTATCTTACTATCCACATGTAAATAAGCCAAGACAGAGCTTTAATGTGCTACAGAGAATCTTACTATCCACATGTTAACAGGCCAACACACAGCTTGAATGTCCTACAGAGTATCTTACTAACCACATGTTAACAGGCAAACACAGAACTTGATTGTCCAACATTATTTCTTACTATCCACATGTCAACAGCCCAAGACAGAGTTTTAATGTCCTACAGAGTATCTTACTATCCACATGTCAACAGGCAAACATAGACCTTGAATGTCCTACAGAGTATCTTACTATCCACATGTCAACAGGCCAACACAGAGCTTGAATGTCCTACAGAGTATTTTACTATCCATATGTCAACAGGCCAACACAGAGCTTGAATGTCTCACAGAGTATCTTACTATCCACATGTCAACAGGCCAATACAGAGCTTGAATATCCTAGAGAGTATTTCACAATACACATGTCAACTGGCAAACACATACCTTGAATGTCATACAGAGTATCTTTCTATCCACATTTCAACTGGCCAACATAGAGCTTGAATGTCTCACAGAGTATCTTACTATCCACATGTAAACAGGCCAACACAGAGCTTTAATGTCCTAGAGAGTATTTTACTATCCACATGTCAACAGGCAAACACATAGCTTGAATGTCCTACAGAGTATCTTACTATCCACATGTCAATAGGCCAACATAGAGCTTGAATGTCCTACAGAGTATATTACTATCCACATGTCAACAGGCCAACACAGAGCTTGAATGTACTACAGAGTATTTTACTATCCATATGTCAACAGGCCAACACAGATCTTGAATGTCTCACAGAGTATCTTACTATCCACATGTCAACAGGCCAACACAGAGCTTGAATGTCCTAGAGAGTATTTTACTATCCACATGTCAACAGACAACACAGAGCTTGAATGTCTAACAGAGTATCTTACTATCAACATGTCAACAGGCAAACATAGAGCTTGAATGTCCTACAGAGTATCTTACTATCCACATGTCAACAGGCCAACACAGAGCTTGAATGTCCTACAGAGTATTTTACTATCCACATGTCAACACGCCAACACAGAGCTTGAATGTCTCACTTAGTATCTTACTATCCACAGGTCAACAGGCCAACACAGAGCTTGAATGTCCTAGAGAGTATTTTACCATCCACATGTCAACAGACCAACACAGAGCTTTAATGTCTCACAGAGTATCTTACTATCCACATGTCAACAGGCAAATATAGAGCTTGAAAGTCCTACAGAGTATCTTACTATCCACATGTCAACAGGCCAACACAGATCTTGAATGTCTCACAGAGTATCTTACTATCCACATGTAAAGAGGCCAACACAGAGCTTTAATGTCCTAGAGAGTATTTTACTATCCACATGTCAACAGGCAAACACATAGCTTGAATGTCCTACAGAGTATCTTACTATCCAAATGTCAACAGGCCAACATAGAGGTTGAATGTCTAACAGAGTATCTTACTATCCACGTGTAAATAAGCCAAGACAGAGCTTTAATGTGCTACAGAGTATCTTACTATCCACATGTTAACAGGCCAACACACAGCTTGAATGTCCTACAGAGTATCTTACTAACCACATGTTAACAGGCAAACACAGAACTTGATTGTCCAACATTATTTCTTACTATCCACATGTCAACAGCCCAAGACAGAGTTTTAATGTCCTACAGAGTATCTTACTATCCACATGTCAACAGGCAAACATAGAGCTTGAATGTCCTACAGAGTATCTTACTATCCACATGTCAACAGGCCAACACAGAGCTTGAATGTCCTACAGAGTATTTTACTATCCATATGTCACAGGCCAACACAGAGCTTGAATGTCTCACAGAGTATCTTACTATCCACATGTCAACAGGATAATACAGAGCGTGAATATCCTAGAGAGTATTTCACAATCCACATGTCAGCTGGCAAACACATACCTTGAATGTCCTACAGAGTATCTTTCTATCCACATTTCAACAGGCCAACATAGAGCTTGAATGTCTCACAGAGTATCTTACTATCCACATGTAAACAGGCCAACACAGAGCTTGAATGTCCTAGAGAGTATTTTACTATCCACATGTCAACAGGCAAACACATAGCTTGAATGTCCTACAGAGTATCTTACTATCCACATGTCAATAGGCCAACATAGAGCTTGAATGTCCTACAGAGTATATTACTATCCACATGTCAACAGGCCAACACAGAGCTTGAATGTCCTACAGAGTATTTTACTATCCATATGTCAACAGGCCAACACAGATCTTGAATGTCTCACAGAGTATCTTACTATCCACATGTCAACAGGCCAACACAGAGCTTGAATGTCCTACAGAGTATTTTACTATCCACATGTCAACAGGCAAACACATAGCTTGAATGTCCTACAGAACATCTTACTATCCACATTTCAACAGGCCAACATAGAGCTTGAATGTCCTACAGAGTATCTTACTATCCACATGTCAACAAGCAAACACAGAGCTTGAATATCCTACATAGTATTTTACTATCCACATGTCAACAGGCCAACACAGAGCTTGAATGTCCTACAGAGTATTTTACTATCCACATGTCAACAGGCGAACCCAGAGCTTGAATGTCCTAGAGAGTATTTTACTATCCACATGTCAACAGGCCAACACAGAGCTTGAATGTCTCACAGAGTATCTTACTATCCACATGTCAACAGGCCAACACAGAGCTTGAATGTCCTAGAGAGTATTTTACTTTCTACATGTCAACAGGCAAACACATAGCTTGAATGTCCTACAGAGCATCTTACTATCCACATGTCAACAGGCCAACATAGAGCTTGAATGTCCTACAGAGTATCTTACTATCCACATGTCAACAGGCCAACACAGAGCTTGAATGTCCTACAGAGTATTTTACTATCCATATGTTAACAGGCCAACACAGAGCTATAATGTCTAACAGAGTATCTTACTATCCACATGTCAACAGGCCAACACAGAGCTTGAATGTCCTAGAAAGTATTTTACTATCCACATGTCAACTGGCCAACACAGAGCTTGAATGCCGTACATAATATCTTACTATCCACATGATAACAGGCAGACACCATGCTTTACTGTTTAAAAAAATATCTTACTATCCCTGTGTTAACAAACCGACAGTAAGTTTTAATGTCCTACACAATATCTTACTAACCACATGTTAACAGGCAAACACAGAACTTGATTGTCCAACATAATTTCTTACTATCCACATGTCAACAGCCCAAGACAGAGTTTTAATGTCCTACAGAGTATCTTACTATCCACATGTCAACAGGCAAACATAGAGCTTGAATGTCCTACAGAGTATCTTACTATCCACATGTCAACAGGCCAACACAGAGCTTGAATGTCCTACAGAGTATTTTACTATCCATATGTCAACAGGCCAACACAGAGCTTGAATGTCTCACAGAGTATCTTACTATCCACATGTCAACAGGCCAATACAGAGCTTGAATATCCTAGAGAATATTTCACAATCCACATGTCAACTGGCAAACACATACCTTGAATGTCCTACAGAGTATCTTTCTATCCACATTTCAACAGGCCAACATAGAGCTTGAATGTCTCACAGAGTATCTTACTATCCACATGTAAACAGGCCACTACAGAGCTTGAATGTCCTAGAGAGTATTTTACTATCCACATGTCAACAGGCAAACACATAGCTTGAATGTCCTACAGAGCATCTTACTATCCACATGTCAACAGGCCAACATAGAGCTTGAATGTCCTACAGAGTATCTTACTATCCACATGTCAACAGGCCAACACAGAGCTTGAATGTCCTACAGAGTATTTTACTATCCATATGTTAACAGGCCAACACAGAGCTATAATGTCTAACAGAGTATCTTACTATCCACATGTCAACAGGCCAACACAGAGCTTGAATGTCCTACAGAGTATTTTACTATCCATATGTCAACAGGCCAACACAGATCTTGAATGTCTCACAGAGTATCTTACTATCCACATGTCAACAGGCCAACACAGAGCTTGAATGTCCTACAGAGTATTTTACTATCCACATGTCAACAGGCAAACACATAGCTTGAATGTCCTACAGAACATCTTACTATCCACATTTCAACAGGCCAACATAGAGCTTGAATGTCCTACAGAGTATCTTACTGTCCACATGTCAACAAGCAAACACAGAGCTTGAATATCCTACATAGTATTTTACTATCCACATGTCAACAGGCCAACACAGAGCTTGAATGTCCTACAGAGTATTTTACTATCCACATGTCAACAGGCCAACACAGAGCTTGAATGTCCTAGAGAGTATTTTACTATCCACATGTCAACAGGCCAACACAGAGCTTGAATGTCTCACAGAGTATCTTACTATCCACATGTCAACAGGCCACTACAGAGCTTGAATGTCCTAGAGAGTATTTTACTATCCACATGTCAACAGGCAAACACATAGCTTGAATGTCCTACAGAGCATCTTACTATCCACATGTCAACAGGCCAACATAGAGCTTGAATGTCCTACAGAGTATCTTACTATCCACATGTCAACAGGCCAACACAGAGCTTGAATGTCCTACAGAGTATTTTACTATCCATATGTCAACAGGCCAACACAGATCTTGAATGTCTCACAGAGTATCTTACTATCCACATGTCAACAGGCCAACACAGAGCTTGAATGTCCTACAGAGTATTTTACTATCCACATGTCAACAGGCAAACACATAGCTTGAATGTCCTACAGAACATCTTACTATCCACATTTCAACAGGCCAACATAGAGCTTGAATGTCCTACAGAGTATCTTACTATCCACATGTCAACAAGCAAACACAGAGCTTGAATATCCTACATAGTATTTTACTATCCACATGTCAACAGGCCAACACAGAGCTTGAATGTCCTACAGAGTATTTTACTATCCACATGTCAACAGGCCAACACAGAGCTTGAATGTCCTAGAGAGTATTTTACTATCCACATGTCAACAGGCCAACACAGAGCTTGAATGTCTCACAGAGTATCTTACTATCAACATGTCAACAGGCCAACATAGAGCTTGAATGTCCTAGAGAGTATTTTACTATCTACATGTCAACAGGCAAACACATAGCTTGAATGTCCTACAGAGCATCTTACTATCCACATGTCAACAGGCCAACATAGAGCTTGAATGTCCTACAGAGTATCTTACTATCCACATGTCAACAGGCCAACACAGAGTTTGAATGTCCTAGAAAGTATTTTACTATCCACATGTCAACTGGCCAACACAGAGCTTGAATGCCGTACATAATATCTTACTATCCACATGATAACAGGCAGACACCATGCTTTACTGTTTAAAAAAATATCTTACTATCCCTGTGTTAACAAACCGACAGTAAGTTTTAATGTCCTACACAATATCTTACTAACAACATGTTAACAGGCAAACACAGAACTTCATTGTCCAACATAATTTCTTACTATCCACATGTCAACAGCCCAAGACAGAGTTTTAATGTCCTACAGAGTATCTTACTATCCACATGTCAACAGGCAAACAAAGAGCTTGAATGTCCTACAGAGTATCTTACTATCCACATGTCAACAGGCCAACACAGAGCTTTAATGTCCTACAGAGTATTTTACTATCCATATGTCAACAGGCCAATACAGAGCTTGAATGTCTCACAGAGTATCTTACTATCCACATGTCAACAGGCCAATACAGAGCTTGAATATCCTAGAGAATATTTCACAATCCACATGTCAACTGGCAAACACATACCTTGAATGTCCTACAGAGTATCTTTCTATCCACATTTCAACAGGCCAACATAGAGCTTGAATGTCTCACAGAGTATCTTACTATCCACATGTAAACAGGCAAACACAGAGCTTGAATGTCCTAGAGAGTATTTTACTATCCACATGTCAACAGGCAAACACATAGCTTGAATGTCCTACAGAGTATCTTACTATCCACATGTCAACAGGCCAACATAGAGCTTGAATGTCCTACAGAGTATATTACTATCCACATGTCAACAGGCAAACATATAGCTTGAATGTCCTACAGAGTATCTTACTATCCACATGTCAATAGGCCAACATAGACCTTGAATGTCCTACAGAGTATATTACTATCCACATGTCAACAGGCCAACACAGAGCTTGAATGTCCAACAGAGTATTTTACTATCCATATGTCAACAGGCCAACACAGATCTTGAATGTCTAACAGAGTATCTTACTATCCACATGTCAACAGGCCAACACAGAGCTTGAATGTCCTAGAGAGTATTTTACTATCTACATGTCAACAGGCAAACACATAGCTTGAATGTCCTACAGAGCATCTTACTATCCACATGTCAACAGGCCAACGCAGAGCTTGAATGTCCTACAGAGTATTTTACTATCCACATGTCAACAGGCAAACACATAGCTTGAATGTCCTACAGAACATATTACTATCCACATTTCAACAGGCCAACATAGAGCTTCAATGTCCTACAGAGTATCTTAATATCCACAGGTCAACAAGCAAACACAGAGCTTGAATATCCTACATAGTATTTTACTATCCACATGTCAACAGGCTAACACAGAGCTTGAATGTCCTACAGAGTATTTTACTATCCACATGTCAACAGGCCAACACAGAGCTTGAATGTCCTAGAGAGTATTTTACTATCCACATGTCAACAGGCCAACACAGAGCTTGAATGTCCTAGAGAGTATTTTACTATCTACATGTCAACAGGCAAACACATAGCTTGAATGTCCTACAGAGCATCTTACTATCCACATGTCAACAGGCCAACATAGAGCTTGAATGTCCTACAGAGTATCTTACTGTCCACATGTCAACAGGCCAACACAGAGCTTGAATGTCTCACAGAGTATCTTACTATCCACATGTCAACAGGCCAATACAGAGCTTGAATATCCTAGAGAATATTTCACAATCCACATGTCAACTGGCAAACACATACCTTGAATGTCCTACAGAGTATCTTTCTATCCACATTTCAACAGGCCAACATAGAGCTTGAATGTCTCACAGAGTATCTTACTATCCACATGTAAACAGGCCACTACAGAGCTTGAATGTCCTAGAGAGTATTTTACTATCCACATGTCAACAGGCAAACACATAGCTTGAATGTCCTACAGAGCATCTTACTATCCACATGTCAACAGGCCAACATAGAGCTTGAATGTCCTACAGAGTATCTTACTATCCACATGTCAACAGGCCAACACAGAGCTTGAATGTCCTACAGAGTATTTTACTATCCATATGTTAACAGGCCAACACAGAGCTATAATGTCTAACAGAGTATCTTACTATCCACATGTCAACAGGCCAACACAGAGCTTGAATGTCCTACAGAGTATTTTACTATCCATATGTCAACAGGCCAACACAGATCTTGAATGTCTCACAGAGTATCTTACTATCCACATGTCAACAGGCCAACACAGAGCTTGAATGTCCTACAGAGTATTTTACTATCCACATGTCAACAGGCAAACACATAGCTTGAATGTCCTACAGAACATCTTACTATCCACATTTCAACAGGCCAACATAGAGCTTGAATGTCCTACAGAGTATCTTACTGTCCACATGTCAACAAGCAAACACAGAGCTTGAATATCCTACATAGTATTTTACTATCCACATGTCAACAGGCCAACACAGAGCTTGAATGTCCTACAGAGTATTTTACTATCCACATGTCAACAGGCCAACACAGAGCTTGAATGTCCTAGAGAGTATTTTACTATCCACATGTCAACAGGCCAACACAGAGCTTGAATGTCTCACAGAGTATCTTACTATCCACATGTCAACAGGCCACTACAGAGCTTGAATGTCCTAGAGAGTATTTTACTATCCACATGTCAACAGGCAAACACATAGCTTGAATGTCCTACAGAGCATCTTACTATCCACATGTCAACAGGCCAACATAGAGCTTGAATGTCCTACAGAGTATCTTACTATCCACATGTCAACAGGCCAACACAGAGCTTGAATGTCCTACAGAGTATTTTACTATCCATATGTCAACAGGCCAACACAGATCTTGAATGTCTCACAGAGTATCTTACTATCCACATGTCAACAGGCCAACACAGAGCTTGAATGTCCTACAGAGTATTTTACTATCCACATGTCAACAGGCAAACACATAGCTTGAATGTCCTACAGAACATCTTACTATCCACATTTCAACAGGCCAACATAGAGCTTGAATGTCCTACAGAGTATCTTACTATCCACATGTCAACAAGCAAACACAGAGCTTGAATATCCTACATAGTATTTTACTATCCACATGTCAACAGGCCAACACAGAGCTTGAATGTCCTACAGAGTATTTTACTATCCACATGTCAACAGGCCAACACAGAGCTTGAATGTCCTAGAGAGTATTTTACTATCCACATGTCAACAGGCCAACACAGAGCTTGAATGTCTCACAGAGTATCTTACTATCAACATGTCAACAGGCCAACATAGAGCTTGAATGTCCTAGAGAGTATTTTACTATCTACATGTCAACAGGCAAACACATAGCTTGAATGTCCTACAGAGCATCTTACTATCCACATGTCAACAGGCCAACATAGAGCTTGAATGTCCTACAGAGTATCTTACTATCCACATGTCAACAGGCCAACACAGAGTTTGAATGTCCTAGAAAGTATTTTACTATCCACATGTCAACTGGCCAACACAGAGCTTGAATGCCGTACATAATATCTTACTATCCACATGATAACAGGCAGACACCATGCTTTACTGTTTAAAAAAATATCTTACTATCCCTGTGTTAACAAACCGACAGTAAGTTTTAATGTCCTACACAATATCTTACTAACAACATGTTAACAGGCAAACACAGAACTTCATTGTCCAACATAATTTCTTACTATCCACATGTCAACAGCCCAAGACAGAGTTTTAATGTCCTACAGAGTATCTTACTATCCACATGTCAACAGGCAAACAAAGAGCTTGAATGTCCTACAGAGTATCTTACTATCCACATGTCAACAGGCCAACACAGAGCTTTAATGTCCTACAGAGTATTTTACTATCCATATGTCAACAGGCCAATACAGAGCTTGAATGTCTCACAGAGTATCTTACTATCCACATGTCAACAGGCCAATACAGAGCTTGAATATCCTAGAGAATATTTCACAATCCACATGTCAACTGGCAAACACATACCTTGAATGTCCTACAGAGTATCTTTCTATCCACATTTCAACAGGCCAACATAGAGCTTGAATGTCTCACAGAGTATCTTACTATCCACATGTAAACAGGCAAACACAGAGCTTGAATGTCCTAGAGAGTATTTTACTATCCACATGTCAACAGGCAAACACATAGCTTGAATGTCCTACAGAGTATCTTACTATCCACATGTCAACAGGCCAACATAGAGCTTGAATGTCCTACAGAGTATATTACTATCCACATGTCAACAGGCAAACATATAGCTTGAATGTCCTACAGAGTATCTTACTATCCACATGTCAATAGGCCAACATAGACCTTGAATGTCCTACAGAGTATATTACTATCCACATGTCAACAGGCCAACACAGAGCTTGAATGTCCAACAGAGTATTTTACTATCCATATGTCAACAGGCCAACACAGATCTTGAATGTCTAACAGAGTATCTTACTATCCACATGTCAACAGGCCAACACAGAGCTTGAATGTCCTAGAGAGTATTTTACTATCTACATGTCAACAGGCAAACACATAGCTTGAATGTCCTACAGAGCATCTTACTATCCACATGTCAACAGGCCAACGCAGAGCTTGAATGTCCTACAGAGTATTTTACTATCCACATGTCAACAGGCAAACACATAGCTTGAATGTCCTACAGAACATATTACTATCCACATTTCAACAGGCCAACATAGAGCTTCAATGTCCTACAGAGTATCTTAATATCCACAGGTCAACAAGCAAACACAGAGCTTGAATATCCTACATAGTATTTTACTATCCACATGTCAACAGGCCAACACAGAGCTTGAATGTCCTACAGAGTATTTTACTATCCACATGTCAACAGGCCAACACAGAGCTTGAATGTCCTAGAGAGTATTTTACTATCCACATGTCAACAGGCCAACACAGAGCTTGAATGTCCTAGAGAGTATTTTACTATCTACATGTCAACAGGCAAACACATAGCTTGAATGTCCTACAGAGCATCTTACTATCCACATGTCAACAGGCCAACATAGAGCTTGAATGTCCTACAGAGTATCTTACTGTCCACATGTCAACAAGCAAACACAGAGCTTGAATATCCTACATAGTATTTTACTATCCACATGTCAACAGGCCAACACAGAGCTTGAATGTCCTACAGAGTATTTTACTATCCACATGTCAACAGGCCAACACAGAGCTTGAATGTCCTAGAGAGTATTTTACTATCCACATGTCAACAGGCCAACACAGAGCTTGAATGTCTCACAGAGTATCTTACTATCCACATGTCAACAGGCCACTACAGAGCTTGAATGTCCTAGAGAGTATTTTACTATCCACATGTCAACAGGCAAACACATAGCTTGAATGTCCTACAGAGCATCTTACTATCCACATGTCAACAGGCCAACATAGAGCTTGAATGTCCTACAGAGTATCTTACTATCCACATGTCAACAGGCCAACACAGAGCTTGAATGTCCTACAGAGTATTTTACTATCCATATGTCAACAGGCCAACACAGATCTTGAATGTCTCACAGAGTATCTTACTATCCACATGTCAACAGGCCAACACAGAGCTTGAATGTCCTACAGAGTATTTTACTATCCACATGTCAACAGGCAAACACATAGCTTGAATGTCCTACAGAACATCTTACTATCCACATTTCAACAGGCCAACATAGAGCTTGAATGTCCTACAGAGTATCTTACTATCCACATGTCAACAAGCAAACACAGAGCTTGAATATCCTACATAGTATTTTACTATCCACATGTCAACAGGCCAACACAGAGCTTGAATGTCCTACAGAGTATTTTACTATCCACATGTCAATAGGCCAACACAGAGCTTGAATGTCCTAGAGAGTATTTTACTATCCACATGTCAACAGGCCAACACAGAGCTTGAATGTCTCACAGAGTATCTTACTATCAACATGTCAACAGGCCAACATAGAGCTTGAATGTCCTAGAGAGTATTTTACTATCTACATGTCAACAGGCAAACACATAGCTTGAATGTCCTACAGAGCATCTTACTATCCACATGTCAACAGGCCAACATAGAGCTTGAATGTCCTACAGAGTATCTTACTATCCACATGTCAACAGGCCAACACAGAGTTTGAATGTCCTAGAAAGTATTTTACTATCCACATGTCAACTGGCCAACACAGAGCTTGAATGCCGTACATAATATCTTACTATCCACATGATAACAGGCAGACACCATGCTTTACTGTTTAAAAAAATATCTTACTATCCCTGTGTTAACAAACCGACAGTAAGTTTTAATGTCCTACA
This sequence comes from Ariolimax columbianus, assembly GCA_036924085.1. Classification (NCBI taxonomy): domain Eukaryota; kingdom Metazoa; phylum Mollusca; class Gastropoda; order Stylommatophora; family Arionidae; genus Ariolimax; species Ariolimax columbianus. The sequence goes on along the minus strand of JAVGWX010000001.1, from coordinate 69,580,899 downwards.
CAATATCTTACTAACAACATGTTAACAGGCAAACACAGAACTTCATTGTCCAACATAATTTCTTACTATCCACATGTCAACAGCCCAAGACAGAGTTTTAATGTCCTACAGAGTATCTTACTATCCACATGTCAACAGGCAAACAAAGAGCTTGAATGTCCTACAGAGTATCTTACTATCCACATGTCAACAGGCCAACACAGAGCTTTAATGTCCTACAGAGTATTTTACTATCCATATGTCAACAGGCCAATACAGAGCTTGAATGTCTCACAGAGTATCTTACTATCCACATGTCAACAGGCCAATACAGAGCTTGAATATCCTAGAGAATATTTCACAATCCACATGTCAACTGGCAAACACATACCTTGAATGTCCTACAGAGTATCTTTCTATCCACATTTCAACAGGCCAACATAGAGCTTGAATGTCTCACAGAGTATCTTACTATCCACATGTAAACAGGCAAACACAGAGCTTGAATGTCCTAGAGAGTATTTTACTATCCACATGTCAACAGGCAAACACATAGCTTGAATGTCCTACAGAGTATCTTACTATCCACATGTCAACAGGCCAACATAGAGCTTGAATGTCCTACAGAGTATATTACTATCCACATGTCAACAGGCAAACATATAGCTTGAATGTCCTACAGAGTATCTTACTATCCACATGTCAATAGGCCAACATAGACCTTGAATGTCCTACAGAGTATATTACTATCCACATGTCAACAGGCCAACACAGAGCTTGAATGTCCAACAGAGTATTTTACTATCCATATGTCAACAGGCCAACACAGATCTTGAATGTCTAACAGAGTATCTTACTATCCACATGTCAACAGGCCAACACAGAGCTTGAATGTCCTAGAGAGTATTTTACTATCTACATGTCAACAGGCAAACACATAGCTTGAATGTCCTACAGAGCATCTTACTATCCACATGTCAACAGGCCAACGCAGAGCTTGAATGTCCTACAGAGTATTTTACTATCCACATGTCAACAGGCAAACACATAGCTTGAATGTCCTACAGAACATATTACTATCCACATTTCAACAGGCCAACATAGAGCTTCAATGTCCTACAGAGTATCTTAATATCCACAGGTCAACAAGCAAACACAGAGCTTGAATATCCTACATAGTATTTTACTATCCACATGTCAACAGGCCAACACAGAGCTTGAATGTCCTACAGAGTATTTTACTATCCACATGTCAACAGGCCAACACAGAGCTTGAATGTCCTAGAGAGTATTTTACTATCCACATGTCAACAGGCCAACACAGAGCTTGAATGTCCTAGAGAGTATTTTACTATCTACATGTCAACAGGCAAACACATAGCTTGAATGTCCTACAGAGCATCTTACTATCCACATGTCAACAGGCCAACATAGAGCTTGAATGTCCTACAGAGTATCTTACTATCCACATGTCAACAGGCCAACACAGAGCTTGAATGTCCTACAGAGTATTTTACTATCCATATGTTAACAGGCCAACACAGAGCTAAAATGTCTAACAGAGTATCTTACTATCCACATGTCAACAGGCCAACACAGAGCTTGAATGTCCTAGAAAGTATTTTACTATCCACATGTCAACTGGCCAACACAGAGCTTGAATGCCGTACATAATATCTTACTATCCACATGACAACAGGCAGACACCATGCTTTACTGTTTAAAAAAATATCTTACTATCTCTGTGTTAACAAACCGACAGTAAGTTTTAATGTCCTACACAATATCTTACTTCTTCTTCTTCTTCAACAAATTCACGTTGATTTCTGACAGCGTACTTCGAAGAAGATATCTTACTGTACCCATGTCATCAACCCGACTCTGAGCTTTGCTATCCTACATGATATTGTACTATCCACATGTTTTAATGTCATTCATAGCATTTTACAGTATCCATGTCAACAGACCAACACCAAGCTGTAATGTTCTAATATAAAATCTTTCTTTCTAAATGTCAGCAGACCTAATATCAAACTGTAATGTACTACATAAAATCTTACTATCTAAATGTTAACAGACCGATGCTATTCGCTAATATCCTACATATTATCTTACTGTCACCATGGGGACGGTGTGACCTAGCGGTTAAGTGGCACGGCTCAAAACCCAAAGGTGCTAGGTTCAATCCCCATCACAGCGCCGTTACCCCGGGGAAGCGAATCCTTAGAAAATGCAAGAGGAAGCAGACCCTTACAGAAAATGCATGCTGAAAATGGATGCACTTGGTCAAAAGGCGCAAAATAAAAACCACAGTACAATGTACACCACCTTGGGGATTAGAGAAATAAGGCGAACTCAAAAAAAAACACAACAAAAACAAACTCTCACCATGTCAACAGAATTACACTAAGCTTCAGTGTCCTAAATATTATCTTAATGTCCTCATATAACCAACCGATTCTGAGATTTAATTTCATATACAGCATCTTACTGTCTGAATATTAGCATACTATCTGAGTATCCCAACAGTAACATACACGAACAGTCACCTAACTTTACTGTACTGCATAGCATCTTACAATCCCCATGTTAACAAACCTACCTAAAAGCATTAGTGTCCTACATAATATCTTACTGACCCCACTTTAACAGATCTAAACTGAGCTTGACGGTCCTATAAAGTATCTCACTGAAGCCACTTTAACAGACCAACTCTGAATTTTAATTTCCTACATAGTATCTTAGTATCAGCATGACAAAAGATGAAGGCTAACACTGAGCTTTAAGGTCCTATGTAGTATCTTACTGTCTGTATATTAACAGATGGACACCAAGATAATTGTCCTGTAAAGTATCATACTATCGCTATCTTAGCAGGCCGATAACAAGCTGTAATGTCCTACATAGTACATTACTAATTTGCATGTTATTAGCCGAAAACCGAGCTTTTGGCATAGATGACGTACATAGTATCTAACTATACAACTGTTAGCAGACAGACACTGAGTTTTATTGTCCTATGTAGCATTAAACTGTTTGCATGTTTACAAACCATTCCCATTTGTTAATGTCCTACATGTAATCTTACTGTCCAGAAGTTAACATACTAACACAGAGCTTAAATGACCTACTTTTTATCTTTCTGTCCCAAAGATAGCAGTCTGACACAAATCTTTAATGTCTTACCTATTGTTTTACCAACCACACGTTATAACAGAATGAAAGCAAGCTTCACTTTTCTACATAACATCAAATTATCCACTTCTTAACACACAGACAGTGAACTTTCATGTCCTACTTATTTTCTTAATATCCACATGTTAATATACACCAACTGAGAAATAATGTTGTATATATTTTCTCACTATCCACATGAAAACAGACCAACCTCATGAATAGGTGTCCTACATAGTTTATTTTTTCCCCCAGGTAAACAGAATAAAACTGAGCAGTAATGTCCTACATAGTATCTTACTCTCCGCTTGTTAACAGACCAACACCGATCTATAATGTCCTTTATAGTATCTTACTATCCCCAGGTCAAAATACCAAAACAGAGCAGTAATGTCCTACATAGTATCTTACTATCCGCGTGTTAACAGAATGACAGCTAGCATCACTTTACCTCATAGTATTGTACTATCCACTTGTTAGCAAACGAACAGTGAGCTTTCATGTCCTACATATTTACTTAATATTCAAATGTTAACGCATAACAACCGAGATGTAAAGTTGTATATATTATCTTTCCCCTTGATAAAATATCAACACCGAGCTGTAATGTCATACATAATATCTTACTAACCATCATGTTTACAGACCAACACAGAGAACACGTGTCCTACACAATGTCATACAGTTCACATGTAAGACCAACACTGAGCTTTTCTGTCCTATACAGTGTGTTACCTTCCATTTGTTAACAAACAGACACCAAGAATAAATGTCCTAAACAGCATCCTGCTGTCCCCATGTCAATAGACCAAAAAAGAGCTGTGATGTTTTAAATAAATGTTTACTATCAATACATTAACAACCCCACACTGAGCCTTATCGCCAAAATAAAAGTATCTTCCTTTCCCCCCAAAAAGAGATGCAATAGACTTAATTATTTTATCTGACTATCACAGTGCAAACAGAATGACACCATGGTTCAATGTCCTTTATATTATCTTGATATTCACAGGACAAAAGAAGTAGTCCGACAACAGACTCTACTGTCCCACATAGTATCTTACTTTCCACCTCTCAACAAACTGACCATGTCCGTTAATGTTGTACATATTATACTACTAATCACATGTTAATAGATCCACACTGTGCTTCAATGCCCTACATTTTATCTTTGAATCCCCATGCCAGAAGAACACTTAGCTTTACTGTTATACACACTATCTTACCATCCACAATGTCGACAGACCAGCACCAAGCTTTGATACCCTACATATTATCTTACCACCCACACATTAACAGACCAGCACCAAGATTTGCTACCCTAAATAGTATCTTACCATCCACATGTTAACAGACCAGCACCAAGATTTGATACCCTACATATTATTTTACCATCCACATGTTAACAGACCAGCACCGAGATTTGATACCCTACATATTATCTAACCCTCCACATGTTAACAGACCAGCACCAAGATTTGATACCCTAAATATTATCTTACAATCCATTTGATAACTGACCAATACTAAGATTGGATACCTTACATATTACTTTACTATCCACATGGCAACAGATGTAGACCACCATGTAATTTTAGTCTTACGTTGCACCTACAATCCATAAATTAACAGACCAAAACCAAAATGTGTGTTCTACATAGCATTTTACTTTCACCGTGTTTTAGTGAAATGAGATACCAAAGGATGCAGAGCTGAGGCAAAAGCTATGGTGCAGCCACTATGTCCTGGTAAAGATTATGGACTGCATCATGATTAGTGGCTTGCAGATATAACATGACCAAAGGATCCTGAACGCAAAGAGGAATAAAGAATTTGTGCACGCTAGAGGACTACAATTGAGTTTTAATGTCCTACATATTATCTCTTTATCTACAAATTAACAGATAGACACTAAGATTTAATGGTGTACATATTATCTTACTATCCACCTGTTAGGAGTCAGATACTGAGCTTTAATCTCTTACATGAGGTCTTACTATTTACAAATCAACAGATGCAAACCAACTTGGAGATTTACTGTCTTGAAAATATCTTACTATCCACATGTTAGTAGACTAACACTCAGCTTTAATGTCCTACATAGTATCTCACTATCAACATTATAGCAGATTGACACCAAGTTTTAATCTTCTACATGATATTTTATTATTCACATGTTAGCACACCAACAGCAAGCTTTTTAGCAGTCTAATGCAGAGCTTTGATGTCCTACATAGTATCTCACTATCAACATATTAGCAGATTGACACCAAGCTTTAATCTTGTACATGATATTTTACTATTCACATGTTAGCACACCAACCACAAGCTTGTTAGCAGTCTAATGCAGAGCTTTGATGTCCTACATAGTATCTCACTATCAACATATTAGCAGATTGACACCAAGCTTTAATCTTCTACATGATATTTTACTATTCACATGTTAGCATACCAACCGCAAGGTTGTAAGCAGTCTAACGCAGAGCTTTAATGTCCTACATAGTTTCTCACTATCAACATATTAACAGACTGACACAAAGCTTTAATCTTCTACACAGTATCTTGCTATCCACATGTTAACACACACACAGCAATATTTACGTTCTTACATATAATCTTACTGTCCACATGTTAACTACAATAGCATTTTCAACTCTCAATCCCTTCGACGGTTTGCAAAGACTGGCCTTTTCAAACAAGCTAAACGCCTACTGTGTATGTTTTTGCTTAATGGATGAATCAACAACAACAGAACCGAACACAGGTGTTTTGCAATCAATTCTAGAGCTGCATTTATAATGCCAGTAGGAACAGTATGTAATAAGTAGTTTTGGAAATCTGTCAATACTGTAGGGTTTTACACAGTTGTACACACACACAGACACACACACACACAAACGTAAAGAAATATGTGCATTCGTACAAAAATGTATGTTTAAAATAATAAGATATGTATTACTACCATGCTTTCAATTTGGTGTATGTTAATAGTGCCAGTATTCGAATATATCATAGATACACAGAATGACAGCAAAGAGTCATTTTATCAATACCTGGGCTTTAGGAATGTGTACTTTAATATCTGTTTGTTTACATTTGTTAATATGGCAACTTATGCGTCTTGTGAAATAAAGAAATAAACAAGAAACAAACACACACTGGAATAAGGTTCAATTTAATGTTTACGTATTTCTTATGCCACATTATAAATATTATGTCTACATATATTCAGCCAGCAGTAAACATGCAAGATTCCATATGGCTAGTGTTATTAAAATGATGGTAATGGGTGTCCTGTTCTAAAAAATGTACAGTTTAAAATGTGGATATGTACAATGAGATTAACAATCTATAGATGGTATGTTAGAGAAATTTATAACATAAAAGTCTACATACATTTGCTTACATATCATTAAATCCAAGCTTGAACAATTTAAAAGTAGCACACACGGAATATAAGCACGCTTAACCATAAACAACTTTCAGCACAGTATCTTCGATTAGCTAGATAACAGTTTCACGGCCTTGTAGTGAACTGTATTTACACGGACAATGATTACTTCGTCATAAGGGCAATGTATTCAAAATAAAGGGATGTAATAAATGCACTACAATAATATAAATCATTTAATAATTACATGAAAATAAAGCAAATACTTAAAATAGTTAAGGTTGCGTTTAATGGAGCATACCATACGAAATTTACCTTTCGGAAATTTCTAACATTTATTTGCATTTTATGAATATTATTAAATTCATTTTAAAAACAATATGCGAGTTGCTGTCACCACAACAGAGCTAACTTAAACAGGCATCAGCATATATGCTAACTCTAACCTTACTATTAACAGCTACAGGAGCAGCCAGTGTTGTCTTCTGCCAGTTACTTGTCTAGTTCGCTCCATGACTTCGACGCCGGTCAAGGTCCAAGGTTCAGCTCTTGTGATAAGCACGGCTTTGCTGTCACAATCGTCGCGAGCGCCCGGGGTCGCGAGCTGTTCCTCCCCATATGTCGTGCACGAGGACGACAACAAGCGTGAGAAATTTGGTCGGGTGGATAATTAACACCTATCGCCTTCAGTGTACAGATGCCAATGTACACGTCCATGTGGTTCTGGTGTAGGGCCATAGCTCACTCGTTCTAAGGTTTGTAACCTGGATAAAGAGGGGAGACGCCCAAGTCAGAACCTCTCACGCAAATTTTTTATGATGGAATAACTCTCAATTATATATTATTTTGCATTTTTTTGGTTATGTCCCTTGCCATGTTTAAAGAAACACTGGATGTCAACAACATCGGCGACGAAGATGGCACACGACATAAAACTACACCCCCTTCCACGCCTTCTAACGACACAAGTTGATAGAAGATGATGATGATGAGGATGATAATCATGACAATAATAATAACAAAACATTGGTCATTGACCTACAATAGAACAAATAGATAGATGTTTAAGCATACAACCATGAAGGAATGATTATTCCGTGAGATAAGCAGAAGAAAAAGTGTGATTCCCATTAAGACATGTTATTAGAGGAAACATAAGACCACACTATATGTACATGTAGAGCGTAGGATACAACGTTGGTAGAGTGGCTGCTTCTTTCCGGCTGCAACTTGTTCCAGCCAACCCAGCTGTAAGCGAGTACCAGATTTACTGTTAGGAGAAATGATAGAGGAACAGGAATTGGTTTTCACAAAACCTGAAGTTTTTGGTTTGATTAGAGGTTTCAATTTCTGGATTCTGTGACGAAGACTTGCCCTTTTCAACCACAGACCGTTGTCCTTTATGCGGTATCATGTCGTATTGACCAGTTCATGGATTCGTGTGTGTATCAGAACAATGAAGATTCTAGTACCTCATCCCTGAAGGTAATAAAATAAATGTATATATCAGTGATATTGTAAGCCAAGACATCGAGGAAGGGAACTGGCTACCCCCATCTGATAAAAGCTAAAACCTCTTATATAGAAGTTTCTACCACAGCATCCCCGACTACAGTATATTTGTATTACTTGATGTATCCATGAATGTAAACAGCAAGTTGGCTGTGTTTGTATTCTGACATTCTTTCCTTGACATAATCAACAGTTTGTTGGGCGGATTGTCGCTACGGTTGGCACGTTCTAAATGCATGTTTTTGCTCGTGAGCTTCAATCCCTTCTGTATTTTGTGTTGGCCTTTAACTGGTAGTGGGCGGGGTACATTGGAATGTCTTATATGATCATAGCAGTTCATATTTGTCACACATTAGTTGGTAGTCAGCATTGATTGCTGAGAGTACAGAGAAACAAGAAGACCAAAGTAGAGAGAGCGAAAGAGGGAGAGAGAAAGAGAGAGAGGATGAACAACAGAAATATGTATATTGTTAGATGACTGTTAATTTGTGTAGGTGTTAAAAACAATTCGAGGTAAATCTTCTTCTTCGTACGCTGTCAGACGTCAACTTGAATTTGTTCGAAGAAGGCAGCTGTCATCATGAGGCTGTCGACACTGCCATAGAGCTTGTCTAGTGTTGCCACTGGTGATGGCCACATGTGCTTTCTCTGGTTCTCGTATGTCGGGCAATTTTGCAGCAGATGTTCCGCGGTCATTTTGCCTGTACAACAGGTGCATTCGTCAGTACCACCTTTCTTCAGTTTATTGAATAGATGGTACCTCAGTCTGTTGTGGCCTGTGCGGAGTCTGAAGACCACGACCTGCTCTCTTCTGTTCAACTGGTAGTAGACATAATTTTTTGTGTAGCCAGTATGCTCTGTTTCCCATTTGGCCATGTATCTGGCCCTAATAAACCTTTTAAACTCTTCGTAGGTCACATTAGAGTCTGGTTGTGGTAACCTTAGACCTTCTTTATCCAGTCTGTCTGCCTCCTCGCCCACTACTCCAGCGATGTTAGGGCCTGCTGCATCCGATTGTTTGCTATGGTGAGATTTCCTTCAGTGGTCCACAAAGCCAGATCGTCTGCAAACATGGAGCTGTGGACTCTTCTTAATATATTCTCCATTATGTTGTTTATATACACCAGAAAAAAGTGTGGGTGACAGTACTCCCCCTTGGGGTACTCCCTGCTCCAGTGTCACATTTTTGCTCATCTTCCCTTGTACTTGAACTCTGGCTGTTCTGTTTTCGAGATAGTGGCTGATCAATCTGTACATTTTTCCAGATACTTCACTTCTTTATAGCTTGACTTTAAGTCCCTCTTTCCCCACCTTGTCAAATGCCTTCTCTAGATCCACCCAAACCGCTACTGTATGCTTTTTCTCCTGATAAACATCCTCTATTTTCTGCGCTATGAGAGTGATCTGATCCTCAGTGGATCTGTGTTGTCTAAATCCCGCTTTCTGTGGAATTAATATGTGTTTTTCTGCCAGGTGCCACATTAGTCTGATGTTTATCATACGCTCCATCAGTTTACATACACAGCTCAGTAGACTGATAGGCCTGTATCAATTTGGATCTGTTCTATCTTTTTCTTTCTTTGGTACTGGTATTCGATGTAAATGATTTTAACATGAAAAGGAAAAGGTAATCCTTTCGCAATCATTGATGTCGAGGTTGAAGTGTTAGAGACTTCACTGTACTAGGCCTCAGCTTTTTATGAGGTGGGGTGGCCAACTCACGTAGTCGCCACATTTCCTTCAATGACACTTAGCCACGTACAGGTTTAGTTATTAATGAGAATATCTTTTGACAGAGTTGAGAGTAAGTAAACACGATTAGAAATGTGAATCAGTTTCTACAGCTTTATGAAAATGGTTAGAGTTAGTGTGTGACTTTATCTATGCCAAGATAGCATTTCTTGAAATCATTCCTCCTGCATAGTTTATAAGAATCAAATAACCGATATCCTGACTTCAAAAGCCATAACAGCATGTTGTTGTTATTGTTGTTGTATTTATTGTTGTTGTAAAATGCCCGTAATATGTAAGATTCATTTTGTGTGCGTCCTGTAAAAGACGTTAAGTGGCGGGCTGCAACAGGATGTAAGAATAGCCTTGAGAGTTTGAAAGATTAGTTGGCAGGGGCATAAACTTAAACATAAAGATACACATAAGTACCTAGGAATTACAATGGATCGCACATTGTCCTACAAAGAACACTGTGAAGCGGTGAAACAAAAAAGTTAGCACAATCATAAAACGTACTGAGTAAGCTAACAAACACGGCATAACTTAACTTAACATAACGAATTTATATTGGTTTAGAAAACTCATCAGAGTCTGTAGACAACCAGTCCCATTTGCATTACCCTGCTCTAATAACTATGTACATCCTATTTATTCTTAAATGCATTAACTGTCTCTGCCTCCACTATTTCCTGGGGCAAAGCATTCCAAGCATTCACCACTGTCTGAATTAAAAAAATGTCCCGTGTCCAATTTGGACCTTTCGTTAGTTAATTTGTATCTGTGCCCTCTTCTTCTCGTTGGTGGTTGTATTTTGAAAAACTTGTTATAGTCTGATTTAACTTTTCCTGTGATTATCTTATCAACTTTGATTAAGTCACGTTTAATTCTTCTCTTTTCTAGACACTAACGGCCGGTTTTTCTGAGTCTTTCCTCGTAACTGTAATTCTGGAATCCCACTATCAGTTTTGTCGCTATTCTTTGTATCCTTTCCAGTATATTTATAGCTCTTCTACGATAAGGACTCCACACCTGTACACAGTACTCCGATCTAGGTCTAACTAATGCTTTATACAGTTTGTCAATCAACTCATTACTCCTATGTTTAATATTTCTTTTTTTTTATCATACCTAACGTTGCATTTGACTTATTCACTGCTACCTGGACTTGCTCACTCACCTTAACTGTATGCTCTATTATTACCCCTATGCCCCTTTCGTTATCTATCATTCTAGTATTGTTCTCGCCCATTCTGTAATTTTGTTCCATTTTTTACTTCACACCACTCAGAGTACTCCTTATTTATGCCAATCGCTGTCTTCTTCCCGTTAACCAACTTTCAATCCATTCGGCAACCTGCCCATCTATCCCATGTGATTTTAACTTTTTAAATAATCGTTGATGAGGTACTACATCAAACGCCTTTGTAAAATCTAGATAAATAACATCCACTGGTTCTCCCTTATCTATGTTTTTTAGTAATCACCTCCATGCACTCCAATAGATTTGTTAAGCACGGTCTCCCTCTAGTAAACCAATGCTGACTATTTCTGATTAGATTTAACCTGTCTAGATGCATTACAATGTTTTTTTTCATTATTGACTCTAACAATTTACAGACTATGCTCGTTAAACTTACTTAATTAGCTGGATCTGATTTCTTTCCTCTTTTGAATAAGGGAATCACTCCTGCATCTTTCCAATCTCTTGGAACAATCCATTTTGCAAGTGATTGAGAAAATAATATAGCCAATGGTTTTACTAGTTAGTCTATACTTCAAATAGCATTGATGAATGGATACCATCTTGATCTGTACATGTATCCACTTTTAATCCTTCCAATCTTTTTAGAACCATTTCCTCCGTAATACAGAATGATTTTAATCGCACTATATCCATTTGACATTTTAAAATATGTATAGGCTCTGGTATCTTGGAGGAGTCTTCTTTTGTATAGACTGTGCCAAAGTATTGAAAAGGCTGTTATAGGATATCTTTTATGGACAACTGATCACTGCAGCTAAAGGAATCGACTACCCCACACCGCGATTCAAGGACGTATACAAGATGGACATGACGTCATGCGACATCCAAGCCGAAAGCTCAGGATTGAGTCGATTGCAGACAGTCAGTTGGGAGGTGCACAGTAGTTGCCGACGCTTGTAGAGGCCATCTGGATCCAGAGAAATCGGCACGACTGACAAGATCGGGGAACACCCCGGCAAGTCAGCCTCCTCAGCCCCGTTGTACGATCTGCGACAGGGACTGCCACTCACGTACTGGCGTTTGCAGCCATAGCAGACTGTGTCGAAATACGGGAGACATAGCTGGGCAAACTTCGCCAGGGCGCCAGGCGCATGATGATCAGTGACTGAGATGCCAATGAACTGATGAATATTAAATGTATTTACTTGTCTTAGCTTGGTTTGTTCTTCATCTCCCGCTACCAAACCCTGACAGGGGCCTAAGTAGCAGAACGCAGTCCAGAGAACGGAATGCGTTACGTCGATATTTGCACCTTTCGGTCCAACACATCCGACTTCAGCAAGCATTTTTTGAGTACCGGGTTAGCATTCCCTCTTCGATCCCTTCTCCTTAGCCAGTCTGCTCTGTTGCAGCCTGTTTTCTAGAATACTGCGCGGACGTGTAGAACGGCCTTGGCAGTAAGGTTCGCTAGCCATTACGCTATCAGTCAGCTATGGCTCGCTGACCGCTGCAGCTCACCATCTTGATCCGGTATTTACTTGATTTTGAAGAAATATGATCATGACAATAATAATGGGCCTATCGCCGTCGATGAGAATAACCAACATCATCTTGTGTCATACTGCGCCCATAAGTCTGTGGGCGGATGCGTTCATGACAGATTAAGCCAACTCCAGCTGGTGCTGGTTTTCTCTCTACTCTATACTTCCATCTGATCGCCCGTCGACCCTCGCTAACTGCATGCAAGGCTCTTTTTCAGGCTAAACGATTTACTGCCAGGATTCACTGAATCGCTTTTATTGACGTCCACGGGACCGCCTTACTGCGCTAAGCTCGCTAAACAGAAGTTTCTTTTGGAACCTTTCACTTGACATTCGAGAAACTTGGCCAGTCTATCTCACTTTAACTTTCTACAAAAGTGTATGAATAGTGTAGTAGTAATGAAAAGTGTATGGTTATTTGTGGTGTGGTCTTGTAGCCAATTTGGAGTATGTGTCATGTAGAAGTGATTCAACCTCCTGGCGTGTTTGGCGTACACACTCCAGCTCTCTCACCCATAGATCAGGGTTTCGAGACTGACCGGATGTTTGCCAATCAGATTAGTTGCTGTTTAACGATATACTTCATTTAAACATTCAATTCTTCTTCGGGCAATATCAGGTAGTACTATTTACTCATGTGTATCTTCTTTTTCTTTCTCTTCTTCTTCTTTATCTCCTTTTTCGTCTGCCTTTTTTCCTTCGTCTTTTTCTTCTTATTTTGTCTTTCTCTTCTTCTTCTTTCTCTTCTTCTTCTTCTCTATTTTCTTCTTCATTCTTTACTTCTTCTTCTTTTTCTTCTTCTTTTCCTTCTTTTTCTAGCTCACCGACAATTTTATTAAGTGTACACGTAAAGGCCAGTTCTATGGAAAAAGTCTACTGTGGTGGGGAGTTCTTCAAGACTCTCACAAAAGTGTGTATGTGTGGGTTCGTCTCCGTGGGTCAGTATTCACAACGCAGTTGCTTTAACATGTTACAGTCTTGACAAAGGAAGGGTTCTGATATTGACACGTAACTGCATACCGAGTAGCGCGGTAGCTGTCAATCACACTAGACAAGCAGAAATTGTAGGACTCGACATAATGACACAAGAAACGAAGATCCGCATCTTCAACCTGTATGGCCCACCCAACAAAGACCTGTCGCTCTCGAGTATGGAAATCAAGGACTCCAGCTGCCTAGTAGTTGGAGACTGCAACAGCCACTCGGAGAGTGGGGATCTTCCTTGTTCGTCTTCAGACCTCGATTCAATGACTCTAACGAAGTCATCAGTCGACTCAAGGCTCTCTACGCCTCCGTGCAGCTTCTCGTGGAAGGACACTAGCTGTTGCCAAATGCTACTTCTTTTGTCGGTATACTGTGGACATGACTGCAAAATATGTTCTGCCTTCATGGGGGCTGTGCAGCAGGCACAAAGGTCTGTAGTACCAATCTTGAACTTGTACAGCTGACATCTCAGACTGTTGTGACCTGTGCGTAGCCGGAGAATGATCATCTATGTGGCCAGGGTGTGGTTTTTTTTTCCATTTTGCACTGCACGTTGCCCTGATGAATGCTTTAGTCTCATTGTATGTAATTTCTGTATCTAACGTAGGTTAGGTTCTTGATTTTGTTCCATAGCGGTATTTTAACAATTCCTATCTATTTTGTATACTCCACAGGCGATAAGAGAGAGACTGGAAATGAGGGAACTACGTTTTGAACTCTCCCAGTTTTACTACTATAATCCCTCAGCAATTTATATAATGTACAGACCGACACTATGCATTAATATCTGAAATAGTATCTTACTATCCACATGTTAACAAACGCACCCTAGGCATTACAATCCTAGCTAGTATTTTACTATGCTACATCGAGTTTTAATGTCCTATATATAGTATCTTACTATCAACAGACTATCATACCAGCATTAAATTTAGATGTCCTACACAGTATCTACCAAAGCACATAGTAACAGTCTTTTATATAATACCTTACTATATGAATATTAACATACAGACAATAAACGCTATTGTCCTACAAAGTATCGCACTATCCCCATTAAACAGATGTTCACTGACTCGAAACTTTACAGTCCTACATTGTAAGTTGCTATATATATATTAACAGACCAATACCAAGTTTTATTGTTCTTCAAAGTATGGTACAATCCCAATGGCATCAGACTGACAGAGAGCTTTAATGTCTTACACAGGATCTTACAATCCACATATTAACAAACCAACTCTAGATTGAATGCACTGCACCGTATCCACTATCCAGATGTTAGACTTACCCAAAACATTGATGTCCTACATAGTTCCTTACTGCCAATATGTTAACAGGCCAACACAGAGCTTAAATGTCTAACAGAGTATCTTACTATCCACATGTAAACAAGCCAAGACAGAGCTTTAATGTGCTACAGAGTATCTTATTATCCACATGTTAACAGGCAAACACAGAGCTTGATTGTCCTACAGAGTATCTTACTATCCACATGTCGACAGGCCAACACAGAGCTTGAATGTCCTAGAGATTATTTTACTATCCACATGTCAACAGGCCAACACAGAGCTTGAATGTCTCACAGAGTATCTTACTATCCACATGTCAACAGGCCAACACAGAGCTTGAATGTCCTACATAGTATCTTACTATCCACATGTCAACAGACCAACACAGAGCTTGAATGTCTCACAGAGTATCTTACTATCCACATGTCAACAGGCAAACATAGAGCTTGAATGTCCTACAGAGTATCTTACTATTCACATGTCAACAGGCCAACACAGAGCTTGAATGTCCTACAGAGTATTTTACTATCCACATGTCAACAGGCCAACACAGAGCTTGAATGTCTCACAGAGTATCTTACTATCCACATGTCAACAGGCCAACACAGAGCTTGAATGTCCTACAGAGTATTTTACTATCCATATGTTAACAGGTCAACACAGAGCTATAATGTCTCACAGAGTATCTTACTATCCACATGTCAACAGGCCAACACAGAGCTTGAATGTCCTAAAGAGTATTTTACTATCCACATGTCAACTGGCCAACACAGAGCTTGAATGCCGTACATAATATCTTACTATCCACATGATAACAGGCAGACACAGAGCTTGAATGTCTCACAGAGTATCTTACTATCCACATGTCAACAGGCCAACACAGAGCTTGAATGTCCTAGAGAGTATTTGACTATCCACATGTCAACAGACAACACAGAGCTTGAATGTCCTACAGAGTATTTTACTATCCACATGTCAACAGGCAAACACATAGCTTGAATGTCCTACAGAACATCTTACTATCCACATTTCAACAGGCCAACATAAAGCTTGAATGTCCTACAGAGTATCTTACTATCCACATGTCAACAAGCCAACACAGATCTTGAATGTCCTACATAGTATTTTACTATCCACATGTCAACAGGCCAACACAGAGCTTGAATGTCCTACAGAGTATTTTACTATCCACATGTCAACAGGCCAACACAGAGCTTGAATGTCCTAGAAAGTATTTTACTATCCACATTTCAACAGGCCAACACAGAGCTTGAATGTCTCACAGAGTATCTTACTATCCACATGTCAACAGGCCAACACAGAGCTTGAATGTCCTAGAGAGTATTTTACTATCTACATGTCAACAGGCAAACACTTAGCTTGAAAGTCCTACAGAGCATCTTACTATCCACATGTCAACAGGCCAACATAGAGCTTGAATGTCCTACAGAGTATCTTACTATCCACATGTCAACAGGCCAACACAGAGCTTGAATGTCCTACAGAGTATTTTACTATCCATATGTTAACAGGTCAACACAGAGCTATAATGTCTCACAGAGTATCTTACTATCCACATGTCAACAGGCCAACACAGAGCTTGAATGTCCTAAAGAGTATTTTACTATCCACATGTCAACTGGCCAACACAGAGCTTGAATGCCGTACATAATATCTTACTATCCACATGATAACAGGCAGACACCATGCTTTACTGTTTAAAAAAATATCTTACTATCCACGTGTTAACAAACCGACAGTAAGTTTTAATGTTCTACACAATATCTTACTTCTTCTTCTTCTTCAACAAATTCACGTTGATTTTTGACAGCGTACTTCGAAGAAGATATCTTACTGTACCCATGTCATCAACCCGACTCTGAGCTTTGCTATCCTACATGATATTGTACTATCAACATGTTTTAATGTCATTCATAGCATTTTACAGTATCCATGTCAACAGACCAACACCAAGCTGTAATGTTCTAATATAAAATCTTTCTTTCTAAATGTCAGCAGACCTAATATCAAACTGTAATGTACTACATGAAATCTTACAATCTAAATGTTAACAGACCGATGCTATTCGCTAATATCTTACATATTATCTTACTGTCACCATGGGGACGGTGTGACCTAGCGGTTAAGTGGCACGGCTCAAAACCCAAAGGTGCTAGGTTCAATCCCCATCACAGCGCCGTTACCCCGGGGAAGCGAATCCTTAGAAAATGCAAGATGAAGCAGACCCTTACATAAAATGCATGCTGAAAATGGATGCACTTGGTCGAAAGGCGCAAAATAAAAACCACAGTACAATGTACACCACCTTGGGGATTAGAGAAATAAGGCGAACTAAAAAAAAACACAACAAAAACAAACTCTCACCATGTCAACAGAATTACACTAAGCTTCAGTGTCCTAAATATTATCTTAATGTCCTCATATAACCAACCGATTCTGAGATTTAATTTCATACATAGCATCTTACTGTCTGCGTATTAGCATACTATCTGAGTATCCCAACAGTAACATACACGAACAGTCACCTAACTTTACTGTACTGCATAGCATCTTACAATCCCCATGTTAACAAACCTACCTAAAAGCATTAGTGTCCTACATAATATCTTACTGACCCCACTTTAACAGATCTAAACTGAGCTTGACGGTCCTATAAAGTATCTCACTGACGCCACTTTAACAGACCAACTCTGATTTTTAATCTCCTACATAGTATCTTAGTATCAGCATGACAAAAGATGAAGGCTAACACTGAGCTTTAAGGTCCTATGTAGTATCTTACTGTCTGTATATTAACAGGCCTGGTGTGCGGACAGCTCTCATGGTCAGTGGTTGAGTCTCGACAGTTCACAGTGAGGTGGCTGCTCTACTGTTTTCGACACCCTGGCCAGGTACTAAGTCTTTAGTTGGTGGTTTCGCACCCCGTCGCCGTATAAGGTGAGTATCAAGCAGTTGTCCGCCCACTTTGATCGGCGGACGGCAAGGACCTCTTGCTGCGGCTCTACCGGCTATGGCTGGGGCGCAAGCCCCAGGTCCCGAGCATGTAGGAGCCTCCCATTGCAGTGGTGCTGAGATTTTGGGCGGGATTACGGTTTACAAGGGTTCGGCCGTAATCCCCCACATGGTAGCCTTGCGCCATTGGCTTATCAGCCTGGTACGTGAACCAAAGTGTCTGCGGCTCCTCTCGATATGAGCTGGTTTTCCGTAGCAACGCCCTGTCATTAGTAGGGTAAAACTGACCTGTCTTCAGATGGTCTATTTCCAGCACCTGTTCACTATTTGGTCAGACGAATTTATTGAGGGCTTTTGTTTGTCAATGACCAGGTATTTGAAATCTGCGGTTTCTGCGGACACGATTTGACACGATTTCCGTAGCATTCTTTCATTAGAGTGTTAGAGAGCTGCCTTATCTTCCGTGAGTCTAATACCAGCGTACGTTCATTTTTAGACCCAAACAGTAGTGCTCTCGATTTGTCAGTCGTTCTACAGTATTGGCGTGTTCAGTCAAATAAAGCCGCAGGTTCCACCCTTGGTGGTGCCCTTCCGTCAATTCCTTTAGCGAGACAATCAAGTTATTTAGAGGGTGGCCCCTGATTTTCGAGGGTCTAATTCCAGCACATGTTCACTATTAGACCCCACGAAGGTGCTCTCTTTTTGACCGTCATTCTACAGTATTGGCGTGTTAAGTTAATGTAAACCTCAGGCTCCACTCCTGATAGTGCTCTTCCGTCAATTCCTTTGTCAGAACACTTGATGTAAACCAACCGAGCCACAGATTTCTGAGGTCTAAATCCAGCACCAGTTCCATATTAGACCCCAGAAAAGTGGTCTCGGCATGTCAATCATTTCAGTGTTGGCCGTGTTGAGTCAAATTAAGCCGCAGGCTCCACTCCTGGGGGTGCCCTTCCGTCAATTCCTTTAAGTTTCAGCTTTGCAACCATACTTCCCCCGGAACCCAAACACTTTGGTTTCCCGGAAGCTGCCCGCAGAGTCATCGAAGCAACTCCTGCGGATCGCTAGTCGGCATCGTTTATGGTCAGAACTACGACGGTATCTGATCGTCTTCGCGCCTCTGACTTTCGTTCTTGATTAATGAAAACATTCTTGACAAATGCTTTCGCAGTAGCTCGTCTTGCGGCGATCCAAGAATTTTACCTCTAACGCTGCAATACGAATGCCCCCGTTTGTTAATCATTACCTCCAGTTCCGAAAACCAACAAAATAGAACCGAGGTCCTTTTCCATTATTCCATGCACTATTATTCAGGCAGCCGAGGCCTGCTTTGAACACTCTAATTTTTTCAAAGTAAACTTTGCTCAGCGAAGAGCACCCGTGGGAGAGAGCCGGCAGACGGTAGGGCAGGAGACAACGGGCAGTGAACCGGCGAGAGCCGAACCGCACGTCTAAAAACTATAAGCCCTACTGGAATGATGAGTTACAGAAAGTGGAAGATGCAGTAACAAATGCTAGGAACATGGCAGAACGAGAAAAATCCGTGGCGGCAAACATCGCCCTCAAAGCCGCCGCGGCGAAGTACAAACACACTCTCAAGCAAACAGCAAGAGAAAGTTGGAAAAATAAAACGGAAAGTTTAAACCTGGACAAAGAAGGGAACAAGCTATGGAAGCTAGTCAGAGCCATGAACGACGAAACCCCGTCAAATAAACAAATTACTATCAAGCAAGGCGAGAACTTGATCACAGGTAAGAAATCCGCAAACGCCTTTGTCGATCACTATGCCAGAGCAAACCACATCGAGGTCCCTGCAGATAAGCATACAGACATTAGCGAAGAGCTAAAGGGGCACGAAAACATAAATACGGCTCCTGAAGAGCACATGATGGCCAAACTAACAATGCGCGAAATGGAAGAGGCTATGAGAACACTAAAGAAAAGGAAATCTCCCGGAAAAGACGGGATAACAAACGAAATGCTGATGGGGCTGGGCCAAACAGCGAAGAAAAAACTACTATCAGTCCTGAACCAAAGCTGGAAAAGGGGTATTGTACCCCAGGCATGGAAAGATGCAATACTGGTACCAGTACCAAAAACAGGAAAGGACAAAACAGATCCGAATGGATACAGGCCCATAAGCCTACTGAGCTGTGTCGGCAAGCTGATGGAACGGATGATAAACACCAGACTGATGTGGCATCTGGAAGAAAAACGAATACTAATTCCACAGCAAGCCGGCTTTAGACAGCACAGATCCACTGAGGACCAGGTCATCCTCATAGCCCAGGAGATAGAAGATGCCTACCAGGCACAGAAACACACAGTAGCTGTTTGGGTGGATCTGGAAAAGGCATTTGACAAAGTCTGGAAGGATGGACTTAGAGTCAAGCTAAGAAGAAGTGATGTTTGTGGGAAGATGTACAAGTGGATCAACCACTACCTCAAACAAAGAACGGCCAGAGTCCAAGTACAAGGGCAGATGAGCAAAAAGGTGACACTCGAGCAGGGAGTACCCCAAGGGGGAGTACTGTCACCCACACTCTTCCTGGTATATATAAACGATATTACAGAGAATATACCAAGAAGAGTCCATAGCTCAATGTTTGCAGACGATCTGGCTATGTGGACCTCTGAAAAGAATCTCACCATAGCAAGAAATCGGATGCAAACGGCCCTAACATCGCTGGAAGAGTGGGCGAACTCATGGCTGGTCAAAATAAACGAGGAGAAAACCACGTGCACAATATTCTCGCTCTCATTAAAACCCCAAAGTACCAAATTAAGCCTAAATGGCAAAATCCTGCAGCCAAACGACAACCCAACCTATCTGGGAGTCACATTTGATCGGCGCATGACATGGAAAAGTCAGATTGAGAGAAACCGAATGAAAGCCAGAGAAAGAATGGCGATCATGAGGAAACTTGCTGGCACAAGCTGGGGAGCAGACGAAGGCATACTAAAGAAACTGTACACTGGAAGAGTGAGACCAGTTCTCGAGTATGGCATCGCGGCATGGACAACAGCAGCGAAGGCGAACTTCGATAAAGTTAACAAACTTCAAAACCAAGCCATGAGAATTATAACAGGTGGCATGAAGTCAACGCCAATTGTAGAACTTGAAAAGATTACAAAACTGCAATCCATGACCGACAGAAGAGACTGCAGAGCCCAGCTGCAGTCAGAGAAACTCCGAAGACTGACGGACCATCCAATGTACCAGAGGCTAAACAATTTGGGAACTGGGAAACTAAAGCGGAGAAACTTTGCAGAAATAGCCAAAGCAAAGATGCACGAAGATCCCATAAACGCACTAACAACACCAAAACCCATCACTACTGTACGAAAACCTACTTGGAGGCAGGATATATTTCCAGAGGTGGTAGAAAATATACCAGGTATTGCAAACAAAAACTGCCAGACCGAAAAAGAAAGGAGAGACACTACCCTAAGCTTCATAACGAAAAGCTACCCAAGCATGGACTGGACCCATGCATACACCGACGGTTCTGTAACAAACACTACACAGAACGGAGGGGCAGGAGCATTCCTAAACCTACCAAATGGCAGAAAAATAACACTGTCATTCGCTACTGGTAAGTACACAAGCAATTTCAGAGCGGAGGCAGAGGCACTGAGGGCGGCAGTGGAAGAAATGGCAACACACAGTGAAAATGAGAGCCACATAGTCTTGCTGACAGATGCTCTCGCCGTAGTCACAGCGCTAAAAAGCCAGAAAAACACTGAGCTTAATGACTTAAGAGCAGCACTCTGCAAACTGTGCCAGCTGTCCGCACCAAAAAGGGTAGTGGTACAGTGGGTTCCGTCACACTGCAACATCCAAGGCAACGAGGAGGCAGACAGACTGGCAAAAGAAGGTGCAAGGCTACCACAAACAGATACCAGTATGACGTACGAAGAGTCAAAACGGCTTATCAAAGCTAGGTACATTACCAAATGGGAAACCGAACATACTGGTTACACCAAAAACGATGCCTATTACCAGTTGAACCGAAGAGAGCAGGTCGTTGTCTTCAGACTTCGCACTGGCCACAATAGACTGAGGTACCACCTATTCAACCAATTGAAGATAGGGTGTACCGACGAATGCCCGTGCGGTACTGGTAAAATGACCACTGAACATCTGCTGCAGAACTGCCCGACATACGGGGATCAGAGAGAGCAGATGTGGCCATTGCCAGTGGAACTGCAAGACAAGCTCTATGGTAGTGGCGAGAGTCTCAGGATGACCGCCGCTTTTTTCGAAAAAATAATGGTTACTGTCTGACTGTGTACGCAGAAGAAGAAGAAGAAGAACCGCCCGTCTGCGCCTGAGATCCAACTACGAGCTTTTGAACTGCAACAACTTTAATATACGCTATTGGAGCTGGAATTACCGCGGCTGCTGGCACCAGACTTGCCCTCCAATAGATCCTCGTTAAAGGGTTTAAAGTGTACTCATTCCAATTACGGGGCCTCGAAAGAGTCCCGTATTGTTATTTTTCGTCACTACCTCCCCGTGCCGGGAGTGGGTAAGTTGCGCGCCTGCTGCCTTCCTTGGATGTGGTAGCCGTTTCTCATGCTCCCTCTCCGGAATCGAACCCTGATTCCCCGTTACCCGTTACAAACATGGTAGGCATGTCACGTACCATCGACATTTGATAGGGCAGGCATTTGAAAGATGCGTCGCCGGCACATGAGGCCATGCGATCAGCACAAAGTTATCCAGAGTCACCAGTGGGGACGCCGCAACCCCGCGAGGGGAAACGACGATTGGTTTTGAACTAATAAAAGCGCTCTTTCCGCGAGGGTCGGAGCTTGGTAAGCATGTATTAGCTCTAGAATTGCCACAGTTATCCAAGTAGGATCGTGTCATCTAAGGAACCTCGACTGATTTAATGAGCCATTCGCGGTTTCACCGCGAGACAGTGTGAACTTAGACATGCATGGCTTAATCTTTGAGACAAGCATATGACTACTGGCAGGATCAACCAGATATCTGTCGGAGACGTACGTACAGCACACACCGGTCGGCGGAGGAAGGATGTGTAAAAAGCCTCACTGGGACGGCCGAAGGGACCGACTGACGGGACGGACGGACGGTTGTTCCACCCGTCCCTCACTCCGTCGACCTAGGACCGCCTGACAGGGGCCTCCTACACGCACCAGACGACCGACCGACCCGACCAAATTTATCTTGCTCCATTTCGTCCTATTTACTTGACATATTGGGGGGGGGGGGACCAGCTCTGACCCCAATCTACCTGTGTAAGGTAGCATCCTTACACTGAGCTGAACCTTGAACCTACACGGAGGCGTCTAAGTCGCGGAACGGACTAGGCAAGTGGCTGCCGAACACAAACACTAGCTGGTCCTAACAGTTGCAAATAGTTGTTTGTATGTTTGTTTCTTAAGAGTTTGCCTCACTAGTTTCTACTGGCGGAGACGCGCCCATTCCACCCCAGACCTTAGTCCTTTGGGCGATATCAGGACGCATAAACCAGTGCTTGGATGCATGTGTGCGTCTGTATATACCTATGCTAGGTTTATGCGCCCTCAGAAGCTAGCCCAACCAAAGTGCAATGGAAGGGCCTCACCATGAGGGCGCATGGAAAGTTGTGCAAGACTGTGGGTTAGATTCAAAACGTTGCACATTTTATTTTTTATTTTTTTTAATTTATGTGTTTGCCTCACTAGTTTCTACTGGGGGAGGCGCGCCTATTCCGCCCCATACCGCAGTCAATTTAGGCGATATTAAGACACATAAACCAGTGCTTGGATGCGTGTGTGTATCTGTTTGTACCTAGCCTGGTATTTCCGTGATGTTTCTCCCGTTGTTCCTCGCTTTTGATGTTCCTAGTTGTCCGCCGTAGGTATTTGCATAAATATGCACAATTGTTTTCCTGGGACCATTTTGGGATTGAGTATATTTATTTTCCTTCATACCTGATTCGGATCTCTTTATTTATTTCCTGATTTAAATATATAAATATCCCCCCCC
The DNA here is from genome assembly GCA_036924085.1 of Ariolimax columbianus. Taxonomy (NCBI): domain Eukaryota; kingdom Metazoa; phylum Mollusca; class Gastropoda; order Stylommatophora; family Arionidae; genus Ariolimax; species Ariolimax columbianus. The sequence continues at coordinate 69,557,117 of JAVGWX010000001.1, read as the reverse complement.
CCCCTTTTTTTCTTTTTATTTAAATTAAAAAAAATTGTTTCTTAATTATTAAAAAAAAAAAATTAAAACCCCATCATACATTTTATACACAATTTTGAAGATAGCAGTGTAGTGAGGTGTACAACGAGAATGAATGAGATGGAATGATTGGGAAATATGACAAACAATATACTTGATACATAAGGATTAAGAGTACAATATAAATTAATTGAAAAGGATCTTCCTTCTGTTTTGAGTTCCACTTGTGTTGACTTCCTTCCGTCTGGTCTTGGTGTATCAGGTTTTGCCCGCTCTCATATATTTTTCCATCGCAGCCATGTACTCCAACTTGTAAGCGATTCACTGATTTGTGTGTCACCTTGTAGATCCCACGTCTCACCTGTGCCCTCTAGCTCTCGCAGTCAATTAGGTGTTGAGTGTGTGGTAGGCTCAGGAATAGAAGAACAATAGAAAGGTAGATAATTGATTAAATAATTATAGATAAATAAGGTTGATGTAGTAGTAGTATAATTATATTAAGTGTAGATATATAGTGGTAAGGATGCCCACAGAAGGGATATACATATATAAACATATATATACATACAAAAGTGTAATTTAAAATGTCCACATATATATACTCATGCGTACATATCTACACACCTACATATGTGCACACCTACATATGTATATATATATATATATATATATATATATATACAGGGAAATCTGTGACAAGGATAATGTCGGCGGTCCTCATCGACAACGATGGACAGCTATTATTATTACATATGTGCACACTGTAGCGTTTGTGAATTGTCACAACCACTTGCTATATAACGGATGGGCTAATTGTAGTGCGGGTCCGTTACATCATCAGTCGACGAATTTTCCCACTGAATCCACAAGCGGCGACCACCGATCACCACGTGCAAGGCACGGGTGACACAGAAAATGTGGCCAAGCTAAAGTAATATACCGAGTTTATCGCCACATGGGTACTTGTGTGTTAATTTACCCACGGATTATAATAGGTCAAATTTAGTAGAATGTAGCCACACGAAGCACCATATTTTTAAGTCGCGTGGTATACCAATGTCATTTTTCAGATCTAACTCCGTACGTGGAAGATGGATTTCTTGCACCGCAAGAAAATAACTTTGTGTGCAGTTTTCGCAGGAAAGACGAATTATACGCATCGTCAGATTGTGTACTAAACAACGTGTCGTGACTTGTTATGTCTCTCACAGTTCACCAAGATCGTTTAGAGATGGTCGCACATGTCAGCAGGACATTCCTGTTCGTTCTGGCACATGGTTAGAGGGCACACGTCTGTCCTATAGGGAGATTATTCTCTTCATTTACTGTTGGAGTAAAGGGATGACTAGCATTGCTTTCTGTGAATCAGAGCTAGGGATTGCCAATAATGCTGCCATAAAATGGAACATTAACCTCCGTGAGGTTTGTGCAAATTCATTAATTGCCCACCAAACTTACAAACCAGCATCAAGGACCTTTTTGGGTCCATAAAAAACAACAAAGCTGCACCCAAACAAGTGATAGCTGGAGACACAATTATTTTGGTATGGAAGACTGTGTGGTCATAGAATTTCAGAATGGGTGAGCCTTTAGCACGCTCCAGGATGTCTGAGACGCCCAGCTCGTCACGCTGTCAAAAAGAAAAAAATTGAAATTTTGTTTCTCTAAGTACGATGACCCTATCAATAGCCATATTTATACTGCTGGATTCGTTACGTCCATCTACACACGATTTTTGCCAGTAAAAGCATCGCATGATAGATCACAAATGGCTTTTGAGCGATTTATTATTTATTCCGCCGATTGGACCAGGCCGACTTTTTGGGGGAAAGGTGAAGTAGGTTGTTGGGAAAGATCTTTATCTTGTAAATCCGCCCAATTTACTTGTTTAGATAAAAGAACTACGCTTGAATTGGAAACCAACAGTTGTGTCGATATTGTAAACACAGTATCGATTCTTTGTTATGGTTTTCCATCAGAGCGCCTAGGCCTAGCCGGGAAAGTCCAAATATTTACATTTTTTCTAAAAATTTCACATTTATCTTCTTGTATCTCAGAAACCATCAAACACACAACAACATCATCAACAAGTTGTTCATTCAATTGTGTCTCTAAACACAAGAAAATCATACTTATTGACCAACAAACAGAGCAGTTACAATTTTTGAAATTTGCAAAATTAAAAAATGTGAAAAATTTCAAAAACTCAATGCAGTGTGCTAAAGGAATATAAAGTACCGCTTTTTCTAATACTTTCTCTGTTTCTTTTTTAATTGTTTGGTAAGATTTTTGGTTGTCTTCTGTTTTGTATTTGCTGTATTTCTTTAGACCTTTTTTGTCTTTTTAAAATTTGGTTAGTGCATTCCACCAGGGTACAGGTGTTTTGTTGTTTTTACGGTTACCGTATTGGTTTTCTTTTCCCGTGGATTGTACTAAGTTAGCTGGCATGTTTTTGTTGAGTATGTGATAGCTATCTGCAGAATGTTGGTTGTTAGGTTATGGTTGAATACGTCTACGTTATCCGAGATTAAGTCTTCTCTTTTGAGTCTGAGCAGATTTTCTTGGAATCCGTTCCAGTCTGCCTTATGGTAGTTGAAAAAGGGTCTGATTGATCCAGTGTTTCGTATGTATTTTTCTTTTAAATAAATTGCTATGGGCAGGTGGTCTGATCCTGCATTATCCAGAACTTCCCATTGAATTGATGGTTGCTAAGTTTGGCGTCATTATTGTGATGTCTATAGCCGTATCTGATCCATTTGGATTGTTATTTATTCTGGTCATTGACCCATCGTTTATTATTATTAGATTGTTTTCTTCGCAGAAGGTCATTATTTGTTTCCCTGCCGTGTCTATGGCGCTTCCTCCCCACGCTGGATGATGTGCGTTGAAATCCCCTACTATGATTGTTCTATTGTTTATTTGTGCTTTGATTGTTTCCATGTCATTTGGGGTGAATTTTCCTCTTGGGTTGTATATGTTTATTATTGTGATGCTCGCTGGACTACTGTCTATTTTAATGGACAGGCCTTCTAGGTTTTCGGTATTAAATGGATCCCAGTCCATTATTTAGTATACTTCATTTACTATAAAGGCTACTCCTCCTTTCGCTCCTGTCTCTCTATCGTTCCTAACTATAATGTATTTTGGAATATTGAGTCTTTTGGTTGGGTTGAGCATGGTTTCTTGAATCGCATATATTATTGTTTCTTTTACCAGATTGGCCAGTCCTAGGTATGGCTTAAAGTTTTTGTATAGGCCTCTGCAGTTCCATTGTATTATTTTCATTTTGTGTTATTTTCACTTTGCTTGTGCTACGTGGAATTTTTAGTCTTTCTTGAGGTTCAGTGGTTCAATCCGGTCCAATTCTATAAAAGTATTGTTCTGATTTGGGAGATTTCTTCTTTTTTTTTTTTGTTTTGTTTTTTTGTTGATTATCTATCTATTTGATTTTACTTGCAAGGTTCTGACCTTGGCTGTTTTCCACTGTTTTCAACAAAGTTTTTGATTTATCAACATTTATAAAATAGCATAAATCATATTACCATATTCTGCATGGGCGATGTTTTACATACTGATACTTTACACTGTTGCTTGTGCTTCCTGTTTTACAGCATTTACGAATATCCTCTTCCCGCGTTTGTCTCGCGCGTCTGGCTCTGAGTAGATGGAAAGACCTGGGGGTCCTACTTTTGTTTGTTGTTGACCGATTGCAAATTGTTTTTTTTTAATAATTTTTTTTATTTTACGAGTTTGCCTCACTAGTTTCTACTGGCGTAGGCGCGCCTATTCCACCCAGATCGTAGTCAATTTGGGCGATATTAAGACGCATAAACCAGTGCTTGGATGCATATGTGCGTCTGTATGTACCTATGCTAGGTGTGTGCGCTCTCAGAAGCTAGCCCAACCAAAGTGCAATGGAAGGGCCTCACCGTGAGGGCGCGTGTGAAAGTTGTGCAAGAGTGTGACTGGGGGATAGAGTCAAATGAAACAGAGTGAGGTAAGAAGAGAGAGAAGGGAAGATCTTCCCAGGTAAGTATCTCTTCCTGTAGCAAATTGTTTTTGTTTTTTTTATTTTATGTGTTTGCCTCACTAGTTTCTACTGGCGGAGGCGCGCCTATTCCACCCCAGACGGTAGTCAATTTGGGCGATATTAAGACGCATAAACCAGTGCTTGGATGCGTGTGTGTGTCTGTTTGTACCTAACCTGGTGTTTCCGTGATGTTCCTCCCGTTGTTCCTCGCTTCTAATTGACTTATATACCGCAAACTGTGGAAGACGTGTCTCTTGTGGTTTCCATTATTTGTATATTGTTTTCAAAATGAATTTAATCATATACATTGAATGCAACTAAATGTTACAACTTACCTTACAGTAGTTTGTGTCATAAATTGAATTGTATCATTACATAAAATTATAGGTACACATTTGCTGCTTTTATGAAATATTGATCAATTTAGTTAATTAAGTATTTATTTATTATCATCCTTTGATGTATACAAAGAACCAACTGATAGTAGCATTCATAGGCGTTCTTTGTTGTAATGGATACATTGCCCTTGTGATAGGGAAACATTCCTCTTGTGAAAATTGTTCCCGATTAGGTCGTGTAACTGTTGTCTGTGTAATCGGATATCCTATACTGAGGGATGTGTAGTGTTTAATTATAAGGTGCTTATACTAAATACGTGTGTTGCTTTATGGCCTGTTCGAGTGGGAGGACGCTTCGGCGAGCTACTCCTGCCCAGTGTTATTTTCTTCAGTGATTTTCGGACTGTGGTTTGTTTGTGTTCGTGTTTGCAAGTGTTAATTATTTTTAATGAACAAGGCCTTAAATGACTTAGAGAGCCCAAACAGATTCATAGATGATGGTAATGTGTTCCGTAAAGCTTATATCACACTGATCCCTAAAACGGACAATGATAAGCTAAAGGCCAAAAAACTAAAAACCAATTTCTCTCCTGAACGTAGACTACAAAATTCTGACTAAAGCAGTCACACTAAAGCTTTGGCCATTTATGCAACACTTAGTACATAATGACCAACAATTTAGCGTAAAGGATAGAAAAATCAGTAAACATGCACAATTCCTTACGAGACATTATACAATATACTTATGACAAAAAGATTCAGTCTGCGATTCTTTCAATTGATCAAGAAAAAGCTTTCAACAGTCTCACATTCCTTTCTTCGTGGAAAATTAAATAAAATTAACATTGGGAAATATTTCACTAAATGGATAAAAATAATATATAAGAGACCCGAAAGTAAAATAATGAATAATTATAATTTAACAGATAGTTTTCCCCTAACACGTTCAGTTAGTCAAGGGTGTCCGTTGTCCTCAAACACTTTATACTCTAGTCATTGAACCCCTGCTAGAGAAGATTAGGCAAGACCCAACAATAGCAGGGACCCATATACCGAGGTTAGGGGAACAAAAAGTTATAGCTTACTCAGACGATACCGCGTTCTTTCCATCCAATAGTAGTTCTATTCAAAATATTCTAAATACCTTTACACAATACAGTACAGAAAGCGGATCCAAAATTAATATCCCCAAATCATACATAATGGGGATTGACAAGTGGATTAATATTGTAGCATTGCATAGCTCGTGCTCGCCTGCCTTCATTCTTTCCCTCAAGTATGTTTTTACAAGAGCACAATATCTTTTAATATGGCTAAAATATATGATTTGACATTCTTTTTTTATTTCAACAGTTCTCTTTTCACCCTTAGTTTCATTAGGATTTCTAAATTTGCTAGATTGTATTTCCATTAAATTCGACCTATTCTCCTGAACACCCACATCTCCAGGAACTCTATTCTATACTCTGCTTGTTCCTTATTGTCCATGTTTCCGAAACAAAGTGTTGAGTATATTCAACACTTGATCATTCTTATTTTAAAGCTGTAGCCTAACTCTCTAAATATCATTCTCTTCTTCATTCTACTAAATGTATCTTTATCCATACATATTCTTCTCTTGATTTCAGTTTTCCATTTTCCATCTTCAGTTATTACATGCCCACAATATGAGAAGCTTCAATTCACTGGTCCAAGGATTGAACAGCAACTTCAAAACTGCAAAGAGCTGCAGAGGAACTTCTAACAACAGTCTAGTTCATCACGGAAACTCACGTGACAGTGTAAACATCACAGACATCATCACAAAGAGACGACAAATCACGGAAACTCACGTGACAGTGAAAACATCACAGACATCATCACAAAGAGACGACAAATCACGGAAACTCACGTGACAGTGTAAACATCACAGACATCATCACAAAGAGACGATAAATCACGGAAACTCACGTGACAGTGTAAACATCACAGACATCATCACAAAGAGACGACAAATCACGGAAACTCACGTGACAGTGTAAACATCACAGACATCATCACAAAGAGACGACAAATCACGGAAACTCACGTGACAGTGTAAACATCACAGACATCATCACAAAGAGACGATAAATCACGGAAACTCACGTGACAGTGTAAACATCACAAAGAGACGACGAATCACGGAAAGCAAACTGCTGTAGAAACCACCACAGCACAAACAACGGACAAAGAGCTTTGATGTAGACGTCATTAAAAAAACTGTCCGTTGCAATGAAATAACTCTTTGATTTGAAAGAAGTGTATGATTAATAATAAGAAGAGCTACACCAATTGACAACTGCATCCACGATGCTAGAGGCGCGTAATAGAAGGAATGTGTCGTGTGACATGACATATTTATGTTTTGTATTCATTTTATTTCTAACACAAACCGAGGGCACGAGAATCCACAGAGCGAACATAGCTATCTTCTGAACTTTGTCTTAATCTTGAAGCTCCATGTTAACTGGTGAATGCGATCACATGTCTCCAAAACGTCATGTCTCTGGGTTTCTTGTTCAAAGCTGACACATCTTATTTTTTTCAAGTGAAGCCGGTGCCCATCACTACAGCAGAGACAGTCTTTTAGTAATGATTTGACATGATGACTAGCCCATTCACAACCTTTCTCAGCCAGCATTAACGATTAGGTGGGTATATTGGTTCTATTATATTCAACACGTTGACCACTTAAGGGCAGAGTAGCACTTTCCAGTGCTGCATATTACAGGTGATACAGATATATACTTTTCAATGTAAACATTAACCCTCCTTCAATCCCGGTGGTAGGGGATGTCATATTTCCATGTTCTAAATGCTGCATACAATTAATGGCTCCGTTGGCTTATTTAACCATCGTCAAACTCATTCGAATAGTGAAGGTTGACAAAATGGTCCTCATCGATTACAATGGTTGAACAACACAACCGTAGTAGGAAATGGCTCATCATTGCATGGTTGCTGCGAGCATTTCGATATCTGGCATGGATTGTCATATATGTTTGCACAGCAGATGATCAAGATCATTTTTGACCACAGACACGATTGGCTTTCCTCAACGGATTCGAATGGACGCCCGAGTGGTTCTCGGATTTAAACATAATAGCGCCGCGATTTTCTTTTAGAATGATCGGCACAAGCGTTTAGAGAAGGTTGTGCATAGAGATGGCAACAGCAGCATATACAAATTATTGCTAACCGCCACGGCAAACAAGTGGACACATGAAACCGATGAAAAGGTCAGGGTAAAACAAAGGCGATATTCGACCTATCCACCATCTGGAGTGGCAGGTGAAAGATGATGGTAATGATGATGGTGAGATCTATCTAAGATCCACTACTTCGCCCTTTGCAATGTTTCTTGTCGCCCTTTAGCTCTGAACGAAGTATACAGACAGAGACCACTGAACTCAGGGATCTTACATTGTGTTGCCAATCGTAACCGAAGATCGTGATATCATCCGACGTGCTGCTGGAAGTGTTCTCATATAACTGTAAAGTCCAATCCTGGTATGACAGACTTTGCGACACACGTGACACTCAAGTGAGTAGGCGGCTGTGTAGTCGTGAGTACCCCTGTTTCGGGCGGCTTGCCTGCGAGATGTAGTTTCAATGAGAGATCTGAGTACCTTTGGTGATACTAGTGCATCAAGTGTAACCGTTCTTTGCAAGCGCATCCCAGGAGATGATACGCTTTTCTGTGACACTTAAGGAGTCTATGCAGCGTTTCTTCTGTCCCTTTAAAATGAGCGTCTGATTTTTCTGAACTCACCGTATAACAGCTGCTTTGGGATGAGTTAATCGGAGATGCGATAGACATCAAAAAGGCAGAGGAGACATATTAGCACTACAGCATTCTAATTTATTTAACAAGTGCTTCACAGAGTTGCGAATTTCAAATCAATAACAAATCTTAAAAAACTATACTCATCCCAAAAAAGAAGAACGACACAAGACTTCTGGAGAACTATGGCCCTATCTTATTGCTGCCGATGACACATACAATATTCTCGAAGGTCCTTGTCAACAGGATCAACCAACAACTGGACCTCCAACAACCCCGTGATCAGACTGAATTCAGAAGAGGGTTCTCCACTACTGAAAACATGCACACAATCCTTCTTTTTCTACTTCTTCCTCGTTCATTTTCATACCTCAACTTAAGGGACGGCGTGGCCTAGTGGTTAAGTGGCACGGCTCACGACCCGAAGGTGCTGGGTTCGATCCCCATCACAGCACCGGCCGTTACCCCGGGGAAGCAAACCCTTAGAAAATGCAGGAGGAAGCAGACCCTTACATAAAATGCGTGCTGAAGTCGGATACACTGGGCCGACAGGCGCAAAATAAAAACACAGTGCAACGCACACCGCCTTGGGGATTAGAGAAAATAAGGCGAACGCAAAAAAAAAAAAAAAAAAAAAAAAAAAAAAAATACCTCAACTTCAATGACTCTAACGAAGACAGCAGTCGACTCAAGGCTCTGTACGCTTCCGAACAGATTCTCGTGGAAGGACACTGGCTGTTGCTAAATGCTACTTTTTTTGTAGGTATACAGTGAACAGGACTGCAAAATATGTTCTGTCTTAATGGGGGCTGTGCCGCAGGCACAAAGGTCTGTAGTGCCAATCTTGAACTTGTTGTACAGATGACATCAAAGTCTGTTGTGACCTGTGTGTCACGGAGAATTATCACCTGGTCTCGCCTGGAGAGTTGATGGTAGGCATCGTTTTCTATGTGGCCAGGGTGGTCTTTTTTCCATTTTGCACTGTACGTTGCCTTGAAGAATGTTATTGTCTCATTGTATGTGATTTCTGTATCACTCTGCTGCATCATTTCTCGCTCTCTGGCGAGTCTGTCCGCGTCCTCGTTGCCTGGAATGTCGCAATGGGCTGGAATCCACTGGACTGCTTTCTGTTAAGCACTGGGACAGGCGTTCGAGCGAGTCTGACAGAGCACCGAGCTCATTTTTGTGCTGGTTCTTGAGCGCCATTAACACTGCGAGGTGGTCTGTGAAAATGACCACTTGCTTTTCTGCCTGCTCCTTATGGTCTATAAGGGTTTCAGTTGCTTGTCTCAAGGGCACTGGCTTCGGCACTGAGGTTGCTGCAGCGTCTCCCAGTGGCAAATGCTGATGAGTATACTTTCCTTTTTAGATTTATAGTGATGCCTCCTCCCCCATTTCCAAAGGCATCTTTGGGCCATCCGTATAGGCGTGTGTTCAGGCTGTACATTTTTGGTTGATGTAATTTGTAACTATGTGTTTTTTCTGTTCCTCTGTGACTTTTTGTTTTCGATGTTGGGGATATATATATAAGATCAGGGAAGGGTCTTCCTTTATATAGGCAGTGGATGGAGCATGCTGGTGTTGGTTTTATTTTTTTCGTTTAAGAGTGCAGCATTGTTTTTAATCTTTTGTTTTGCCTGGACTGTAAAACTTTTCCTTTTTAGCCTGCCGCGTCCCAGCCAATTTAGTCTGTGATGCATCCGGTGGTCTAAAATTCTTTTGAATTTTCCCGCTTGCTGTAGGATTCTGCGGTCTCGGTGGTCTTCCATTGGTTGTAGATTAGTCATAGCTTCCATGTCTTTTTTTTGACTGGACTTCAGGGCTTCTGTCATGATACGGGCTACTTGGTTCTGGGTGCGCCATATTTTGTCAAAGTTTGATTTTCCACTACTGACCACCTTCACACTGTCCACCAGCTGCTGGAGAGAGCACATGAGCTACGTCTGTCCATATGTCTAGTGTTTATAGATTATGAAAACAGCCTTCGACAGTATTGAGATCGATGCCGTATTAAATGCCCTAAGTAACCCTGGTAAATCGTCTATATGTATCATGTTATGTGGAAACATGCATCCTCCAATTATCATTTTGTTGCGCGCACATAGCTCTGCAAACATGTATTCATTTTTGTTGTTCATCTGTCCCATTTCTTGTCTTCCCATAATCTGTTCGTAACCTAGGTTGCCTTCTCCCACTTTAGCATTGAAGTATTTCCATTAAAATGAAGAGATCTTTCTATTTCTTCGTGTCATTGAAATCTTCCAATTTGTAAAACTCTTGTCTTTTTCATCGTCGGCTTCGTTAGTTGGGACACATCACTGAATGATGTTGATATTGATGTGTTTGTTCTTCGTTCTGAAGATTGCGCTCATGATTCGGTTGGTAAAAGCCTTCCACTTTCTTAGCGCCCGCTGTGCTTCTATGGAGAGCATCAGTGTCACTCGCTCTGTATGTTGGGCATCAGTTCCCTCGTTTCGAGAATACATGATCATTTCCCCAGTAGTCAGTCGTATCTTTCCTGATTGTGTCCATCTTGTTTCGCACAGCCCTAGCACTGCCAATTTATAATTTATCATCCCTTGAGCTATCTGTGCTGTTTTACCTGCCTGGTACATTGTTCTAACATTCCATGTCACTTTATTTTTCTTCTTATTGCTATTCAGACGGGAAGTCAGCCGTACAGCTTCCTTGTCGCTTTCACTGCACTGCGTCATTTTTCTCGTGTCCTAAAGCCCTTCCTCTCCCAAGGCCGTTTGCTTTTGCAATGTTATCAATGTTTTCGTAATTGCCTTTGTTTTTATAGATTTGGATGGTCGGCCCTAACCTAATCTATTATACTCTAGGTGAGTTGTCCGTGTTTAGTCTATTCCCACACCCATGACCTATCCATCTTGTGTTACCCTTCTGGAAGCTTTCACTTCCGTTGGCTTAGCTCCTATGATCATTGAGACATGCAAGCTCCCTCACCATTTCAAGGTAACGGACTTTGATTGAGAAAAACATATCCATGCTACTGTAATAATATACATGTTTCTCTTTGTACATTTCTCTACTTATTTAACTATTATTCTTTCCACAAATCTGAATTTACAGTTAAATATTCCAACATTTTTGTTATACCTCACACATTTTTTAAAGTATGTTACTTGAAAATGCTTCTTTCAAATTATCCCATGTTTCTCTATAATGTTATTAATCTCCCCACATGCCTTTCTCAACTACTTAAACTGCTTTCTTGTATTCTTGTTGATGTATGGCAGGTGACCGAGGATATGAAGAGGCAGACGCGGGCAAGGCGGTAGGTTATGATCGTGACGCAGATACCACCGGATGACAACCAGAAAGACCAAAGACACCAGCAGCAAAGTGATCGTTCCAATTTTGTTCCCAGAAAAGCCATTTTTTTGGTAATTTAAACAATTAAATTATACCTTATAAACATTCACCACACTCTGACTAAAAACATATTTCCTAATATCTAATCTGGACCTGTCTTTAAACAATTTGAAGCTGTACTATCATGTTCTTGTAGATGGTTGCACTTTAAAAAACTGTGTATAGTCTAATTTATCCTATTTTTTCTCTAATATCATGTAATTGTAATCCTCATTGCATCTTCCTCTGTGAATAACTAAACATTTTTCTACATTAAACTCCATCTGCCAGTTTTGAATTGTATTTAAATCCGATCTAAATATATCCATCTCTGCCGGAGAAGAGTCCCTGCCCCTGAGTTTAGTGTCATCCGTGAATTTTGTAAGCATGAACCTGATATCATTGTCCAAATCATTTGTATATGTATGTGTAATGAGAAATATTAGAGAAGGCGAGATTGTCGGGTTCGAGATTCCGAAGTTACAATACGCAGACGACACAGTGATACTATCAAGAAGTGCAGAAGGGCTAGGGCAGCTAATTTCAGCCGTAAATGGACACAAGATCAAAACCTGTTTATAAACATAAATAAAACAAAGATAATGACCACCGACAAAACACAATGTCAACATAAATTTACAGACGGTAGTGAGGAAATAGATCAGGTCACGCATTTTGAATACCTGGGCTCTAGAATGGCCAAAAATGGCGAATGCTCGAAAGAAATCAGAATAAGACTAGCCATGGCAATGTAGAAATTGAACAGCTCGAAAACATTATGACAGAGCACCAACAAAACGACAAAAGTAAAAGTCTTGAAGCCTGTGCTTTTGCTGTGGCAGCTTATGGCTGCGAATCATTGATCATTATCAAAACTTCTAGTTAAAGAATCGAATCCTTTGAGTCAAAATGTTACAGACAGATCCTCAGAATACCTTGGACAAAGAAAAGGACAAATACAGGTATTCGGCGAGTGCTGAGCAGAAAGGAGAACTGGCTTATCAATTTCATTTTGGCCAGAAAATGTAAATACTTTTGTCACATCAAGAGACACAACGGTCTTGAGAGAACAGTGATGGAAGGTATGGTGCCAGGTAAAAGAGACAGGGGTAGACCAAGAAGACGATCGCACAAAGATATCCAGGAATGCCTGGGTATGACTGTGGTTGAGGCTGGAGTTTTGGCAAGGGAAAGAGTTTATTTCAGACATACTGTAATGGGAGCGATGTTCTATATAGGACATGCTACATGATGATGATATATATATATATATAAAGAACAAAATTGGTCCCATTCCCGATCCCCGAGGCACTCCTCTTATTACATCACACTAATCCGAGTATCCGATTACGCCAACTCTTTGCCTTCTGCCCGTTAACAAATTTTAAAATCATTTTGGCAACTCCGTCATCTATGCCATGTGATTGTAATTTCCAAAACAATCTTTGATATTGTTCAATCTCCTGTCATGGAACTGAAATACCATGGCTGTCCACTACACCCTGTTACAAAACTGAAAACACTTTTGTTGTCCGCAAATCGTATCATATTTCCTGCTGTCTGTCATGGAGATGGATTAGCCTGGTTGTCCTCCGCATTTTATTATTTCCCATGTCATAGATCTAGAGCACATTTGTTATTTACTGCATTCTGTGATATCTCCTGTCACCGAACTGGAACCCCTAGTTGTTCATTGCATCCTGTTCCATTTCCTGCCCCCTGCCATTGAACTGGAACCCTCTAGTTGTCCATTGCATCCTGTCCCATTTCCTGTCCCATGCCATCGAACTGGGACCCCCTAGTTGTCTATTGCATCCTGTCCCATTTCCTGTTCCCTGCCATCGAACTGGGACCCCCTAGTTGTCTATTGCATCCTGTCCCATTTCCTGTTCCCTGCCATCGAACTGGGACCCCCTTGTTGTCTATTGCATCATGTCCCATTTCCTGTCCACTGCCATCGAATTGGAGCAACCTGGCTGTTCACAACATCTTATCATCTCGAACGTCATTGAACTGGGACACTCTGGTTTTCAACTGCATTCTGTAATATCTTTTGTGATGGAATAACCTGATTGCTCATCCTGGCATATTTCCAGTCATGGAAATAGCGCAACAATATTATAAGACGAAGTTTCATGCGACCTTTGACTGTTAGTTCGTTCCAGGGATGATCTTATCGGGCTACAAAGTCACAGCATCAAGGGAAGGATTTTGTTCCAAACAAAGTACAGATAAATGCTAGATATCCTTTACTTCTTCATTCTCTTCTTCGTTCGTCTTCAGACTACGACTTCAATTATTTTGACAAAGGTAGCAGTCAACTCGAGGTTCTGTGCACTTCCATACATTTTTTCATGAAATGATACATGTTTTTGCCACGTGGTACTACTTTCACTAGTAGACAGTCGAAGCCGTTATTGGGGTGGTGGCGGGGTGGGTCGGGGTTGGCGCTGATGTTCACATGCAGACTCTTGGAGCCATATGTGAGTTAGGCAGGAACGGGAGAACCAAATAATATCCTGGCCCATCCTATTTTACTAGGAAGTAACTGACTCTCACCGTGTAGTACTACCCCTTAGACAGTCATGCCTTGCAAACACCACTCCTGCCCCCTGCGCCTCCCCCACCCCCTCCAACTCCCTCCATGGTTGGGTTTGATTGCATCCTTTGGCATTTTAAAATGAACATTTCTTCAATATGTTGACAGTTGACATAAGACCAACTCTACAAAAATGAATAAACAGGTAAGAAAGGTACACCACTGCATTACAACCGTTTTGTTAGGAGAGGCAGCTACTTGTATGACCAAAAAAACAGTCGCTACCTTACAGGTAGGCGGGACCCAGGCAAACTTGACCTATCTTAACGTCTTTATACTGGTTTAAAAGACTCTGCAGAGTCTACAACCAGTTTCTTGGAGGGTGGTTAACCGATGTGCGAGTCCATCTTAATTGACTAACGATTGAGAAAAGTAGACCCACAGCCTGTTAGACGTCATCTATGCTGCTCTTAACAAACCACGTAACTGTGGCAGGTGTTAAGCCATGTCACACAGTTAGTCGCCTTTTGCAACATGCTCTCTGTGGGACAGTGGTGCTATTGTTCTCTTTGTAATACACAAAGACCCCGGCGGACCATTCGGGACAAACGCTAGATATGGCAGAATGAAGATGACACACAACACGATGCAATACTGTCTGCTCATGTCGACATTCCATAGTTACCATCATCGATGATCTCTGTCATTGTGGAATTACAACACAAATTTTACATTTGTTTGGACCGTCAATCGGTATATATTCTGCAGCTGCAAAAGGCTGGTGTGAGATTGGGTTAATGAAGACACACATTTGGGTACTTGTGCGGTAATTCACCCACGGATTATAATAGGTCAAATTTAGTAGAATGTAGCCACACGAAGCACTCGACTTTTCAATTCGCGCGTCTTTAATTCGCGCGGTAAATCTATGCCCATGTCATTCTCAGATCTAACACCATACGTGGAAGATGGATTTGTTGCAGTTGTCACACGTGACAGTCAAGAAAATAAATTGTGTGCAGTTTTTGCAGGAAAGACGAATTATACACACCGTCTGACTGTGTGCTAAAAATCATGATATGACGTTGTCTCTCACAGTTCGCCAAGATCGTTAGAGATGTCGCACATGTCAGCAGGACATTCCTGTTCGTTCTGGCACATGGTTAGAGGGCACCTAACCCTAACCCTAACCAAAACGGAACACACCGACACATGATAGATTCCTACATGTGTTAGTTTCTGTGGGATAAAGTCCGTCAGTTAGACCCGTTCGACAATATTCTGCAGGACATCGCAGAATTTTTGCCTCCTGTAGCGGACACTTATAATTATTTTTGTACGGAAACCCGTGTGGTCATTGAATGGTATAATATTTAAGAATGGGTGAATTAACGCACAAAAACCCAAATTTGTTGCTGTGTCTAAATAACCGAGAGGTACCCCTGAAGAAACGATTCTGGTCTGTATAACTTTCAAAGAAATATCTACCCATAGCTCTGGAACATCTATACAGAACTGTATCTGGAAAATCTACTCACAATTATATCCAAAATAGCTACCACAACTCTATTCAAAATATCTACCCGCAATTATATCCAAAATATCTACCGACAACTCTTAAACACCTACTCAAAACTCTATCCGGAATATTTACTCGAAATTCTATCCAAAATATCTACCCGCAATTAAATCCGAAATATTTACCCGTGATTTAGTCCGAAATATCTACCCACAATTATATTTTGAATATTTACCAACATATCTAGACTATCAAGCAGATTTTCGAGCAGGAAGAAGTACCACTAAACATATATTTAATCTGCGGATATTGAATGGGAAAACTTAGAGTATCAACAGCACATATATCATGTCTTCATTGATTTCAAAAAGACATTTAACAGAGTATGGCATGCGGCGCTACGGACAACACTGAAGCGTTACAAGATCAATAGTAATATTGTGAAGGTAATTGAGAACCTTCATGCTAAGGCGTCAAGTGCAGTTTCTGTAGACGGAATACTAAGCGAATGGTCCCTCGCTTCTGTTGGGGTGAGATAGGGTTGTATACTCTCTCCAACACTCTTCAATGTATTCTTGGAAAGAATAATGGAGACGGCCCTGGAGGGACATGTTGGTAAGGTCAGAATAGGTGACAAGACGATTACAAACCTAAGATTGCAGATGATATAGATGGTCTGGGAGGCACGAAAACGGAACTTCAGGACCTGATTAGTTGATTGGGCAGATCGGTTCAGAGCTATGGCATGGAGATAAATTCAGAGAAAACAAAGCTGATGACTAATAACGCGGAACGGTTTACATCTGTGACAAAAGCGAATGGTCAGGAACTCGAAGTTGTACACCGGTCCAAGTATCTGGGATCACTGATCAGTGACGAGGGCTTGTAGCCTGAGATAACTGCCAGAATAGCACCGACAACGGCGGCGCTTACGCGTTTGAAACCCAAATGGCAGGATAAGCGGCTCGCCCTCGGCATAAAAGTTAGATTAATGTGCTCATTGGTGCTCTCAAGATTTTTCTATGCCTATGTGACTTGGACCATTACTGCGGATGTCCAGTGCAGAATACATGCAATGGAAATGAGGTGCCTTAGAAGACTCTTAAATATTACACATAACGATCGCATCACGAACGTAGAAATACGACGAATAGTGGAAAACACAATTGGTCCTTTTGATTCACAGTTTTGGTTCACATCTATCAAACGGTGACAGATGGCTTGGCATGAGCACGTCACGTGGTCCAACGAAATTACAAATTCGATTCTGCATGGTTCCGTACCAGGAAAGAGGGGGACGGGACGTCCAAGGAAGAGCTGGATAAACATCACTGAGTGGTCAAACCTTCGTCCCGGTGAGGCACGACTGGCGGCAGTTGACAGAGAGAGATGGCGTGAAATTGTGAGATGTCTTCAAGTGTGCCCCAACGACCTGATGGGTTACGGAATGAACTGAACTGAACTAGAATATCCGTTACCAGCTCTTTCCAGATAATTAACCCCCAACTCTGAAATATCGTCCGACAATTCTACAGAGAAATACTACCAAAATATCTTGAGTATCTACCCCATTCTCTCTCCCCCCACTTTCCACCCTCCGGAATATTTAGCCGTAATTATATTTGGAATATCTAGCCGCCTGCAATTATATCCAAAATATCTACCCACCCGCAATTCTATTCTGAATATCTACCACTAATTCTTTCCTCAATATCTACCCGCCAGCAATTCTATCCGGATTATCTACTCCTAATTCTATCCGGAATATCCACCCACCCGCAATTCTATCGGAAATATCTACCCACCCACAATTCTATCCGGAATATCTACCAACTCGCAATTCCATCCGGAATATCTACCGACAATTCTATCTGGAATATCTACCCACAATTCTATCTGGAATATCTACCCACAATTATGTCCGGAATATCAACCCACCTGCAGTTATATCCAGAATATCTACGTCCGATTCTATCTGGAATATCTACCCCCAATTCTATTTGGATTGTGTACCAACAACTCCATCAAGAACAACTGCCCACACCTCTATCTGGTGCATCTACCGACAACTCCATCAAGAACAACTACTCGCACCTCTATCCCCTTCATCTACCCACACCACCATCAAGAACAACTACTAACAGCTCTATCCCCTGCGTCTACCCACAACTCCATCAAGAACAACTACTCGCACCTCTATCCCCCACATCTACCCACAACTCCATCAATAACAACTACTAACACCTCTATCCCCTACATCTACCCACAACTCTATCTAGAACAACTACTCCGACCTCTATCCCACACATCTACCCACAACTCCATCAATAACAACTACTAACACCTCTATCCCCTACATCTACCCACAACTCCATCTAGAACAACTACCCAGACCTCTATCCCACACATCTACCCACAACTCCATCAATAACAACTACTAACACCTCTATCCCCCACATCTACCCACAACTCCATCAATAACAACTACTAACACCTCTATCCCCCACATCTACACACAACTCCATCAATAACAACTACTAACACCTTTATCCCCTACATCTACCCACAACTCCATCAAGAACAACTACTCCTACCTCTATCCCCCACATCTACCCACAACTCCATCAATAACAACTACTAACACCTCTATCCCCCACATCTACCCACAACTCCATCAATAACAACTACTAACACCTTTATCCCCTACATCTACCCACAACTCCATCAAGAACAACTACTCCTACCTCTATCCCCCACATCTACCCACAACTCCATCAATAACAACTACTAACACCTCTATCCCCCACATCTACCCACAACTCCATCAAGAACAACTACTCCTACCTCTATCCCCCACATCTACCCACAACTCCATCAATAACAACTACTAACACCTCTATCCCCCACATCTACCCACAACTCCCTCAATAACAACTACTCCTACCTCTATCCCCCACATCTACCCACGTATACATCTACTATGACTACCCACCTACCTATTTACGGTACTAAATAATAGGAGTAGGGATAGCAAGCACCATCTGGTGGTTGTGTCTTGTACCTGTTACTCACTTCTGTGCGTTACCTGAGAACCCGTGGGAAAGTGACCTACAACAGGTTCAGAATCGACGTTACGTCTGTGTTTATTCCTGAAGGTCTGTATGTTCGTTTCTTCTTCTCTGTGTGTGTGTGTCTCTCTCTGTCAGTCTCTTACTCCACCAACTTTCCTTCTGACTAATTTGGCTTTGTATTTCTTGCAAATGTTCTTGCTCATGCATTTATTTATTTAATTTTCACTTAAAATTATTAGCTTGCTCTATTTTACACAATCCCTGTCGAAGTAATTCAAGTTCATTACTAGAACCAATTTGAATACCTCGTCATCTCACTCCTCTTTTCATTTCATCTTTTGTCTGATTTCGTTTTTTTTCTGCATTTCTTTTCCTCTTTTTGATATTCAATTGTATCTGTCTTTTTTTTTGCATAATTGCTCTCGTTCTTATCGTTACTCAGTCTCTCTTAGTTGCTGTCTGTTCTTGTCATTATCTCTGTATTTTCTTTCTTTTTTTTTTCCTTTATTTTTATGGTCCTTTTTCACAAAATTGCTCTGAAGCGGTTACTTTTAATAACTGCGAGCAATTTGTCCGATTCATATCCTGTTAAAACACGTATTCTAGTTACCTGCTCTATTTTTCCATGTCTCCACTTCATTTTGTTTTTCCTATATTGTTGTATACATCTAAGTTATGTAAATCCGTTTTATACAGCAGACATTTGAATGTAGTGATGCTGTAAATCTCGCTAGTCTATTGATGACGTTGGAAATATCGCGAGAACTACACCTTATGCGGAAGTTAAATAAGGTGGATGTTTCATCTCATGAGAATGTGACCTGATTAACTGCCATGGCATGAATATAAACAGGAAAATAAAGTTACAACTCACGAGGCAGATGGATGGAACTATAACAGAAGTTCTGCTACAATATATTTGTTTTTGGTCAGACTGGTGAATGTTTGGAATATATTGTTATAGCAAATAGTGAAGGCTGGATAAATTAATGCATTCAAGAATATATTGGATGCGCATAGTTATTTTTAGATCAAGTGAAGTAAAAAAAAAAACTGGTTGTATACAGACTATGTAGAGACTTCTACACCAGTATAAAGGTCAGGTCAGGTCATCCTGTGAGGTTATTGGGACACACATGAAGACATCCTCACAATCCCACGCCACCCATCTCTGTCAGATGCCGCTGCCAGTCACAGTATAAAGACGTTAAGTTAAATTACACCGACTGGCGTAACATTCTTGATCGAACTTCAGTTCCCCTCGACACCTAGAGGTACATGTGGACAGAAAAATAATTAAAGTAAGCAAATACAATTCTCATGTTTGCCATGATGTCAATTCATAAATTTTTGTTGTAATCGTATCCTTTCTTTTTTATGTTTCTGTTCCTTTCCTTTAAATGCAGCTTTCTTTGGTTCGTGGCTCTTTTCTTATTCTTCTGAATCACAGAAAAACAAACATCTCGCTCTATTGTTCACATATATATATATATAAGTGTATCTAATGCACCTGGCTAGTATCTTTATTTTTAGGACTTCGTTGTTGTTGTTTTTTGGGTTTTTGCTATTGTATTGTCCCATAAAGCGGCGCGTGTTGCACATTGCTTTGGTCCTAACCGTCCGATACATCCTACTTATGGATGTTCTTCTTATAGGTGTACGACATCGCCGATAAAAAGATTCAAACCAACACGACACTAACGTCTTTGACGAGTCCCATTAACAAATTTCAAAGTTTTCTTGCAAACTCAGACATGAGTTGGCTCGTGTGAGAAGCAGGGATATATAAATTCATGAGTTGGAGAGTCTTCTACTCTATAGGGACTAAACCGCACTGTAAGGTGCCTTTTATAGCTTACAACATAATCTCAGTATTGTAGTGGTCCCCATTCTCATCTCTTCAATGCCATCCAGGAAACTATTCGGGTCTCTCTGTACGGGTATGCACGATAAGATATAAATAGTCCTACAGCAAACATTGCCGACGAGTATGAAGTGTTAGAGATTTCATTGTACTAGGCCTCAGATATATATTATGTGGTGTGGCTAGTTACCGTGTTCGGTGCCTTTCATTACACTAAGCAACGTATCCGTTTACAGCTATTCCAACTGGATCGTGCCGATGAGAGAAAAAAAAACAATACTATTGATGTGTCATAAAAACGCTCTACAACTTTGTCATCTAGATACTTGAGAAAAGTTCAATTCAGCTCAAGTGCCATTTCTTTAGTGAAAGTAGACTGAAGACACAAACCTTTGTCCAATTCAAAGGTGTCCAACCTAGTCCAATCCAAAAACTCAACCTAATCCAATCCAGAAGTCTCCAACATAGTCCAATCCAGAAGTCTCCAACCTGTCTCCAAGCTAGTCCAATTCAGAAGTCTCCAATCTAGTCCAATACAGAAGTCTCCGACCTAGTCCAATCCAGAAGTCTCCAACCTCGTCCAATATGTAAATCTCCAACCTAGTCCAATCCATAAGTCTCAAACATTGTCCAATTCAGAAGTCTCCAACCTAGTCCAATCCAGAAGTCTCCAACCTAGTTCAATAAAGAGGTTTCCAACCTAGTCCTGTCCAGAAGTCTCCAACCTAGTCCAATCCAGGTCTCCAACCTTGTCCAATCCAAAAGTCTCCAACCTAGTCTAATAGAGAAGTCTCCAACCTCTTCCAATATGTAAATCTCCAACCTAGTCCAGAGGTCTCCAACCTAGTCTAATAGAGAAGTCTCCAACCTAGTCCAATCCAGATGTCTTCAACCTAGTCTAATCCAGAAGTCTCCAGCCTAGTTCAATCCATAGGTCTCTAGCCTAGTCCTGTCCAGAAGTCTCCAACCTAGTCCAATCTAGGTCTCCAACCTAGTCCAATCCAAAAGTCTCCAACCTAGTCTAATAGAGAAGTCTCCAACCTAGTCCAATCCAGATGTCTTCAACCTAGTCTAATCCAGAAGTCTCCAGCCTAGTTCAACCCATAGGTCTCTAACCTAGTCCTGTCCAGAAGTCTCCAACCTAGTCCAATCCAGGTCTCCAGCCTAGTTCAATCCAAAAGTCTCCAACCTAGTCCAATTCAGAAATCTCCAAACTAGACCAATCCAGAAGTCTCCAACCTAGTCCTTCTTCTTCTTCTTCGTACGCAGAGACAGTAACCATTATTTTTTCGAAAAAAGCGGCGGTCATCCTGAGGCTGTCGCGACTGCCATAGAGCTTTTCTTGCAGTTCCACTGGTGATGGCCACATCTGCTCTCTCTCTGATCCTCGTATGTCGGGCAGTTGTGCAGCAGATGTTCAGCGGTCATTTTACCAGTACCGCACGGACATTCGTCGGTACACCCTATCTTCAATTTGTTGAAAAGGTGGTACCTCAGTCTATTGTGGCCAGTGCGAAGTCTGAAGACGACGACCTGCTCTCTTCGGTTCAACTGGTAATAGGCATCGTTTTTGGTGTAACCAGTATGTTCGGTTTCCCATTTGGTCATGTATGATAAGCCGTTTTGACTCTTCGTACGTCATACTAGTATCTGTTTGTGGTAGTCTTGCACCTTCTTTTGCCAGTCTGTCTGCCTCCTCGTTGCCTTGGATGTTGCAGTGTGATGGGACCCACTGTACCACTACCCTTTTTGGTGCGCACTGCTGGCACAGTTTGCAGAGTGCTGCTCTTAAGTCATTAAGCTCAGTATTTTTCTGGCTTTTTAGCGCTGTGACTACGGCGAGAGCATCTGTAAGCAGGACTATATGGCTTTCATTTCACTGTGTGTCACCATTTCTTCCACTGCCGCCCTCAGTGCCACTGCCTCCGCTCTGAAATTGCGAATGACAGTGTTATTTGTCTGCCATTTGGTAGGTTCAGGAATGCTCCTGCCCCTCCGTTCTGTGTAGTATTTGTTACAGAACCGTCGGTGTATGCATGGGTCCAGTCCATACTTGGGTAGCTTTTCGTTATGAAGCTTAGGGAAGTATCTCTCCTTTCTTTTTCAGTCTGGCAGTTTTTGTTTGCAATACCTGGTATATTTTCTACCACCTCTAGAAATATATCCTGCCTCCAGGTAGGTTTTCGTACAGTAGTGATGGGTTTTGGTGTTGTTAGTGCGTTTATGGGATCTTCGTGCATCTTTGCTTTGGTTATTTCTGCAAAGTTTCCCCGCTTTAGTTTCCCATTTCCCAAATTGTTTAGTCTCTGGTGCATTGGATGGTCGGTCAGTCTTCGGAGTTTCTCTGACTGTAGCTGGGCTCTGCAGTCTCTTCTATCGGTCATGGATTGCAGTTTTGTAATCTTTTCGAGTTCTACAATTGGCGTTGACTTCATGCCACCTGTTATAATTCTCATGGCTTGGTTTTGAAGTTTGCTAACTTTATCGAAGTTCGCCTTCGCTGCTGTTGTCCATGCCGCAATGCCATACTCGAGAACTGGTCTCACTCTTCCAGTGTACAGTTTCTTTAGTATGCCTTCGTCTGCTCCCCAGCTTGTGCCAGCAAGTTTCTTCATGATTGCCATTCTTTCTCTTGCTTTCATTCGGTTTCTCTCAATCTGACTTTTCCATGTCATGCGCCGATCAAATGTGACTCCCAGATAGGTTGGGTTGTCGTTTGGCTGCATGATTTTGCCATTTAGACTTAATTTGGTACTTTGGGGTTTTAATGAAAGCGAGAATATTGTACATGTGGTTTTCTCCTCGTTTATTTTGACCAGCCATGAGTTCGCCCATTCTTCCAGCGATGTTATGGCCGTCTGCATCGGATTTCTTGCTATGGTGAGATTCTTTTCAGAGGTCCACATAGCCAGATCGTCTGCAAACATTGAGCTATGGACTCTTCTTGGTATATTCTCTGTAATATCGTTTATATATACCAGGAAGAGTGTGGGTGACAGTACTCCCCCTTGGGGTACTCCCTGCTCGAGTGTCACCTTTTTGCTCATTTGCCCTTGTACTTGAACTCTGGCCGTTCTTTGTTTGAGGTAGTGGTTGATCCACTTGTACATTTTCCCACAAACATCACTTTTTCTTAGCTTGACTCTAAGTCCATCTTTCCAGACTTTGTCAAATGCCTTTTCCAGATCCACCCAAACAGCTACTGTGTGTTTCTGTGCCTGGTAGGCATCTTCTATCTCCTGGGCTATGAGGATGACCTGGTCCTCAGTGGATCTGTGATGTCTAACGCCGGCTTGCTGTGGAATTAGTATTCGTTTTTCTTCCAGATGCCACATCAGTCTGGTGTTTATCATACGTTCCATCAGCTTGCCGACACAGCTCAGTAGGCTTATGGGCCTGTATCCATTTGGATCTGTTTTGTCCTTTCCTGTTTTTGGTACTGGTACCAGTAGTGCGTCTTTCCATGCCTGTGGTACAATTCCCCTTTTCCAGCTTTGGTTCAGGACCGATAGCAGTTTCCTCTTCGCTGTTTGGCCCAGCCCCATCAGCATTTCGTTTGTTATCCCGTCTTTTCCGGGAGATTTCCTTTTCTTTAGTGTTCTCATAGCCTCTTCCATTTCGCACATTGTTAATTTGGCCATCATGTGCTCTTCAGGTGCCGTATTCATGTTTTCGTGCCCCTTTAGCTCTTCGCTAATGTCTGTATGCTTATCTGCAGGGACCTCGATGTGGTTTGCTCTGGCATAGTGATCGACAAAGGCGTTTGCGGCTTTCTTACCTGTGATCAAGTTCTCGCCCTGCTTGATAGTAATTTGTTTATTTGACGGGGTTTCGTCGTTCATGGCTCTGACTAGCTTCCATAGCTTGTTCCCGTCTTTGTCCAGGTTTAGGCTTTCCGTTTTATTTTTCCAGCTTTCTCTTGCTGTTTGCTTGAGAGTGTGTTTGTACTTCGCCGTGGCGGCTTTGAGGGCGATGTTTGCCTCCATGGATTTTTCTCGCTCTGCCATGTTCCTAGCATTTGTTACTGCATCTTCCACTTTCTGCAACTCATCATTCCAGTAGGGCTTATAGTTTTTCCTAGCTCCTCTTGGGATGGTTTTAGTGGCGGCTTGCATTATTGCCTTGCTTAGGCTTTCCACCATGGGCTTCATTTTGGTGTTTCGTGTGTTGATGGTTTCACACAGCCCATCTGTCAGGATTGCAAATCTGTCCCAGTCGGCTCGTTTGTAATTCCAACGTGGGAGCGGTTTTGTTTCCTGTGGGCCTACTTCCGTGTCAATGGTTAGCCTGATCGGCCTGTGGTCGCTACCTGCCAGTTGGTTTAGCACCTGGCGGTCTATTTTATGGTGTATGTCCTGTGTGGAGAAGGCCAAATCTGGAGTCGAGGTGGTATGCCATGTTCTTTAATAGAAGCTAGGGCTATCCTCCGGCCTATTGATTAGGGAGAGATTTGTATCTATCTCCCAATCTTCCACTTCGTCACCTCTGCAGTCTGTGTCAGAGTATCCCCATCTCTCCGAGTGGCTGTTGAAATCTCCAACTACTATGCAGTTCGAGTCTCTGACCTTCATACTCGAGAGCGATAGGTCTCTATTTGGTGGTCCGTACAGATTGAAAATGCGGAGCTTCGTCTCTTGAGCCATTATGTCAACTCCTACAATTTCTGCTTGTCCGGTGTGATTGACGGATACCGCGCTACTCGGTATGCAGTTTCTGGTCAGTATCAGGACCCCTCCTTTGTGGCCTTCTCTATCTAAACGGAAGGTCTGGTATCATCTGATTGAGAATTTATGATTATTGTTGAGGTGCGTTTCCTGGATACATGCCACGTCAATCTTACCTTCATGCAGGTGATGTGTTATGGAAAGTTTTTTGTTAATGACTCCCTCCGCATTCCACTGTAGTATTTTGAGGGTCTTGAGGTTTTGGTCAATAGAAGTTGCCCCATAGCCATGTGCCTTGACTCCGCGACACATGGGTGGGTGACCACCAGTAGTCAAGGGTGGGCCCCTTCGAGGCGTGAGGCCCGGCACTATCGCTGCCTGGCGGGACTCCGATGGATGAGCGCCATGCGTTTTTCTAATCGGTTGTACTGTCATCATGCTGCGATTTACGTTGCCCTGTTTTGTTAGCCTTGCGGCCCCGTGCATCCGATTTCAACAGGCGTTTCTGTAGGGATGCCCTCCTTAGCCTTTGGCTGTCCCCAGCCTATCTGCAAGGCAGCAGTTGTTTATGATCAGAGTTGTCTCTCTTATGGAAGTTGTCTTACCAGACTATCGAGTCTTCACTACTCGTGTCTGTAGGGTGCAATGATGATATGTGAGATGATATATGAGATGGACTGGTTTACCCGGAAGAGATGCAGTCCAGTGTGTCTGTATCGCAGGATCGTCACGTCCTGCCAGAAACGTAGCATTTGCATGTGAGTGGGGTATCTCTTTCTCCCTTTATTTTCTTGGCTTCTATGCAGAGATGGTACGCCTAGCATTCCTCGCCACCTGGGGTGTTGACACAGTGGGGCAGGTGTGCAATGTCCGCTGGTCTGCATCTCTTCTGCGTCCAGCATGATATTTATAGGGCTGATAACGTACAGAGGTAGATATCGTAGCCGAAGTGCATTTAACCAGAGGACAAGCCTGGTAATGTCACAGAGATGTTGTTCGCCTGGTGTGCGGACAGATCTCATGGTCATTGGTTGAGTCTTGACAGTTCACAGTGAGGTGGCTGCTCTACTGTTTTCGACACCCCGACCAGGTACTAAGTCTTGTGTTGGTGGTTTCGCACCCCATCGCCGTATAAGGTGAGTATCAAGCAATTTGTCAGCCCGCTTTGATCGGCGGACGGCAAAGACCTCTTTCTGCGGCTCTACCGGATAGGGCTGGGGCGCAAGCCCCAGGTCCCGAACATGTAGGAGCCTCCCATTGCAGTGGTGCCGAGATTTTGGGCGGGATTGCGGCTTACAAGGGTTCGGCCGTAATCCCCCACATGGTAGCCTCGCGCCATTGGCTTATCAGCCTGGTACGTGAACCAAAGTGTCTTCGGCTCCTCTCGATATGAGCTGGTTTTCCGTAGCAACGCCCTGTCATTAGTAGGGTAAAACTGACCTGTCTTCAGATGGTCTATTTCCAGCACCCGTTCACTATTTGGCCAGACGAATTTATTGAGGGCTTTTGTTTGTCAATGACCAGGTTTTTGAAATCTGCGGTTTCTGCGGAGTTAAACACGATTTCCGTAGCGTTCTTTCATTAGAGTGTTAGAGAGCTGACTTGTCTTCCGTGAGTCTAATACCAGCGAACGTTCATTATTAGACCCAACGGTAGTGCTCTCGATTTGTCAGTCGTTCTACAGTATTGGCGTGTTCAGTCAAATTAAGCCGCAGGTTCCACTCCTGGTGGTGCCCTTCCGTCAATTCCTTTAGCGAGAAAATCAAATTACTTAGAGGGTAGCCCCAGATTTCCGAGGGTCTAATTCCAGCACCCGTTCCATGTTTGACCCAACGAAAGTGCTCTCGGCATGTCAATCATGTCAGTGTTTGGCCGTGGTGAGTCAAATTAAGCCGCAGGCTCCACTCCTGGTGGTGCCCTTCCGTCAATTCCTTTAAGTTTCAGCTTTGCAACCATACTTCCCCCGGAACCCAAACACTTTGGTTTCCCGGAAGCTGCCCGCAGAGTCATCGAAGCAACTCCTGCGGATCGCTAGTCGGCATCGTTTATGGTCAGAACTACGACGGTATCTGATCGTCTTCGCGCCTCTGACTTTCGTTCTTGATTAATGAAAACATTCTTGACAAATGCTTTCGCAGTAGCTCGTCTTGCGGCGATCCAAGAATTTCACCTCTAACGCCGCAATACGAATGCCCCCGTTTGTCCCTGTTAATCATTACCTCCAGTTCCGAAAACCAACAAAATAGAACCGAGGTCCTATTCCATTATTCCATGCACCATTATTCAGGCAGCCGAGGCCTGCTTTGAACACTCTAATTTTTTCAAAGTAAACGCGCCGGCCATCCAGGACGCTCAGCGAAGAGCACCCGTGGGAGAGTCGGCAGACGGTAGGGCAGGAGACAACGGGCAGTGAACCGGCGAGAGCCGGATCGCCCGCCTGCGCCTGAGATCCAACTACGAGCTTTTTAACTGCAACAACTTTAATATACGCTATTGGAGCTGGAATTACCGCGGCTGCTGGCACCAGACTTGCCCTCCAATAGATCCTCGTTACCTCAAAATACTACAGTGGAATGCGGAGGGAGTCATTAACAAAAAACTTTCCCTAACACACCACCTGCATGAAGGTAAGATTGACGTGGCATGTATCCAGGAAACGCACCTCAACAATAACCATAAATTCTCAATCAGAGGATACCAGACCTTCCGTCTAGATAGAGAAGGCCACAAAGGAGGGGTCCTGATACTGACCAGAAACTGCATACCGAGTAGCGCGAAATCTGTCAATCACACCGGACAAGCAGAAATTGTAAGAGTTGACATAATGGCCCAAGAGACGAAGCTCCGCATTTTCAATCTGTACGGACCACCAAATAGAGACCTATCGCTCTCGAGTATGGAGGTCAGAGACTCCAACTGCATAGTAGTTGGAGATTTCAACAGCCACTCGGAGAGATGCGGATACTCTGACACAGACAGCAGAGGTGACGAAGTGGAAGATTGGGAGATAGATGCAAATCTCTCCCTAATCAATAGGCCGGAGGATAGCCCTAGCTTCTATTAAAGAACATGGCATACCACCTCGACTCCAGATTTGGCCTTCTCCACACAGGACATACACCATAAAATAGACCGCCAGGTGCTAAACCAACTGGCAGGTAGCGACCACAGGCCGATCAGGCTAACCATTGACATGGAAGTAGGCCCACAGGAAACAAAACCGCTCCCAGGTTGGAATTACAAACGAGCCGACTGGCACAGATTTGCAATCCTGACAGATGGGCTGTGTGAAACCATCAACACACGACACTCAAAAATGAAGCCCATGGTAGAGAGCCTAAGCAAGGCAATAATGCAAGCCGCCACTGAAACCATCCCAAGAGGAGCTAGGAAAAACTATAAGCCCTACTGGAATGATGAGTTGCAGAAAGTGGAAGATGCAGTAACAAATGCTAGGAACATGGCAGAGCGAGAAAAATCCATGGAGGCAAACATCGCCCTCAAAGCCGCCGCGGCGAAGTACAAACACACTCTCAGGCAAACAGCAAGAGAAAGCTGTAAAAATAAAACGGAAAGTCTAAACCTGGACAAAGACGGGAACAAGCTATGGAAGCTAGTCAGAGCCATAAACAACGAAACCCCGTCAAATAAACAAATTACTATCAAGCAGGGCGAGAACTTGATCACAGGTAAGAAAGCCGCTAACGCCTTTGTCGATCACTATGCCAGAGCAAACCACATCGAGGTCCCTGCAGATAAGCATACAGACATTAGAGAAGAGCTAAAGGGACACGAAAACATAAATACGGCTCCTGAAGAGCACATGATGGCCAAACTAACAATGCGCGAAATGGAAGAGGCTATGAGAACACTAAAGAAAAGGAAATCTCCCGGAAAAGACGGGATCACAAACGAAATGCTGATGGGGCTGGGCCAAACAGCGAAGAGGAAATTACTATCAGTCCTGAACCAAAGCTGGAAAAGGGGTATTGTACCCCAGGCATGGAAAGATGCAATACTGGTACCAGTACCAAAAACAGGAAAGGATAAAACAGATCCAAATGGATACAGGCCCATAAGCCTACTGAGCTGTGTCGGCAAGCTGATGGAACGGATGATAAACACCAGACTGATGTGGCATCTGGAAGAAAAACGAATACTAATTCCACAGCAAGCCGGCTTCAGACAGCACAGATCCACTGAGGACCAGGTCATCCTCATAGCCCAGGAGATAGAAGATGCCTACCAGGCACAGAAACACACAATAGCTGTTTGGGTGGATCTGGAAAAGGCATTTGACAAAGTCTGGAAGGATGGACTTAGAGTCAAGCTAAGAAGAAGTGATGTCGGTGGGAAGATGTACAAGTGGATCAACCACTACCTCAAACAAAGAACGGCCAGAGTCCAAGTACAAGGGCAGATGAGCAAAAAGGTGACACTCGAGCAGGGAGTACCCCAAGGGGGAGTATTGTCACCCACACTCTTCCTGGTATATATAAACGATATTACAGAGAATATACCAAGAAGAGTCCATAGCTCAATGTTTGCAGACGATCTGGCTATGTGGACCTCTGAAAAGAATCTCACCATAGCAAGAAATCGGATGCAGACGGCCCTAACATCGCTGGAAGAGTGGGCGAACTCATGGCTGGTCAAAATAAACGAGGAGAAAACCACATGCACAATATTCTCGCTTTCATTAAAACTCCAAAGTACCAAATTAAGTCTAAATGGCAAATTCCTGCAGCCAAACGACAACCCAACCTATCTGGGAGTCACATTTGATCGGCGCATGACATGGAAAAGTCAGATTGAGAGATACCGAATGAAAGCCAGAGAAAGAATGGCAATCATGAGGAAACTTGCTGGCACAAGCTGGGGAGCAGACGAAGGCATACTAAAGAAACTGTATACTGGAAGGTTGAGACCAGTTCTCGAGTATGGCATTGCGGCATGTACAACAGCAGCAAAGGCGAACTTAGATAAAGTTAACAAACTTCAAAACCAAGCCATGAGAATTATAACAGGTGGCATGAAGTCAACGCCAATTGTAGAACTCGAAAAGATTACAAAACTGCAATCCATGACCAATAGAAGAGACTGCAGAGCCCAGCTGCAGTCAGAGAAACTCCGAAGACTAACTGACCACCCAATGCACCAGAGACTAAACAATTTGGGAAATGGGAAACTAAAGCGGAGAAACTTTGCAGAAATAGCCAAAGCAAAGATGCACGAAGATCCCATAAACGAACTAACAACACCAAAACCCATCACTACTGTACGAAAACCTACCTGGAGGCAGGATATATTTCCAGAAGTGGTAGAAAATATACCAGGTATTGCAAACAAAAACTGCCAGACTGAAAAAGAAAGTAGAGATACTACCCTAAGCTTCATAACAAAAAGCTACCCAAGCATGGACTGGACCCATGCATACACCGACGGTTCTGTAACAAACACTACACAGAACGGAGGGGCAGGAGCATTCCTGAACCTACCAAATGGCAGACAAATAACACTGTCACTCGCTACTGGTAAGTACACAAGCAATTTCAGAGCGGAGGCAGAGGCACTGAGGGCGGCAGTGGAAGAAATGGTGACACACAGTGAAAATGAGAGCCATATAGTCCTGCTGACAGATGCTCTCGCCGTAGTCACAGCGCTAAAAAGCCAGAAAAACACTGAGCTTAATGACTTAAGAGCAGCACTCTGCAAACTGTGCCAGCAGTCCGCACCAAAAAGGGTAGTGGTACAGTGGGTTCCGTCACACTGCAACATCCAAGGCAACGAGGAGGCAGACAGACTGGCAAAAGAAGGTGCAAGACTACCACAAACAGATACCAGTATGACGTACGAAGAGTCAAAACGGCTTATCAAAGCCAGATACATGAACAAATGGGAAACCGAACATACTGGTTACACCAAAAACGATGCCTATTACCAGTTGAACCGAAGAGAGCAGGTCGTTGTCTTAAGACTTCGCACTGGCCACAACAGACTGAGGTACCACCTATTCAACAAATTGAAGATAGGGTGTACCGACGAATGCCCGTGCGGTACTGGTAAAATGACCGCTGAACATCTGCTGCAGAACTGCCCGACATACGAGGATCAGAGAGAGCAGATGTGGCCATTACCAGTGGAACTGCAAGACAAGCTCTATGGCAGTGGCGAGAGCCTCAGGATGACCGCCGCTTTTTTCGAAAAAATAATGGTTACTGTCTGACTGCGTACGAAGAAGAAGAAGAAGAAGATCCTCGTTAAAGGGTTTAAAGTGTACTCATTCCAATTACGGGGCCTCGAAAGAGTCCCGTATTGTTATTTTTCGTCACTACCTCCCCGTGCCGGGAGTGGGTAAGTTGCGCGCCTGCTGCCTTCCTTGGATGTGGTAGCCGTTTCTCATGCTCCCTCTCCGGAATCGAACCCTGATTCCCCGTTACCCGTTACAAACATGGTAGGCATGTCACGTACCATCGACATTTGATAGGGCAGACATTTGAAAGATGCGTCGCTGGCACATGAGGCCCTGCGATGAGCACAAAGTTATCCAGAGTCACCAGTGGGGACGCCGCAACCCCGCGAGGGGAAACGACGATTGGTTTTGAACTAATAAAAGCGCTCTTTCCGCGAGGGTCGGAGCTTGGTAAGCATGTATTAGCTCTAGAATTGCCACAGTTATCCAAGTAGGATCGTGTCATCTAAGGAACCTCGACTGATTTAATGAGCCATTCGCGGTTTCACCGTGAGACAGTGTGAACTTAGACATGCATGGCTTAATCTTTGAGACAAGCATATGACTACTAGCAGGATCAACCAGATATCTGTCGGAGACGTACGTACAGCACACACCGGTCGGCGGAGAAAGGGTGTGTAAAAAGCCTCACTGGGACGGCTCCAGGGACCGACTGACGGGACGGACGGACGGTTGTTCCACCCGTCCCTGACTCCGTCGACCTAGGACCGCCTGACAGGGGCCTCCTACACGCACCAGACGACCGACCGACCGGGCTCGCTCGAGGAGGGATAGCAGCGCTCTGTGTAGAACGGATCCCAACGACCTCGGCGATGAATTTCACTGGGACTAGAGACAATTTGGCCTGCCGGCCTGCCCTTCTCCGGAGGAGAATGCAGGGCCTTGAGGCACGATTCCTGCTTTCCATTTGCCGGTCACAAGCTCTTTGCGAGAGTCGGACCACCAGCGAGACGTACTGTCGAGCTCTGCTATAAGCCTTAGATACATCACCATGGACGGACCACGTTTCCTGATACGGACCAGACGAGCGTACCTCGGTGGAGGAGACGCCACAACAAACCGCACCCAATTCGCTCTACGGGGAAAGGCAGGCGAGCGTTTTCCGCAAGCCCGCGCTATCGCTCCGCCTGGCGGGACTGAGATCGCTTTACGAACACTGGTTGCAATTGAGTCGCGGCGGCGAGACAACTACCCCCAACCTAGTCCAATTCAGAAATCTCCAAACAAGTCCAATCCAGAAGTCTACGTATTCTTTCTCTCTGCATTGCTGCAAAGCAGCAGAAGAAAGAGGGAAAAAAGCACACATTTAGAACATGCCAATTTTTGACGTTATTCACCCACTTATGACGTTGGTTACCTTTGGCACGATTGCCCTCCTTCTTTCCTTCCAATTAGGTTCTCAGCAATGTCTTTTTATGCGAACAAAATATCTTAATTGTCGCTGCTGAGCAGCGCATGAGCTGCAGTGGTCAGCGACCCATAGTTGACTGTTAGTAGCCAGTGCTAGCGAACCAGAGCTGCCAAGACCCTTCTACACCTCCACGCGGTGATCCTGGATAACAGACTGCAACAGAGCAGACTGCCTAAGAAGAAGGGATCGAAGAGGGAATGTTAACCCGGTACTCAAAAAATGTTTGCTAAAGTCGGATGTGTTGGACCGAAAGGTGCAAATATCGCAGTCAAGCTGTAAACTACGACACAACGCATTCCGTTCTCTGGACTACATAATACTACTTAAGTCCTTTTCATGGTTTAGTAGCGGGAGATTGAGAACGAACGAAGCAAAGAAAACTGTCGATCTCTAATTTCGTTAATCAATTCTTCTTACACCCATAATTTCTCCAGGACTTTCTTATTCGTTTACTTTTCTTTCCAGGAGACGCACATAATTCATTTCAATGTAATCGGTTTTCTTCTCAAATTGTTTGTTCGTTGTCCATATTACTACACCATACAGTATAGACGAGTTTACATACTACTTCTACATTCCCATTCTTTATCTGATAGTTTTGTTTCGATGTCAGTATAAAACTCACTGTGGTGAAACAGATTTGGCCGGCCCATTTCTCTTCTTAATTTCCATTTTACATATACCATTTCCGTTATTATATTTCCAAAAAAGGATAAGCGTGACCTTCTTTTGTTATTTGTAGAGTAGATGTAGAGTCAATTTTGCTATCTATCAATATTTATAACGATACCCCAAAAAACCTCATGAAACAGAATGTTCAGACTTTAGAACAATCAGTCTGGCGATTAAAACACTGCTCAAGATCTTACAAGAGAGAGTAAAAGGTAGAGGAGAGAGGGAAGTTTCAGAAGAACAATTTGGATTCCGAAATGTTAGGGTCCAACTCTTACATCCGTACAAAACAAAAACAGATAGCACTTATGATTTATTTAACTTTTGTGTAAACTTAATGATCGGACATATATTAGTCAGGGTTAGGTAAAATATATTGGCCAAGACCCCAACCTCACTCCCCGTAGTTCTACCTGGACACATGCTGTTTTACGACATGCTGACGTGGGGCATCAACGTGATCCCCATAGTAAGAAGCAACACGCAGATGAAGCAAAGCATAACACAACAGCCTGGACGACCCGATTCACCTTCATCAGCATGCTTGGGATGTGAGGAAAGCTAATGCAGCCTGCCACTTAACGTCCTTTTCATGGCGCACACAAGAGTAATATTACTCACTGTTGGCATTAAACAACATCAAACATTCCTGGTTAGATTTTCCGTCACTACATATGCAGGACCCAAAATATCTAAGGGAATCCATTTCTTCTAATTTTTGACCATTTATTGTGATTTTAGAAGAAGCCTGGTTGTGTTGTCCATCCATCATCATCTGACTTTTTTTCGCTGCTAGTTTCTATTCCATATGTTCTGACAACTTTCTCCAATTTTATCGCATGTTTCTGGAGTTCAAATACAGCCAGAAGATAGGTATTGTCAGCAAAACGTTGGTTGGAGAGATGTCGACCACCAAACGTTATTGATGTTCTATATTATGGAGTTTTTTTCTGCATCAACATCACTTGGCATGTCCTTTATAGAACCGTCGCTCCCATTACAGTCTGTTTGAAAAAAAACTCGTTCAATTGCCAGAACTCCAGCCTCCGCTAGTCATACCTAGGCATTCCTAGATATCTTGGTGCCATCGTCTTCTTGGTCTACCACTTCCTCTTTTGCCTGGCACCATAACCTTCCATCACTGTTTTCTCAAGACCGTTGTGTCTCTTGATGTAATCAAAGTATTTGCATTTTCTGGTCAAAATAGAATTGATTAATTAGTTTTCCTCTATACTCAACTCTTGCCGAATGTCTACATGGGTATTCTGAGGACCTTTCTTTAAGATTTTTACTCGACGGATTCGATTCTTTGTCTGGAAGTTTTGGTAATCGTCCATGATTCGCAGTCATAAGATGCCACAGGAAAAACACAGGCTATAGTTCTTACACGGTTTTTCTTTCCTATCTTTGGAAGTGGAATTCATAACAATGCTACAAATGTTCTGGAAGAATTTTGTCATACAATTGACCACTTAATCTTCTTCATATTTTAGGAATTCAGCTGTAAAAGTATCAACACACGACAAGATACATAGAAGTTAAAGGAATTCACCAGAAATTTTTTCTCTTTTGCTGAACTTTAGAAATACAAATCTCTCGCCGAAGTGCATACAGGCATAAGCTAATGTTACGTCTTCAACACATTGCAAACTATTCGGGGCAACTAAAGAGACATCCTGCTATGTATCGTCCTTACTGCAAAAGAAAAATATACCAGACACAGGAAATCTAAACAGGTTTTCAGTTACCACGCACATGATAACGTCATTGCATTGAATAGACTTTGCCAGACTATCCATCTCTGGGCCACCAGATCTCCATTTGCCTAATCACCCATGTTGTTGTTGTCCACGAATGTCCACATTGAGTGCGCCCTGAAAAGGACGTTAAGTGGCGGGTTGCAGTAGCTTTTCTCACATCCCGAGCGTGCTGATGAAGGTGGTCGAGGTCCTCTGGCGATTGTGCTATGCTTGACTTCAACTGCGTGTCACTCACTACTACGGGGATCATGTTTATCCCTCACCTCGTTAGCCAGGCTGCCATGAAAGCAGCCTGTTTCCAGGAAGGGCTACTACGAAGCCGAGTTGAGGGTCTAGGTCAGTATGTATTGCCTGATACTGACTAACATGTCTGATCAGTATATTTTGCCTGACCAGACATTAGTCTTCCTCTCCAACCACCCAGGTGAAATCACACTGTAGAACAAGCATGTCAAGAAAAGGAAACGGCAACAAAAGAGTGGCGGAAAGCTTGAAAAAGACGACCAATGGTTATTGAGAAGGTCGATGAAATAAATGAGGAAAAACGCACAACCACATTTTTAAATCAAGTGAATGTAAAAAGAAGCTGGTTATATTCAGACCTGCAAAGTCTTCTAAACGAGTATAAAGACGTTAAGTTAAAGCGGCTGGATAATGTATATTTTGAAAATGTAGTGAAGAAGTTCAATACCCCTAATGAGAAAGCATCATTACATGATGACTGACTACACATTTATCTAGTTCACTTTCTAAACATGCTCATCAGCAGCTGATATTCATCCTACAGAACGTTCACGTGTAAAAGGCTTGAGAAAATAATGACCCAAACAAGAATAACCCCAAAATAACCTCAATGCATTTTACCCGATACTTTGGGCAGTTACAAATCAATAAAGGAGACGTGTTAACGATGGACCATTTGCATACGATATGTGTGAGGGTTTTACATTCAGGTAAGAAGAAGCAGTCGTCGTGGTTCTCGACCGGGAAGATGCATACAACTTGGCCGACTATTGGATATCGGTGCTCTGTTTGAAGAAGTGTCTTGTCAATCCATGACTGGTAAGATGGATATCAGCTGCCGTGGTGGAGAAAACAGTTAGGCTACACTTTGGATATTGGACATCAGGAATTAATAATTATGTGTTGAATATATGTGTATTAATATAAAGATATGTCTAAATGATTGAAATACTAATAGCATAAAATGTATGGCTACGACCAGGTTTATAAAGAGGGGGGAAAAATAGCGTTAACAATAACAGAGTGTGCGAGTTGTGTGAAAGTGTTGTTGGTGTTAATGTAGAAAAAATGCAATGTTGGAAGATGATGGACACCTTATATATAGGTTGTGCAGAAAAGAAGAGAGGCAGGCTCGAATGGAAGGCGAGATTAGAATAAATGATGAGAGGTTGAGTGAGTTAGAAAATTGACAGAAGAAAATGGAGTAGAATCAAAAGAAAATTTAGGATATTTTAAAGAAGTTGCATTTGTGTAGTAGCGATGATAAGGTAGAAAGTTTTACAGAGTGGTATGCAGCTATAAAGAAGAACTCAGTGTTGATAATATGATTTCAATGGTTCGGGAGGTTGGCAAACATAAACAACATAAACATGTTTGAAAAGATTGATATTGGTGCTGCTAAAATTGAGGATGTAGAGGAGAAAATAAAGATGATAGGTAACAGAGCAAACAGTCATTTTGTGGCAGTGGTAGGTACAAATAATCTCAAAAGAGATGGTACATAAGTAATAATGCAAAGATACAATAGTCTGTTGAAGAAAAAAGTATAGGAAAATCACCATGGAAGGTATTTTGGACAGAGCAAATGGGCCAGACTATCAATTCAGTAAGAAATTAGCTATCAGCCTCAGGTTGCAGGAAATGTGTATAGATATGGATATATATTTTATTGATGTGAAAATATACAAATGTAAAATGCTGGATAGGAAAGATTTCCATCTAAATGAGATAGAACAGCATGTTGTAGCAAAGTATATGTTTAATTAATGTATTACAAATTTAAACTAGTAAGGCCTATGAAGTATGAGACTAAAGATAGGACTAAAACAGGGTGATATAGAGGAAACAGTCAAAGGGGAGAGTTCGAGTCAAGGAAGTGTAAAATCAGTAGTGGAAAAGTAAATATTTAAAAAAAAGCAACAACAAACATTGGAAAATCCACAAAATAACAAGCTAAAATGTTTTTAAGCAAATGTGAGCAGCATAGTAAATAAAAGAAAAGAATTGGAACTGTATGTAGAAGAAAAAAAAGCTCAGATGTAATATGATTAACAGAATCGTGAACATATGAGGACATTGCGAATAGTGAACTTGAAATAGAGGGAAATACAATGTTAAAGAAGGATAGGGTAGTTAGGGACAAGGCTAAGGGAGGTGGCGTTTTATTATACTGTCCGAATTCAGTAAACATAACTATACAATATGATCTATCATCTGGCAACAACAATGAAAGCCTATGGGAGTAATAGATGGTAGGGGTGAACAAACAGTGGTTGGACAATGCTACAGATGTCTTTCAAGTCTAAAAGAGGAAGATGAGGAATAGCTAATTAGTAACATAAAAAGGCTAGTGCAGGGAAATTATTATTAATGGGGGGATTTCAATTTTCCTGGATTAGAATGACATATCGCAGAAGCTCTTGCCGAGTCAAAACTTTTTGCGAAGTGTAAAACTGATAATGTTTTGATTCAGCATGTAGAATAAGCTACCAGAGGCAAAAACACACTGGACCTAATATTTACTACAGAAAAAAATATGATTGAAAACGTGAGGGCTGGGGAATTGTTTGGCTCCAACGACCATCAAATCATCCGTTAGGATCTTATAATAAGGAGAGAAGTAAACATAAACTCGCGAGCATACGACTACTCTAAGACAGATGTTCGGTAGATGAAAGAGACAGCCAACCACATAACCTGAAAAGATTCTTCGGAGGTACAGATGTGGAACAAGAGTGGGAACATTTTAAAACAGTTTTAGAAAAACTACAATTGGAATGTGTTCCATGTAGGGAGGTAAATCCCAAGCGTAAAAAGTGGATAACTAGATTAGTTGTTAAATGTAGAACAGCTAAAAATAAAGCATGGAAAAAAATAAATAAAGGCAGGTAAATCAAAAGAAACATATCACAAATATTTTGACTAGCAAAATATAGCCCAGAAAGTAAATAAAGCAGCACAAAAATAGACTTCCAAAAAAGACTTCTTTTCTTAACGAACGAAAGACAAGATAAGCCCTCTCGTAGATAGCACATATAAAATAATAAGAGAAAATAGGGAGGCAGCTAATCTACTCAATCAATACTTTGGTACAGTCTTACCAAAAAACGACTACTCCAAGATCCCAGAGCCTATAGATATTTTCAAATGTTACATGGAAGTAGTGGGATTAACATGAATCTGTATTACGGAGAAAATGGTTTTTAAAAAAATTGAAGGAATAAAAGTGGATAAATGTCCAGGTCAAGATGGTATTCATCCAAAATTTATGTTTGAAATTAGAGACCAGCTAGCAACACCATTGGCTATATTATGTTCTCAATAACTTGCAAAGGGATTGTTCCAAGAGATTGGAAAGATGCAGCAGTGATCCTCTTATTTTAAAAAGGGAAAGAAATCAGATTAAGCAAATTATAGACTGGTGAATTTACATTGTAATGCATCTAGACAGGTTTAATCTAATCAGAAATAGCTAGCATGGGTTTACTAGAGGCATATCTTGCTTAACAAATTTATTGTAATTCACAGAGGAGGTTACTAAAATGATAGATAAGGGGGAACCAGTGAAAGTTACTTATTTAAATTTTGCAAAGGCTTTTAATAGAGTACCTCATCTGAGATTATTTAGAAAGTTAAAATCACATGGAATAAGTGGGGAAGTTGCAGAATGGTTAACGTTAAGAAGGGAGAGAGTGCGCATAAAGAAGGAGTAGTCTGAGTGGTGTGAAGTAAAAAGAAGAGTGCCACACAGGGCTCGGTTTTGGGACCAATATTGTTCTTGAAATATATAAATGATTTGGACATTGATACAGGATACACGATTGAAAAATTTGCCAACGACACAAAACTATGTAGGAGTGTCTCACGTATAGCTAAAGTGGATATATTGAGGTCAGATTTAGATCAAATTCGAGACTGGTCTGTGAGATGGGAAATGGAGCTTAATATAGATAAATGTACAGTCCTCCACATGGGTAGATCCAATATGGAACATGATTACAGAATGGGAGATACCAATATTAGAATGATAGTTAATGAATAGGACCTAGGGGTTATAATATAGCATTCAGGTAAAGTGAGTGAGCAAGTCCAGGTAGCATTGAATAAGGCAAATGCAATGTTAAGTATGATAAAAAGAAATATTAAACATAGAAGTAAGGAAGTGATTGTGAAATTGCATTAATTAGACCTAGATTAGAGAACTGCGTACAGGTGTGGAGTCCTTATCGTAGAGAAGATATAAACATACTGGAAAGGATACAAAGAAGAGCGACAAAACTGAGTGGGATTACAGAATTACAGTTCTGTGGAAAGACTCCGAAAAAACTGGCCTACAGTGTCTAGAAAAAAGAAGAATTCGAGGTGATTTAATACAGGTTCATAAGATAGGAAAGGTTAATTTAGACTATAATAATTTTTTTAATATACAACCACCAACAAGAACAAGAGGACACAGCTACACATTAACTAAAGAAAGGTCCAGATTGGATTTTAGGAAATATTTTTTTAGTCAGAGAGTGGTGAATGCTTGGAATGCATTGCCACGAGTGATAGTGGAGGAAGGGACAGTTAATGCATTTAAGAATAGATTGGATACGCATAGCTTTTGGAGTAGGGTAATGAAAAGTTACTGGTTGTATACAAGCTCTGATGAGTCTTCTAAACCAGTATAAAGATGCTAGGTTAAGTTAAGTTAAGATCAGATGCAAATATGTCCTGGAGTTTCTCAAGGTTCTCCGCTCTCACCGTTGCTTTTCAACAGCTACACAATAAACCGGTAGGGTCAGGTCGAACATTATCATTTGCAGATAATATACTGACATACAGTACCGGCTCAGATAGGTATTAGATGGCTAGAGACACCATGGAGACATTGCAATGGTGTGGAGATTCTAGCTTCCAGAACAATTCTAAAAGGGCATGTATTGTGCGGTGTTCAATAAACAAGTGTATAGTGAGGGCTTATCTCCTGGGCATTCTCGTTGATGGATGTGTCATTAGCAGGTGTTACAGGTTGATCTACCTCAGTGTAACATCTGATTACAACCTGTCGACAAAACCATACACAGATGCAATAGAGGAGAGAGGCACTCAAGACAATGACAGATGCAAACTTGAAACCCGGACTACTCATCATTCTCTATCATCAATAAGCTCTGCCAGTTATTGATGACGGACTTGACATCTCCACACAATCAAGAGTACCACGTGTAAGGTTGCAACACCTCCAGAACGAAGGAATGTGACTTACTCAAGGTGTTGCGCGTAACACCCCTATAATAAGGATGAGGTACAAACTAGGATTTCAATATGTATCACTGGTTAGCCCGCTGGCATCGCATCTGAGTGGTCCTGGCTTCATTCCCCAGTTGAGGCGGTAATGTATATTTCAGACCGTAATGAATCTCTTTTTTTTTTTTTTTTTTTTGCTTAAATGTTTGCCTCACTAGTTTCTACTGACGGAGGCGCGCCATTTTCCACCCCAGACCGTAGTTAATTGGGCGATATGAGGACGCATAAACCAGTGCTTGGATGCATGTGTGCATCTGTATGTACCTATGCTAGGTTTGTGCGCCCTCAGAAGCTAGCCCAACCAAAGTGCAATATAAGGGCTTTACCACGAGGGCGCGTGTGAAAGTTGTGCAAGGGTGTGACTGTAGGACAGAGTCAAATGAAACAGAGTGAGGTGAGAAGAGAGAGAAGGGGAAGAGTGGCCCCCCAGGGTGAGTCCTTTGACCGCAATGAATCCCGGGTCAACTCAGCCTTAAATGGGTGCCGATTCAATCCGGGAAGTAAAAGCGGTGAGGGAGAGGAGATGGCTACCGCCTTCATATAGCTGAGCCTTTGAAATGTGAGGTCACTAACATCTCTACGGCAGTAATGCTATGGGTTACTTTACTTTACCGACAAAGAACCGACAAAGGCTAACTACTAATTGTCATTTACTACAGCCAAGAGACACTCGATGAACGAGCTAACAGCAGTAAATCAACTTACCAGGGAATGAGCTGTCAGCAGTGAATGAACTTACCAATGGATGAACTGTTAGCAGTGGATCAACCTACCAGTGAATGAGCTGACAGCAGCGAATAAACTTCCCAATGAATGAGCTGACAACAGTGAATCAACTTCCCAATGAATGAGCTGACAGCAGTGAATCAACTTCCCAATGAATGAGCTTACAAATGAGAATTAACTTACCAGTGAATGAGCTTACAGCAGTGAATCAATGCACCAGTGAATAAGCTGAAATGAGTAAATCAACTTACCAGTGAATGAGAAGACAGCAGTGAATCAACTTACCAGGAAAGGAGCTGACACCATTGAAGCACTTTACCAGTTAACGAGCTGACAACGGTGTATAAACTTGCCAATGAAAGAGCTGACATCTGGCTGTTTGCGTCAAGGTTAGCGAAACAGAGCTTATCAAGTCCGAATCTACATCCAAGTGGCGGCCCTGGAAACAGACTGCATTCTGCTGACTGTTTGAGAGAATAGGGATTAAAATGGACAGGAAAACTGGGTTTCAAAACATGCCGTGCTGTGATTCAATGTATCGGGCGGAAAAGTGCAGAGATCGAAGTCTCGCTATAAACTGCGACATAACGTGTTTTTTTTCAGTCGAACTCCGGATAAGAAAAAGAAAAAGAAGAAGAAGAATAGAAAGAACAAATAAGAAAAAAAAAAGGTGAACTAGAAGAAGAAAAAGAAGAAAAAAAAACGGAGAACCTCCATTTGTTTACTGTTAGTAAAATGAGCGAGCCTGCTATTTATTTTCTCTTCTTCTACCTCTCTACCTTCACCTCTTGATCCCACTGCTACTCTGTTTCTTCTCCTTCTTCTATCTTTCTACCTTCTACCTTTCTACCTTCGCCTTCTTCTTCTACCTTTCTACCTTCACCTCTTGATCCCACTGCTACTCTTCTTCTTCTATCTTTCTACCTTCTACCTTTCGACCTTCGCCTTCTTCTTCTACCTTTCTACCTTCACCTCTTGATCCCACTGCTACTCTGTTTCTTCTTCTTCTACCTCTCTACCTTCACCTCTTGATCCCACTGCTACTCTGTTTCTTCTTCTTCTACCTCTCTACCTTCACCTCTTGATCCCACTGCTACTCTGTTTCTTCTTCTTCTTCTATCTTTCTACCTTCTACCTTTCTACCTTCGCCTTCTTCTTCTACCTCTCTACCTTCACCTCTTGATCCCACTGCTACTCTGTTTCTTCTTCTTCTACCTCTCTACCTTCACCTCTTGATCCCACTGCTACTCTGTTTCTTCTTCTTCTTCTATCTTTCTACCTTCTACCTTTCTACCTTGGCCTTCTTCTTCTACCTCTCTACCTTCACCTCTTGATCCCACTGCTACTCTGTTTCTTCTTCTTCTTCTATCTTTCTACCTTCTACCTTTCTACCTTCGCCTTCTTGTTCTACCTTTCTACCTTCACCTCTTGATCCCACTGCTACTCTGTTTCTTCTTCTTCTACCTCTCTACCTTCACCTCTTGATCCCACTGCTACTCTTTTTCTTATTCTTCTACCTTTCTATCTTCAACCTTTCTACCTTCACCTTCTTCTACCTTTCTACCTTCACCTCTTAATCTCACTGCTACTCTTTTTCTTCTTCTTCTTCT
This sequence comes from Ariolimax columbianus, assembly GCA_036924085.1. NCBI lineage: Eukaryota > Metazoa > Mollusca > Gastropoda > Stylommatophora > Arionidae > Ariolimax > Ariolimax columbianus. The sequence continues at coordinate 69,513,927 of JAVGWX010000001.1, read as the reverse complement.
ATCTTTCTACCTTCTACCTTTCTACCTTCACCTTCTTCTTCTACCTCTATACCTTCACCTCTTGATCCCACTCTTACTCTCTTTCTTCTTCTTCTACCTTTCTGCCATCACCTCTTGATCCCACTGCTATTCTTTTTCTTCTTCTTCTTCTTCGTCTTCTTCTTCTTCTGCATTTTTACCTTCTACCTTTATACCTTCACCTTCTTCTTCTACCTTTTTACCTTCCCCTCTTGATCCCACTGCTACTCTTTTTCTTCTTCTTCTTCTACCTTTCTACCTTCACCTCTTGTTCCCACTGCTATTATTTTTCTTCTTCTTCTTCTTCTTTTTCTTCTTCTTCTTTTTCTTCTTCTTCTTTTTCTACAAGTACTTATTCGTTTTTGTCTCATTTCTTCTTAAGAACATAGAGTGATGACTTCAGAAAGGGACTTTTAGAGTAGCTTACATCAATGCTTTTATAGACCTTTGCAGACATCGTCTCTGTAGATATCAGTTTGACACATTGAGGCTGGAAGCCCCATGCCCACCCATTAGTCCCATTTTAAGGTATACTTTGGACCATAAAGTAAACTATTCTGTCCTCCCCATGTACCTCTCGGATTCTGTGAGTGTGTGATTTTCTTCATTCTTTTCGGCGTTCGTCCTGAAAAGGACGCGTGACGTTAGAATTTACAGAGAGGTTGCGATATCTGTATGTTTGAGTCCAACACATCCGATTTCATCACTAATTATTTCGACTCCTGTCGTCTTAACTTAACTTAACTTCTTTAGACTAGTTTAGAAGACTCTGCAGAGATTGTATACAGCCAGTTTCATGTACATTGCCTTGCTATAAAAGCTATGCGCATCCAATTTATTCTTAAATGCATTAATTGTCCCTGCCTCAACTGTCTCCTATGACAATGCATTCCAAGCATTCGCCACTCTCTGACTAAACAAATATTTCCTAATATCTAATCTGGACTCTTTATTTAATTTGTAGCTATGCCCTCTTGTTCTTGTGGGTGGTTGTATTTTGAAAAAAAAACTTGTAGTCTAATTTATCCCTTCCTCTGATCGTCTTATAAACCTGTATTAAGTCACCTCGAATTCTTCTCTTTTCTAGACACTGTAGGCCAGTTTTTCTTAGTCTTTCCTCATAACTAATTCTGGAATCCCACTATCAGCTTTGTTGGTCCTTTTTTTTTGGATTCTTACAAGTAGGGCAGCGGATCTAATCCAAAGGAAGGTATACGTTGTTTTCAGTTGTAGGACGAGAAACGGGGGGGGGGGGGGGGGGAGGGGGGGGTGGGTGGATGTGGGGTAATAAATTAACATAGCCAGCACACGAAGTGGCGACTTCAGTGGCAAAGCGGTCTGTAGTCCTCTACCTAAAAACTCCTCGACTACCCGGACAATAAAAATAGAGTTGTCCAACAGTTTACATTTTTTTAGGATCCGTTTACGATCTCTGTTCCATATCCCTATGTTCATAGCTAGACCACATGCGTGTAGCCTGTTTTCAGGGCCACCACTTGGACGCAGGATAGGGTCTCGGTCTGATATGAGTCGCTGACCCTCACGCAAGCAGTCAGATATGAGTCGCTGACCCTCACGCAAGCAGTCAAGTATTAGCCGCTGACTGCTCTCGTCTCATTAACTATTATGCCTTCTGTCAAATGTACTGTATATAGCGGTCCATTAAAATAAAATAAAAAAGGATTCTTCTACCTACAGGCAAAATCGATCTTCTGAGAGCATGAATGGAATCTTGTGCAACAAACCCTCATCGCTTGAATTGAGAAAGAGAGTTCTTGGATGCCATGTGGAGAAACCAGTACTGCTTTACGGAAGTGAATCATGGACAATCAGTAAACAATCACAAAGATCACTAGAGGCAACGGTTATGTGGTTGTACAAAAGAATGTTAAAAATTCCATGGACTGCAAAGAGTATCAATGCGGTACTTGAAGAAGAACAAACACAAAGATAACGCATTACAAAATTAAGGTCAAGGCAGCCATCCTTTTTCGGCTTGTCATGAGAAGTAAAAAAGTAAGGGTCATTTCCTTTTGCGGAACGGTGCCTCTTACAACTGTCGACGCTGTTTGGCGGGAATAAGTTTCTTGGCAAATGTGCAGGTAGCTTGTCATTAGAGGAGGGTTGAAACATACTGTGACAACAAGTTAAATAGCAGGGAAGAGAGATGTTTTTGTTTCGAATACCTACAATGAGTAGGTTTACTCATTTGTGCGCTCTGAAAAGGACGTCAAGTCATAGGTTGCAGTAGCCTTCCTTGCATAATGAGTGTGCTGATGAAGGTGGACTGTGACCTCCAGGCGGTTGGGCTATGCTTGGCTTCATCTGCATGTCGCTCACTACTACGGAGATCACGTCGATCCCTCACGTTAGCCAGGCTGCCGTAAAAACAACCTGTTTCCAAGAAAGACTATGAGGAAGGCGAGGTCAGGGTCTTGGCCTGTATGTTTTTCCTGACCCTGACTAACATCTCTGAGCAGTATATTTTGCCTGACCACACTTTAGTCTTCATCTCCCAGAGAAGAGAGATAGAGAGAGGCAGAGAGAGAAAATATTGGACAACCTGAAGGAATGACACAAGAGACGATCAATAACAGAGTTGATAAACGACACACCTGATAGAAGTGGCTGGAGATCCATGGATGGAGCCAGCACCAACCTGCAAGGCACAAAATGATGATGATTCTTGCAAGTGTTTATCATGATTTTAAGAACATGAATTCAAACGGTCTATCAGCCATATGTGTTACTAATGTCTACCACTGAACGCTGTTTCCTGCCAAGTAATTTTGATTTTGTTTCGAAGTGTTTCGCTCTGCCAGTATATTTCTCACGTTTGTGAGATGTGGGATATATTGACAACAAAGGCCTTTACAAATTTGATCTCTGAATTTTTTCAAACTGATAACCTAGAACAGGGCTCTTCAAACTGTTAATACTTGGTGTCCATTTTTACAACTTTCACGAGTGCCAATTGTCCTTCAATGCAAGGGCTCTCTCCGCAACTAACGTTGGCTACAATTGTCCTCCAATATACTTTGTCTCCTGTCTTGACGGTACACTCTGTCAGATTGACATTAGTCCACCTTTTTCTGCCAAAGACGGATGTGTCGGACCGAAAGGTGCAAATATCACAACCAAGCTGTAAATTAGCGACACAAAGCATTCCGTTATCCGGACTATATCCTGCTACTTGCAAAGCTCTGTTAAGGGCTTGGTTGCGGGAGAGTGAGAACGATCATGATGACCAAGTCAAGGTAGACTCCACTTTCTGAGTTTGGTTGAGAGACCAGTTTGTTCTTCAGTACACATCAGGATACATGGAGCGCTACTGAGAGCCACTGAGAGCCACTGCCAGCGGCTGAGAGTCACTGAGAGCCACTGAGAGCCACTTGGAGCAACTGAGAGCCACTGAGAGCCACTTGGAGCCACTGAGAGCCACTGCGAGCCACCGACAGCCACTGAGAGCCACTGAGAGCCACTAAGAGCCACTGAGAGCCACTGTGAATCACTGAGAGCCACTGAGAGCTACTTGGAGCCACTGAGAGCCAATAAGAGCCACTGAGAGCCACTGAGAGCCACTTGGAGCCACTGAGAGTCACTGAAAGCCACTGAGAGCCACTGAGAGCCACTGAAAGCCATTGGGAGCCACTGAGAGTCACTGAGAGTCACTGGGAGCCACTGATAGCCATGGAAAGTCACTGAGAGCCACTAAGAGCCACTAAGAGCCACTGAGAGCCACCGACAGCCACTGAGAGCCACTGAGAGCCACTAAGAGCCACTGAGAGCCACTGAGAATCACTGAGAGCCACTGAGAGCCACTGAGAGTCCCTGCGTGCCACTGAGAGCCACTGAGAGTCACTCAGAGTCACTGAGAGTCACTGGGAGCCACTGAGAGTCACTGAGTGGGAATTTTAACACGCTGTGTGTGACAGGACGAGAAAGGAAAGAGGAGTTGTTTAATGCCCACAATGAGTAAGTCTACTCTCTTGTGCGCCCTGAAAATGATGTTAAGTGGTGGGGTTGTAGAAGCTTTCCTCACACCCCATACATGTTGATGAAGGTGGTTGTGTTATGCTTATCTTCATCTGCAGGGTGCTCACTACTACGGGGATCATATAGATCTACATCTCGTCATCCAGGATGCTTTGAAAACAGCGTGTTTCCAGGGAACGCTACATGGAAGAGAGATTGTGGTTTTGTCAGTGTATTGACCCTGACGCGACGTCCTGATCAGAATGATGTGCCTTACTGGACTATTATCTCAGTTCCCAGGAAGAGAAGTAAAGAATAGTTTAACTGCATCCTGCGAGATATGCCCCAAGAGGTGACTTGAGAGATTTGGAAAATAGATTGCCTGCCACATCGCGATGAAACCATAAACAACGAGAAAAAGAAATGAATACATCCACACGACATCCAAGAAAACTCTACAAGACATGGGAGAAGAGCTGCAACTGAGTCATGTTTTCTGTCGCAAAAAAAGCTTTGCCAAGAATAACATTAACTGAGCACGAACAGCTTCCAACAAAAAGGTAAAGGCAAATGCCGCCTTCCACCGTAGACGTTGATTGCATCATTTATTTTGCTTACGCTATTTTTTTAGTAAGGATTAACTGTGCTAATTTTTATCCTCATTCTCTCTCGTCCGACCCCAGTGGCAAGTCAAGGACAAGACGACTAGGGGACGACTACGAGATGCAGGGGACTCCGCATCAAGCATCTAGAAAAAAGACGGCGGAGTCCGGAGTCGAACCCACACCACATAATCACGAGGCCGACGGCTTAACCACTTTGCCACGGAATCCTCCAACAAATTCGAACAATAGCATGTAGCCGAAAGCACTATCTACGGCAGAAAAATGGTGGAGCTACCCCGAGTGGTCTGTCGAGGTCTTTGTGTGTGACAGTGATGTATAGCACCACTGCCCCACAGAAAGCATGTCGTAAGAGGCGACTAACTGTGTGGCATGGCATAATACCGGTCATGGTTAGGTGGTTTGTTAAGAGCAGCATAGATGGCGCCCAACAGGCTGCGGGTCTACTTTGCTCTAGTGTTTGAGTCTATTACGGATACGATGAGAGAATGCTGCATCCAATAAAGAAGATGTTTGACCTATTTGATATATCCAGGTGATGAGTCGACTGCCACAGGTGGGACCGTGATATCGATAGTTGTTTCCCATCTGTGATGTCTGTTGTGGGTGGGGACACCCTCGGCACGGTGGGCTACATGTCCAAAATAGAACCAAGCGGCGATGAAATGTAACCCTTCAAAACAAACACAAATCAAGTCTGCCACCATGCATAGACCGCACTGCAGCACCCTACCTAACACACCTCTAGATACATAACTATCTGATGTACCCCCTGGTCTTCTGTCTTCATGGTACATATACAAAAAAGGTTCCAACGCATTCTCTAGATGCCTGCACTGGTAGGATATACAGGTGATTGCTATAAATATCTTCTTAAGCATTTTCAATTTCATATGATCCTTCAGATTCCAGTCATTCAATTAATTGCCCATTAGTTTGAGGACTTGTTGAAGTTTCGCTTGTTCTTGAATACTACGTTCTTTACTTCAGTTCTGCACTTTAACAATTACCTTTTTGTCTCTTCGCTTCTGTTAAATTTTGCTTTGTGTGTAGCAGGGTCCGGAAAGGTAGCAAGAAAATAGCTGAGCTGTAACCTGCGAGATATGTTCTAAGAGGCAACTAAGGATAGAAGGATAATATGGTGGCTGCTCCATCCTGTAGAAAAATATAAGCCACAAGAAAAAGAGAACACGACATCTACACAGCATGGTAGAATATTCTACAAGACATGGTGAAGAAGAGTGACTACGTCAAGACAAGAGCAAAGACAAATGTAGTCAAACTGCCAGCACTGCTGTCAGAGATAAAGTGTAAGAGATTTCTTGTACCAGCTCTCAGCTTTCAGGCAGTGGAGTAATCAGTTCCCTTCCCAACTATCATATCTTCTATTTTTGTAACCTTTTTTATAGCAGGGTAGTCGAGAGCGTGTCATCTTCACTTGGCTGTGAAAGGTATGCAGTCTCAGATCTCTGTCACTTGGTGTAAACGTTAATCAATTAATAAAAGTCCGTCTCTCCTCTCGGTACATAGGACACTGACAACATCCCACCAGAATCAACGACTCTAGGCTGTTCTTTCTGCCTTTTTTCAGGTGTAATCATTTATTCCTAGTTCCTTCCCATATTCTCTTTTTTTTTGCATTTTTTAACTACAACGTCAACGGAGGAAATAATGTTTTGTGTATTGTTTAATGCTACTTTCTTTTCCTTCATCTAATTGCAATTTTTCCTTCTCCTTTTATTTCATGTTGGATCGTTCGGTTGATTTTTTGTTTGTTTCTGGTAATTTGTATAATTCCGCATTTTACCTTGTTTCCTTAGACGACATAGAAGACATCCGTGTTGAGAGTATAGATACACAATACTATGCAAGGGGCAGTCGATTTACAAGTAAACAAAGGGTGAGGGAGGCAGAAGGATCAGTGCAGCAGCCGGACAAAAGTAGTGAAACAAATAACTCTGCTCACACTGCTGATCAGGAAAGAGATGGCCAATACAAATTCCAGAGCCATGAGCAGAAACCTCTACATCGCCATGGGACAATACAGGGACGACTTCAGAGGACATGAACAATCCAATCATCAACTGCCACTCGATTACACAACCTGACATAAGAATATTGTTACCCGCACAAGATTAACTACCTTGTCGAGGAACGCATCATGTCTGTAGCTAAGTTAGTCAGTTTCACATCGTAAGCGATGCTAGCGACATCATTTGACGGTTTTGTCTTGATGATGTAACTTGTGCTGCTTTTGGATTATAGTGAGGAAGATAGTGCGTTGGTCATAAACTTCACTATCTAGTCCCGAGCTACCTTGGACCCGTGGCTAGAAATATATTAAGACGACTGGAGGTATCTTATAATGCAGGCACTCTTGTAATAGCAATCCTATCACACCGTTTCAAATTATTATATTCTACACATGCAACAGTCTATGAAAGTCTGTACAATTAAGGTTGTTCGTTTTGATTGTTCCCATTTTTCAGAGCCATACAATAGGCCTGGCTTTACATTAAAGTAGTGTTTCGAACGGAACAAATACTGTTGAGAACAATGTGATTAATAAATGGAAAGTAAAGTTATGCTGTTATACAAGGAGAACTAAAAACAGACAAGTAAGAAATAGCGAAGCACTCATTCCAGAACAAATCACACATAGCCAGGATCGGTCCAAAGAGTCTTGGAAGTTCTAGGGATAACGAAGACCATTAAGTAGTAGGCAATCATTATGTAGCATGTCCTTCACAGAACGTCGCTCCCATCACAGTCTGTCTGAAAGAAACTCGTTCTCTTGCCAAAATCCTAGCCTCCGCCACAGTCATACCCAGGCATTCTTTGATATCTTGGTGCCATCGTCTTCTTGGTCTACCCCTTCCTCTTTTGTCTGGCACCATGCCTTCCATAACTGTTCTATGGAGACCATTGTGTCTCTCGATGTGACCACTGTATTTGCATTTTCTAGTCAAAATGGAATTGATAAGCCAGTTCTCCTCTATGCTCAACTCTTGCCGAATGTCTACATTTGTCTTTTTCTCTGTCCAGGATATTATGAGGATCTTTCTGTAACATTTTGACTGGAAGGATTCGATTCTTTGTCTGGAAGTTTTGATAATCGTCCATGATTCGCAGCCATAAGCTGCAACAGGAAAAACACAGGCTCTCAAGACTTTTACATTTATCATTTTGTTGGTGCTCTGCCATAATTTCTTCAGGCTGTTCAGTCTCTGTATTGCCATGGCTAGTAGGGAATGGACCAACAAAGAACATGTTCTAGTTGAGCTCAAGAGACAGTGCCCTAGCAATTATTGGACACATGTGTCCACAGATGTGTTGGCCACGGAGAGCGAAAAAATAGGAGGCGGTGAAATCTACACCGTACACTCCAACGGTGACTTAGAAAACCAGTTTATACCAGCAGGAGCGGGGACGGCGTGGCCTAGTGGTTAAGTGATACGGCTCACAACCAGAAGGTGCTGGGTTCGATCCCCATCACAGCACCGGCCGTTACCCCTGGGAAGCAAACCCTTAGAAAATGCAGGAGGAAGCAGACCCTTACATAAAATGCATGCTGAAGTCGGATGCACTGGGCCGACAGGCGCAAAATAAAAACGCAGTGCAACGCACACCGCCGTCGGGATTAGAGAAATAAGGCGGAAATAAGGAAAAAAAAGAAAGAAAAAAAGAAAATACCAGCAGGAGATACCTGTACTAATTTTACAGCTGAAGCAGCAACTGCGCATGCAACAATTTAGATTCTTCAGCCAAAAACTATACAAGGAAATAGGTCATTCTAACAAACTACAGAAGCGTACACCAGGCAATCTCTAGCTCCAAACACAATAGACTCATTCTAAATAAACTATATAATCAGGTTGTTAGCCACACACAAAAACTGATATGGTCCTACAATACATCCTGGCCCACTATGAGATCCTTGGAAACGAGAAAGCAGATGGACTCGCGCGGAAGAAAGTAGCTGTACACAGAATCTCCATAGAGCTATAAAGAAGTAAAGACACTCATCAAACAATCCATGAGGAAGAAATGGAGAGACCAACATAAAGAATACAAACCAGAAAATGACAACATAGACAAACTTGGCAGAGATAGATATAATTTTCAGACTCAGAATGGTCAGAAATAAAAACAAATTGTCTAGGCAGTCGGCACGTAGTGTAAAGGCTTGGTTTTTATCTCATCCATATTAGAAAATATAGGTCCCTACTGAAGTTCGAACTCGTGCCATGAAACTAACCCATAGGTTTCCTAATCGTACAGCCTTGCACTTCTCATCGTATAATTGATTGTTTACAAAAATTCTGATTTATGATACAATTATTCATTACCTATCACTGCTCTGGCTTTTTCAAAATATGTATTCTTCGCATATCGGATATATATATATATATATATATATATATATATATATATATATATATATATATATGGTGAGTAAGATTGTGGGGAAACTCCTTGAAATACATACATTGTCAAGTAGCGAATCCACGTAGATTTGCACTCGTGAAGCAATTAGTAAACAATATAAAAGAAATTGAAGCAATAGTCACAATTACAGTAGTGGGACTATTCATCGCGAACAAAGGTAACGACAGTATCAGATTTATGGAAGCAGTGGTGGACACGTTTGGGTCTGCTTGTGGATGTACAGTTCTATCCTAGATTTGCACAGTCTATTCTACAAGCGACACGAATGGGCGTTGTTGATATTCTGTGCGCCTGACGACGGTTCGATGATTCGCTTCTCTTACGCACGCTGCATCGGAGATTTTCTAATCTGTTAGGTGAGCAACTTGTGTGATTGCAGGGCGCCTGACTAAGCGATCCGGCGCAACCGACTTTCATGAAACAACATCAATATGGGTGTGTTTCCCTGGAAACAGGCTGTTTTCAAGACAGTCTGGCTGACGAGATGTGGATCGATGTGATTCACGTAGTAGTGAGCGTAAAGCGGATGGAGTCAAGCATACAAGCATAGCACACTCGTGTGGAGCCTATCGGTCCACCTTCATCAGCACGCTCGGGATGTCAGGAAATGTACTACAACCTGCCACTAAACGCCCAATTCAGGACGCGAAATCGAGGATGCTTACTCATTGTGGACAAACAACAAAAACAATGCTAAAAAAAAGAAACTAGTCAACGCAACTTCAAAAGTCATTAAAATCTCCTCCCCTATATCTTGTGTAAACAACGATTTGATTAATTTTCTTGCCTTCTTTACATGCTTTCTAGCTGATGTCATGCAAACTATCTTTGCCACAGCAATATCTCAGAAATGCTTGTTGTGTTTATGAAATGAATCACCACAAGTGTAAAAACACGGGAGTTACCTTCTTTTTCCCTAATGTCAAGGACGCCACTAGCGGTAATCACCGACGCCCATCTTTCTATTTCGTTTACATACATCACCATCTATCTTACCTGGGAGCGTGCCAGAATCATGTAGCTTTTTTCTGGCACAGTTCATTTTAAATAATGTTTCTTTATCATACCTGCATGCCTGGATGGCCCCGCTTTTGGCCATGGTGGCACACGAAACCTTACTTTCCCACGGTGCTTGAAATTGCTGATGGCTTGCAGGTTGCATGAGATGGAAGGATCATAGATTAGCGTGTCTTTGAAATAACACTGGCATGTTGATAACCGATTTTGATAACAGGCGAGAAGTGGTATTGGCAATGGTTGCTGATTAGTTTCTTGTTCACGAAATAGTACGCACTTTAACATGATATTGTGTATTTTCTATGTACTGTTGTGTGTGTTCACTTGGCTCGCCCCTGTATTGTAATTTACTTACATTGTATATATATTTAATGACACGTGTGTTACCGGGGCACGAATGAAAAACAGAGAATAGTGTTGCTGTAACCTGTCATTCATGTAACACATTGCGAAGGAGGGTTGACTATGGGGCTGGTTAAACAATTCCGTAGAAACTATAAGCCAGAAACCAGAAGGAAAAAAAACTCCCATCTCAAAGATAGAATAGGGGCGACAAAGTTATGTCAAAAAGGGTTGTTTTTATCTGGTTGATTAAACAATTCCTTCATGCTGAAGTCGGATGCACTAGGCCGACAGGCGCAAAATAAAAACCACAGTGCAACGCACACCGCCTTGGGGAATGGGGAAACAAGGCGAACGCAAAAAAAAACCAAAAAAGACAAAAACAAACAATTCCGTAGAAACTATAAGCCAGAAGAAAAAGAAGGAAAGAAACTCCCACCTCACAGGTAGAAGAGGAACGACAGACTAAGGAGGGTTGTGAATGAGTCTTCCTAACAGATCTTGTATAAACTAAAACTCAAAAGTGTTTACTTACTAACAAGGAACCTCAAACCCCCATTGACTGCCGTGGACTGTTTTAACTGCCGTCCTAGTCATGATGGTTTTCTAGACAACGAAAGAAACTTCCTGGCTTTGCAAACACCAATTATGGTGTCATAAGGGGTTTATATTTTGCACAGATTACTGAGCTTTGAAAAGAAACAAAGGTCGAATCAGAAATATGTACAACCAACGAGCTGCAAGAGCCATTTTCATGCACACACTTCGCCACTTGCTGAGAGAGACTGGAAATATCGTTGTGCGCAGAGTGCGGTGAAGTCGGTTCTTTTGAACATAACAGAACGAAACATAACAGAACAGTACTTACTAACATTCCTTTTCCCGTCCACACCTGCTGTCAGCGAAGTAGCAAGCTGAATTTTCTCCTTAACTTCAACTTCAAATAAACGTAAACTTCAAATAAAGTTAAACTTAAACTAAACCTTAAACTTACACTAAAACTTAAAAACTAAAACTTAAACTAAACCTTAACCGTGAACTAAATTTTAACTTAAACTTAAACTAAAACAAACTAAGACTTAAACTAAAACTTTAACTAAAACTTAACTTAAACTAAAATTTAAACTAAACCTTAAACTTAAACTTAAACTAAAACTTAACTTAAAATAAAACTTAACTTAAACTAAAACTGAACTTAAACTACAACTTAAACTTAAACTAAAACTTAACTTAAACTAAAACTGAACTTAAAATAAATCTCAAACTTAAACTTAAACTTAACTTAAACGTTTTTTGCCATGACTTTTCAGAAGCCAGTGTTGTTACAGGGTCTCTGTTATTTCCTCTATCCATCTGCCACATGGTCGCTATTTCACCCTTTGACCAGTCGCGTGTGCTGAAGTTGTATTGTGTCAGATTATTGGTTCCATTCTCATTGGATGACAGAACTTTCTAATTGTATACCATGAAATATATATGATGGCATGATTAATAAATACTTTACTCAGACATTTTATTTCACTTGATGTGGTTTTTCTCTGGTGCTCCTTGATCAAAGATCATATTTGGTTGTTTTTGTTGGCGAATGTTCACAATGAGTAGGTTACTCTTTTGTGCGCCCTGAAAAGGATGTTAGGTGGCGGATTGCAGTAGCTTTCCTCACATCCCGAGCGCGTTGTTGAAGGTGGACCGGAGTCCTCCAGACAGTTGGGCTATGCTTGGCATCATTTGCGTATCACTCACTGCTACGGAGATCACGTCGATCCATCACCTCGTTAGCCAGGCTGTCATGAAAACAGCCCGTTTCCAGGAAGGGCTAGTAGGAAGCCGATGTGAAGGTCTTGGCCAGTGTGTTTTGTCTGACACTGACTAACATGTCTTATCAGTATATTTTGTCTGACCAGACGTTAATCTTTCTCCCCATTATATTTGTGGGTTTGCAGAAATATATTTTTAACATTTGCCCTTTAGATCTTAGCTGAAATTCAGGTGTGTAAGTTATACGTGGCGTGTTCAAATGAAACCGGACCTAACTGCACCAAGTGAACATAGCCACGATGCGCATGATGACGTCACTACTTGTATAAACAGCACATACCAACCATCAAATTTGCAAATTGTCATTATTTTCTGACTCATAGTTTCCTCTGCAGACCGTTGAAAACATGGCGAATGTGATATAGAGTCCGTTCAGAGTTGCTCAGCGATCGATAATTCGTTTCTAAAAGCTGAAAGATGGATGTCGACCAGTTGACATTCATCGCAGAATGCAGGCAGTGTATGGTAACAAAAGTGTGTCGAAGACAACAGTGAAAAACTGGAAAACGATGTTTCAACAAGGACGTGAGTTAACGAGTGATCTTCCGAGACCAGTTCAGAAGATGCCTTCGTCAAAATTGATACAGCAATTCGGATGGATCGTCGCCGGAGCTTACGTTCCCCACACTTTTGTCACCATGCACTGGTTGCATTCTGCAATGAATGTCAACTGTTTAAGCTGTATCACACCTGCCATGTTTTCAACGGTCTGCCGAAGAAACTATTAGTCGGAGGATAATACAATTTTGCAAACGTGACGGTTGGTATGTGCTGTTTACACCGAAAGTGACGTCATCATACGCATCGTACCTATTTTCACTTGTTGCACTTTGGACCGGTTCATTCGAACACTCTTCGTTTATATATATATATATATATATATATATATATATATATATATATATATATATATATACATATATATATATATATATATATATATATATATATATATATATATTTATATATATATATATATATTTATATATATATGCGTGTTTGTGTGTTGTGTGTGTGTGGGTGTGGGTGTGTGTGTGTGGGTGGGTTGGGGATCGATGTTTGGGTTGTGTTGGTGGGTGCTTTTTGGTTGTGTGTGTGTGTTAAGCAAGTATCAGCGAGGCATAGGGGATCATCATGCATATGCGTGAATCCTTTTCCGCTCGCAGATTACGTTGGTCGATGGCAGTCAGCCTTTCAGTGTTGGGTGTAGTGAGCAGCCGTCAGGTTTCCTTTCAGCACGAAATGACGGAAAGAATGGAGCAATGGTGTTGCACCCCGTTTGTGCCAAAGCTAGACGATATCCACTGGGCACTTCTCGGAACATTCAACAGGTTTCCGTTTACGATATCATACACATTAAGGAGTGGTACAATCGCTTCAAAAATGGCCGCACATCGGTGGAGAGCGGATCACGTTCCGGTAGCCCTCTATCAAGCCGAAATTATGAAGTCGCTAACCAAGTACGGACCTAGGTATAACAAAACCGTGGTCTCACAATCCGAAAACTTGCAGTTGAGGTGGGAATAAACATTGGCTTGGTACACTCCATTTTTATCGATGATTTGGTTATGCGGAGAGTGTCCACAAAATTCATGCCGAAGCGGCTAACGATGAAGCAGAATAACTCCGTCTGGAAATCTCACAGTACAAGCTGGACTACGCAAACAGCGACCAGTACTTCCTGAACATTGTGATGAGTCGTGGGTTTATGGGTACGACCTGGAAACCAAGCTGAAATCGTCACAGTAGAGACATTCATAATCCAAAAGCCGAAAAGAGCGAGGCATGTGCGCGTCAAAGTCATATTGAAAGGTTTATTTTACTTACATGGGATTGTGCTTCACGAGGACGGACCACGCGATCAAAACATTATCAAAGAGTACTACCTGGAGGTTATCTGTCACTTTTGTGATGCTGTTCGACTAAACGACTGGGAACTTGGCAGCTCCATAGTGATAACGCAACCGCCGATTCTTAGCATTTGATTCAGACTTTCTTGGTGAAACACAACATTCCTCTGGTTTGCAAGCCCGCGTATCTTCCCGTCATGGCTTCTTGCGATTTTTGGCTGTTCTTCAAGCTGAAAATTCCACTGAAAGAGACACGATTTGAGCCACGCGAAGACACTATGCGTAATGCAATGACCAAACTGTAATATATTCACAAAGAGTCCTTCCTGAAATGGTTCCAACACTGATGGAACCGCTGGAAGCAGTGTTTGTAGTCCCAATGAGAGTACTTTGAAAGAGATTAGGGTTTCTAACGTCCAGGTGAGCAATTGTATTTTACCAGCCAAAAGGTCGGATACCTTTTTGAACATAATACGTGTATATATATATATATATATATATATATATATATATATATATATATATATATATATATATATATATATATATATATATATATATATATATATATATATATATATATATATATATATAAGATATAATTCTTTTCTTAAGAAAGAGGTAAATGCAGAGACTAATTTTTAGAAACAGTCCTCAGTTTATTTGATAAAGAAAGTAAAAAGATCTATAAAATTGAGATAAACACTGTCTCGGATCAAAGCTTTCATGTGTGTTACAGCAGACTCGAGGCACTCGCTGCATATAATTACTGCTGATATCAAGTGAACAAGAAAAATGAAAGGCAGGCCGTGGAAAACACAAAGATGAGTGATCAGTTAACCACAGGAGAGACTATAACCAAAGGGGAATAATGGATCGACACTGGCTGTTTTTGAATGCCCGCGCTGCCAGATACATGACCAAATGGGAAACCGAACATACTGGTTACACCAAAAACGATGCCTATTACCAGTTGAACCGAAGAGAGCAGGTCGTTGTCTTCAGACTTCGCACTGGCCACAATAGACTGAGGTACCACCTATTCAACAAATTGAAGATAGGGTGTACCGACGAATGCCCGTGCGGTACCGGTAAAATGACCGCTGAACATCTGCTGCAGAACTGCCCGACATACGAGGATCAGAGAGAGCAGATGTAGCCATCACCAGTGGAACTGCAAGACAAGCTCAATGGCAGTGGCGACAGCCTCAGGATGACCGCCGCTTTTTTCGAAAAAATAATGGTTACTGTCTGACTGCGTACGCAGAAGAAGAATGCCCGCGCTGAGTATGTTTACGCTTCTGTGCGCCCTGAAAAGTACTTTAGGTTGCGGCATGCAGTAGCTTTCCTTCCATCCCGAGCGTGCTGATGAAGGTGGACCTAGATCCTTCAGGCGGCTGTGCTGGGCTTGACTTCATCTGTGTGTCGTTCACTATTATGTGTGTCATGTCTATATCCCCAACCTCGTTTGCTAGGCGGCTAGACGGCTATAATAACAGTCTGTTTTCAGGGCAAATAGTGTTGAAGTGAGGCAGGGGTCTTGGTCTGTATATTTTGCCTGACCTGACCAACATTGTCCGATTAATGTTTTATGCATGATCAGACGATCAAAGGATTTGCTGACACAGAGTCATTATTACCCTGAACAGGACATGGACAGAATAATGCGAGGCGAAAATGGCCATCGAGGTTAAACAATTTATAGTTAATTTGGTAATGCGAGCGAACATATTGAAACCATATCTACAGATGGATCTTTACTGCTCAGTTAAACAAGATGTTGAGACTTTTCTGCTAGAGTGAGAAGCATGATCGTTGCTTGGCAGACGTGGAAACAAATGAAAACACTCATCCAGAATGAGAACGGAGGCTGAGGCAGATACTTTATCTGGCTTCGCAGGTACTCGTAGTAGGGACTTTGAACATAGATAAGGGTGACATTTTCAAGTTGATCAACGACCACTCGGGGGTCTCTGTGGCGAAGTGGTCAAGCCGTTTGCCTCGTGTTCAGACGGTCGGGGTTCGATTTCGATTTTCAGGAGATTCTTGTGTTCATCGCTGGAGCTACGGAGTTCGTGCTTTGTGCGATGCTCTCGACAGATGGGGACAGAGAGAGATAGAGCTAAAATGGGGAAAATACCCGAAGGAATGAAGTCGAGCCCCCGCTTAAAGTTTTTAATTTTTTTGTTTGTTCTTCAACGACCACTTCTTGGAGAATGACATTGGAGTATTTGTATTTTTTCTTCACACTAATATCATTTTTGTAGTCTATCGTCTAGTACTTCTCTTTTTGTCTACTTTTTTGTACAGATTCTTTATTGCGACTCAGTCCCGTCGTCAGTATCAGGTGACTTATTTTTGAGCCGGTCTCTATAACCCTTCCAATTGTTTGAAAAAATATGTTAAGGTCCAGTCTTTCTTCGTCTCTTGAGAAAATATGTGATTGTCCCAGAGTGTTTGTTCTGTAGAAAATGTCTTGGAAGTTTTATTTCTCTCGCTGTTGTATTGTATGCTCATTAAATATTCAATAAATGTTCTTTAAGTGCCACAAACGGCACATAAGGTAGAAATCAGGGCTTTCCAGATTGTGACGCGACCCTTTTCAGTTATGTATGTTGTTCAAGCAAATTGTGGAACCCTCTCCGCTCAGGCGATTGTTCTGCGGAGATTTTCTTTTGGACTTCCTCTTTTCCTGCCGCCAGATGGTGAGCACATAAACGCTTGCAGAGGGAGTATATTGCTGTTCAGTCTAAGAACATGTCTGATGTATGACCACCGTTTTTTCCTGATAAGTGATGAAAAATATTGTTGGTTGGTGATCTCTTTTATTGTTTTGTTGGCTATGAATTCCTCCTAGCCAATATGCAATAAGTTTTCTGAGACACTATTTCTCCAATGCATTTAGTCTCTTTTAAGTGTCTTTGATATTTTTCAGCATTCATATCCATAGGTGAGTACTGGTAATACGTTGAAGTTAAACAACATGAGCTTGGTGTGTTTGCTCAGTATTTTGATTTCTAGATGCAAATTAGTTTGGTAAGGGCATCTGCTATTAGAGCAATGTGAGTGAACATGTCTTTAGATGTATATTCATCTTGAGTCATTTTGCTTCCCAGATAGGTTAAACTGTCAACTGTTTGTAAATTGTTTCCATGAAACTAGATAATAGCTGTCTTGTTGGAGAAATTCATGTCCTTGGTCTTGAACGCATTTATTTGACGTTCTATCTGTTCTGATAGATGACATAATCGATCCAACTTGTTTTGCGCTTCTTCAGGAGTTGAACTCAAAAATACAAATACTCCAATGTCATTCTCCAAGAAGTGGTCGTTGAAGAACAAACAAAAAAATTAAAAACTTTAAGCGGGGGCTCGACTTCATTCCTTCGGGTATTTTCCCCATTTTAGCTCTATCTCTCTCTGTCCCCATCTGCGAAATCAAGGTCCCCTAGAACCGTGCCATCTATCTATTGTATGCCCAAAATGTTCGGTTGGGGCATAATTTTCCATAACCCAATCCAAAGCAGAGGTGATAAAATACAGCCTTGTTTCACTCCAATTTCTTTTTGAAACCAAACAGTTTTGACGGTAGTGGTCCAAACACAGCAATAGTGTGAATGTACTTTGGTGGAAAGCCGTAGATGGAGACTATTTTCCAAATCCAAAGTATCGGTCGATGTAAATAATCAAAAGCTTTTAGAAAATCAATAAAGTTAATGATAAGGGGTGATTGCGTTTCTACTGATTCCTCAATAATTGTCCTCATGGTGAA
The DNA here is from genome assembly GCA_036924085.1 of Ariolimax columbianus. Classification (NCBI taxonomy): domain Eukaryota; kingdom Metazoa; phylum Mollusca; class Gastropoda; order Stylommatophora; family Arionidae; genus Ariolimax; species Ariolimax columbianus. The sequence continues at coordinate 69,496,064 of JAVGWX010000001.1, read as the reverse complement.
AAAGTGTAAACTCATCACTAGATACTTGTAAACTGGGTATTATTTTTTCAATGACAAGGTCAGGGGTTGCCGATGGCTGTGGTCTGTTCAGTACTTCTTTTAAAATGCTTTGCCCAACGCTCCATCTGTTCTTTTTTGGAAGTACTGAGAATACCACGCTTATTTCTTTGGTAGATTCGCCGCTGGCGGTTTATTACACACCTGTCTTGTAATCTGGTGTAGACATCTGCTGTTGCCTGTTTTCGCTGCAGTTTCCTGTGAAGTTGCCAGGTTATTGATTTACTGTTTTTTGTCTCTGCGAGCACTTGATCCCACTATTTTGTTTAGCGAATCATAAATCTATTTACATGACTCTTTGTAACAGTTGTGTCCGTTGCAAGAAGGTTTAGTTTTGCATTGTTTATTTTGTTTATTGATCTCAGGTGCCATCACTTAGCCATTCCTTCCTTCTAATCACGGAGTGCCCAGCAGTCATTACTTCTCATCTATCTCTGTTGCTTTACAACAATTCCTTGGGTGTCGATTTTATGAATAGTTGATGTGTTAGCCACATCCAATAGGATTTCAGAAATTATTTTGTAGTTTGACATTGTATTCCTCTTGCATGTTTCCGGATGTCAGTCTTTGTACATAGATCTTCTTGTTTTTAGTCTGTTGTTGAAGCTTCTTCGGTTGTAACTTCGGTTTGACTATGCGAAGGTTATGGTCGATACCAATATCTGCACCGCGATAAGCTCTAGCACAACGAACAAAATTTGGTGCTGATACAAAGTGATCAATCTGATGGTGAGTTCTGTCATCTGGAGAGTTGCATGTAATCTTGTGGATGTCTTTGTATGGGAAAATGTTGTCCACTATAACAAGATTGATACATCGTTGAGCTCTATCAATTTTTCACCATCTATATTTCTGTCACCGATGCTGTGAGTGTCCATATGTTCTTGTGATTCTACATTGTTATTCCCCACCATCGTATTATTAAAGTCGCCCATCATTACCACTATATATTGCTTTGGGATTTTGCTAATGGTGTCCAAAAGTAGATCATGACAGTCATCTTTGGGGGTTCTATGATCGTCGTTATTTGGTGCGTAACATTGGATGCCTGTGAACTTGAAGAATTTGGTTTGGTATCGAGCTAATACTAGCCTTTCGTTAATAGGCTCAGTTAAGGGATCAAGATGCTGAGCAGCGTGTGAGCTGCAGTGATCAACGACCCATAGCTGACTGCTAGCGTCAGGGCAAGCGAACCAGAGCTGCTAAGACCCTTCTATACCTCCACGCGGTGATCCTGGATAACAGGCTACAGCAGGGTTGACTGGCTAAGGAGAAGGGATCGAAAGGAAATGCTAACCCGGTACTCAAAAAATGCTTGCTGAAGTCGGATGTGTTGGACCGAAATGTGCAAATATCGCAGTCAAGATGTAAACTACGACACAACGCATTCCGTTCTCTGAAATATATTCTGCTGCTTAAGCCTTTTCAGGGTTTGGTAGCGGGAGATTGGGAACGAACGAAGCCGAGGCAAGCAGCCAGGCTCAGTTAAATATTAGGAACGATTCAAGTTAGACTAAAACTCTTATCCAATAACTTCATTTCATTGACTCATTTCTGAAAATCTATTTGATGATGCTTACGCGTGGATGTTAGCTGTTCTCCGTTTTTCGCCCATTATTCTTTTTAACGATTTTGATAGCATGTTTGTTATTTAATCGTTATTTGATGTCATATAATCTTCTTGTGTCTTTTAAAATAGTTTTCTTTTTGTGTTGTCTGGTCATTTATTGATCGTTTTGATTTAATCTTTGTGGTGTTGTTTGTGTCGTTATTACCAACCCATGATCAGTATTTATTCAGACGTCCGTGATTACTGTGGAGTTATATTTGTTATTTGGCTTTGCCTTGTTAATACGTAATCAGTTTGTGATGTTAATTCTGGGTTAGTTTACATGCAGCATGCTTTGATACGTCTTTTTCAGTGTTGGAAGATGTTTGTTACTCTTAGACTATTCTCTATACTTGCATAAATATTCTCTTCTCTGTTGTTGTTCTGCTCTAATGTTCTGCCCCTGAATCTCGTTAAGCCCTATTCCTGTTTTCTTAATTCTTCCAATAAAATCTCCCATTTCGTTTATTTCATCTATCTCATTGGCCCTATTGATATTGGTTGAAAGACAAACAAATCAACTTCTGACTTCCTTACTGCCCCAGTAACTGCAGGACAGACATTAATCTCTGTTACTGTTTTTGCACTTTCGAATTGTTTGCATGCGTATTAGTCTAACTTAAGCAGTTTATCATGCAATAACTTAAAATGTCTTAGACGAGCTAAAGGACAAGAGAAAGGTAGTCCTTTAGTGGATACTCTCAAACTATGACATGCCAGGAAATAAGACAGCAGACAGGTAAGCAAAGAAGGTATCAAAGCGAGAATATTAAGAACAGAAGCAATCACCTTCCAAGAAACGAAGACACTATTCCAAGCCTTAAGGAAAGTCGACCAAACGACAGACAACAAACACTGCCTTCATCAAGCGAAGCTTGTGAACGGAACATAATAGATTAAATGGCTCACTTACACCCGCTAAAGCAGCACATAAATCCTCACATTTCCTGCAAAACTGTTATATACTTAAGCTGTTGCGTACTGAGAACTGGCCTACGGAGATGAATATCCACACAAAACCGTTATATACTTAAGCTGTTGCGTACTGAGAACTGGCCTACGGAGATGAATATCCACACAAAACTGTTATATACTTAAGCTGTTGCGTACTGAGAACTGGCCTACGGAGATGAATATCCACACAAAACTGTTATATACTTAAGCTGTTGCGTACTGAGAACTGGCCTACGGAGATGAATATCCACTCAAAACTGTTATATACTTAAGCTGTTGCGTACTGAGAACTGGCCTACGGAGATGAATATCCACACAAAATTGTTATATACTTAAGCTGTTGCGTACTGAGAACTTGCCTACGGAGATGAATATCCACACAAAATTGTTATATACTTAAGCTGTTGCGTACTGAGAACTTGCCTACTGAGATGAATATCCACACAAAACTGTTATATACTTAAGCTGTTGCGTACTGAGAACTGGCCTACGGAGATGAATATCCACACAAAACTGTTATATACTTAAGCTGTTGCGTACTGAGAACTGGCCTACGGAGATGAATATCCACACAAAACTGTTATATACTTAAGCTGTAGCGTACTGAGAACTGGCCTACGGAGATGAATATCCACACAAAACTGTTATATACTTAAGCTGTTGCGTACTAAGAACTGGCCTACGGAGATGAATATCCACACAAAATTGTTATGAGGCCTGGAAGAACTCTCTACTATAGCAACCGTTATCCAGAGAACTGAACTTCACCTGTAAACGTATTAAACAAAACGTGACGAACCAGAAGAAATAAATGATGTATTAAGCGAATGCAAAAAAAAACTTTGCTTTCTCTCGGTGTAGAAAAAAAAATCTTTATCATGTTTTCCATGTTTCCTTAGTGTCTACTAACCCCAGGATTTATATTTAAGTATATTTCTCATAAATTCAATGAGCTTCCTCTCCGTTGAGCAAAGTTAAAAACCGCGTATAGTTGCTATTTATTTTAGTTGCGCACTGTTTCGTGGCACTTTAACAATTCTGGTCTGTTATCAATTGAGATAAGTCCATTCAAGCTCTAGTAATGTTTTCGTTGAGATTCTGTATTGCTGATCGGTGCTAGATCAATTACATCAGTGCGATTTCCCCGTTTATCTGCGACTTGGGCAGTCGTTGGCTTTATCTTGCTTCCACCTTCTACGATGTGGAAATCAAGTTGAATTTTGTTATACGGTATCTCACATACATATATACGAGGTAGTTCCAAAAATGTTCCGGAATAGTCGACTCGTGTTTGAATGAAAGATGATATTATGGAAAATATATCTTTAAAAGTTGATAGTGACGTTGACGAAATGACACGACATACGTGACATCCCCACATCCACATATACTCTCGAACAGAAGTTACATAAGTTTGTTTGAGTGTTGTGCTCGTTGAAACGTCGGAGTTGAAAATGTCCTTGATTGAAGAACGTACAAATGTCAAATTCTGTCTTTTTGCTTGAGATGTCACCCTCAGAGACACAAACATTGCTTAATACAGCATATGGTGATACCGCAATGAAGACATTGCAAGTATTTGAGTGGCGCACGCGTTTCCGTGAAGGTCGTGTTAGTGTCGATGATGATGCACGTAGTGGACGATCGTCAACCTCGATCAACAATGAAAACATTGAGCGTGTTCTAAAAGTTGTGTGTGCTGACAGAAGACTTAATGTCGAGAAAATAGTCTGAGAAGTTGGAATATCAGTTGAAAGTTGTGTGTTCTGACAGAAGAATTAGTGTCGAGAAAATAGTCTGAGAAGTTGGAATATCAGTTGAAAGTTGTGTGTTCTGACAGAAGAATTAGTGTCGAGAAAATAGTCTGAGAAGTTGGAATATCAGTTGAAAGTTGTGTGTGCTGACAGAAGAATTAGTGTCGAGAAAATAGTCTGAGAAGTTGGAATATCAGTTGAAAGTTTCCACAGTATTCTCCCCAATGAACTGCACATGCACCGTATTTGTCAACACATGGTTCCAAAAATGTTATTTCCTGAACAGAAAGAAACGAGATTGACCCTGGCAGGAGACCTAATCACAATGGTTGATCAAGATAGCAATTTTTTCAACATCATAATCACAGGAGATAAGACCTAATGTTTTTTTGTACGATTCTCAAACAAAAAAGTCAGTCCTCTGAATGGAAATCTCCTACATCTCCCCAGACGCAGAAATTTCGTTTGAATAAGAGCAGAGAAAAAGTTATGTTGGAATTTTCTTTTTTTATTCCCAGGGTATTGTCTACCATGATTTCATTCCTGAAGGCCGAACGGTTAACAAGGACATGTACGTTCATATACTCCGTCGCCTAAGAGACCACAATCAGAAGACAACAACCAGACATTTGGAGAACAAACAGTTGGATTATGCTGCATGACAATGCGCCCGCACATCGATCCCTACTGGTGAAGCAGTACCTCGCAAAACACAATATGATTATCTTGGAACATTCTCCATAGTCTCCCGACATAGCTACTGCTGATTTTTCTTGTTCCCTCAACTGAAATCGGCACTGAAAGGACAGCGCTTTAAGGATGCAGAGGACGTTATCACCAATGTGACAAAACAGCTGAGAGAGGTGCCAAAGAATGGGTTCCACAAATGTTCCCAGCAGCTGTATGCACGTTGGCAAAAGTGTGTAGTTGCCGAAGTGAACTACATTGAAGAAAATGTAGTGTAGATAATTCTACTGGAACGTATTTCTATACAATCCACTAATTCCGGTAACTTTTTGAAGCTACCTTATATATATACGAGAGACATTTCGAAAGTAATGTCTCTTATTTTATTATGATGTTCCACAACGTCAGAAGTGGATTTTGGCAATATGGTAGTCAAGTTTTAACCTTCCCATCAATATCCGTAACATTATGTTTCCCTCTGACAGGTGATAGTGGAGGAGCAATCTGACAAAATGGCGTCGTCATAGAAGTGCGCTATAAACAGAGGTGCGTTACTGAATTCCTCCATACGGAAAAAGTTGCACCAATTGCCATTCAACAACGCACGCTGAATGTTCACATACTCCAAACAGTTGATTGTTGCACAGTGAGGCGGTGGGTTGTGTATTTCAGCAGTGGTGAGAGTGACATGGACGAGAAGTCACATTCCTGACCGCCATGTACAACTGCCACACCCTGCAATAAAGGACGCCTCGATCAGCTCAACCGCCCAAATAAGAGGATTACCATCAGGGAACTGGCTACGGAGCTGGATAAGGGCTTTAATGTGTTGGAAACAATGGTGGGAGGTTGGAATATCACAGTTTGTGCGAGGTGGGTCCCACGAGTGATCACACAGAAACAGAAAAATAGTGCATGCAAGTTTGCCATGACCTCTTGAGCCATTACGAAGAGGAAGATGACAGTTTTCTGGATCGCATGATCAGAGGTGATGAGACGCGTTGCCACCACTATGATTCTGTGTCAAAACGGCAATCCATGGAGTGGCGAAATGTGAATTCTCAATCGAGGAAAAGTTTAAAGACTTAGCCTTCAGCACAGCCCATATATATATATATATATGTGTGTGTGCATGTGTGGGTGTGTATATATATATATATATATATATATATATATATATATATATATATATATATATGCGCCAAATCGCATATTTAAAATAAAACACAAATATTAGAAACTAATAACAACGAAAAGACGACACTTTTAACGATACGATATGCTCTGAGTGTGGCAGTGACCCTTTCTTCATTTCTGTCACGCACATAACCCTCAAATGAACCAATAGAGCAAAGTGTAGCATAGTATAGCATTACCATAATATAATATTTAATGCAGCTAAAATTATTTGTCGTATTTATGGACAGAATAACAGCTGAAGCAACCCCAGAAACCACCACGGTGAATGAGCTCCTTTTTACACATAATATCAGAGTGTATTTCATTCAAATGAACATAGCCTCCAAGAACATCGGAATTCTCTTGAAGATGCCCACGATAGATATAATATGAGGATTAGTACAACAAAGCCACAGACAATGACAATCGGCAGAATAGAGAAGATGCTAAATATTCAGGCGAAAAGCACAAAACTTAAACAGAGAATTCAAATAATCGGGTAATGTGTTCACATAAGATGGAAGGATGGTTAGAGAGGTGAAATCAAGAATACAGAAAGCAAATATGGTTTCCTATTAGCTCTCACTGTTTCTAAGACACAACCCGTTTTAAGACAGCTGACAAACATTATGTTTATACCAATTCTCTCCTCGAGGAGGAAACTAACGTCTGGTCAGGTCACAACATACTGATCAGACATGTTAGTCAGGGTCAGGTAAAATAGGCTGACCATGACCCTTACCTCGGCTTCCTGGTAGCCCTCCCTAGAAACGGGCTGTTTTCATGGCAGTCTGACTAACGGGGTAAGAGATCGACGCTATCCCCATAGTAGTGAGTGCAACGCAGATGAAGCCAAGCATAGTACAACCACCTGGAGGACCCCCGTCTACCTTCATGAGCACGCATGGGATATTGGAAAATCTACTGCAATCAGTCACTTAACGTCCTTTTCAGGGCGGGACAAAAGAGTAAACTTACTCATTGTGATATTCGTAAACAACAAACAACATACAAAAAACAACAAACAACAAACAACATACAACAAGCAACAAACAACAAACAACATACCAACTCGCTGCTACCAGAGAAAAATGGACTCTCATCAGGGCACATGTAAAAGAAAAATCGTGGAATGCGAAATGAGGGTTTAGAGATAACCTGTCGGGGTCGAAATGTGGACAGAGTACGAAACGAAGAAATCAGACACAGGGTGGGTTCAACAACGTGCATAGGACACAACGAAAGGTATTGAATGGTTCAAAACCTGACAAGAAGGCAACGAAGGTTATCAACTGCCCGGATACTCAACATCAGAATTGAGAAATGCAGAGCAAGAGGGAAAAGATGGATAGATGGTATAGATGAGGCCCTTAATAAACGCGGAATGACAACAACATCGGCACAAGTGGATAGAAGATAATGAAGAAGATAATGACGATGATGATGATGCAGTTGCTATTGTTCCAAGCTACTCTAGCTGAGTACTTCAATATTAAAATGTTACTTTGGTGGCAAATTATAGTGACTCTGTTTATATCCCGAGGAGAACTGAAGATGTCAGAGCTGATCCCTGCTGGCTGTAGGGCAATGTGAGATTTCTCTAAAGACTTTTCAAAGTGTCGATCCCACCTCGGTGACCAGGTTAATCTAACACGCTCTGTTTCCAGGTCCAGGGCGACCACAAGAGGTTGGACATTATCCATCAGGTTCCACCTGGCCACGATATCAGTCTTAACTCCCATAGGCGAATTTATAAACACGCCTACGTCACAAGAGCTTGACGTATATTTTACACACTTAACGCCAGTGAGAGTTACACAACCGCGAAAGAGCGTTTCGTGTGGAGGCTTTTATCACTTTGTGCGTGGGTGGATGCCTCACAAAGGTTGGTTTACATTACGGTTAGCGCAGAACCTATCCCATAACCGCTCGCTACATACAATTGTCGTTCTTCTGTTTCTCAGAATTTCGTTACCAGACGATGTGATATTTTGTTGTGATCTAGCTTCCCATCCGTTGGATTTCATGTTAATGTTTTCAGTATGGTGATTGGCACCTGACAACATTTATGATCATTTGGATATCTAAAATATGAGGTTGTGTTTAATGTATATATCAGTTCGTGTCTATTTAAAAAATGAGATTGTTTTTTGTTTGTGAAATAGTATACTACATTTATTATGGATAATAAATTGTGTCCAGCGCAGTTCTCGTGAATGGGATGCGAGTGGACTGGTTTCGCACATCAGTTGGTGTGAGACAGGGGTGTACACTCTCTGCAGCTCTTTTAAATATATTTCTTGATGGAATTATGAGCGAGGCACTTGGAGGTCACGTTGGTACTGTCAAGATAGGGGGTCGAAAGATCACAACCTTCGCTTTGCAGATGACATCGACGGGTTGACGGATTCAGAAGCAGAACTCCAGGAATGGGTGAAACATTGAAACAGCACTTGACTATGGTATGGAGATTAACGCTGGAAAGACAAAATTAATGACCAACAACACCGAAGGCTTCAACAGGAGGATGAAAGCTAATGATCAGGAACTCGAAGTGGTCGACCGTTTTAAATATCTGGGGTCGATTGTCAGTGATGAAGGATCAAAATGTGAGGTGTTGGCCAGAATAGCACAGACAATAGCAGCGCTTGCACGGCTTAAAAAAATCTGGCAAGATAAACGGTTAGCACTACGCACGAAAATCACAATAATGCGTACACTGGTCCTGTGAATATGCCGCTATGCTTGTGAGACATGGACAGTTACAGCTGACCTTCAGCGAAAGATACAGGCGTTGAAGATGAGATGTTTCTGAAGACTTTTAAACGTCACGTACAAAGTTCGAGTTACAAATGAGGAAATACGAAATAGAATTACAACTGAAATAGGGCCCTTTGAAGACCTCTTGGCAACTGTTAAAAGAAGGAAACTCGCTTGGTAGGGTCACATATCGAGATCAAATGGTCTTGCAAATACGATCCTCCACGGAAAGGTGCAGGGCAGACGACGAAGAGGCCGGCCCAAAAAGTGATGGGAGGACAACATAAAATAATGGACCAATCTCCGACCAGAAGAGGCACAGGCAGCGGCCGCTGACAGAGACGTGGCGTGGGATTGTGAGGATGTCTTCATGTGTGCCCCAACAACCTCACCGGTTACGGGATGACCTGACCTGACGTGACCTGAAATTGTGTTTATTTTAAGTATAAAATGTAGTACTTGTTAATTTTTTAATTTTTTTTGCGTTCGCCTTATTTATCTATTCCCCAAGGCGTGTGTGCGTTACACTGTGGTTTTTATTTTGCGCCTGTCGGCCCAGTGCATCCGACTTCAGCATGCATTTTATGTAAGGGTCTGCTTCCTCCTGCATTTTCTAAGGGTTTGCTTCCCCGGGGTAACGGCCGGTGCTGTGATGGGGATCGAACCCAGCACCTTCTGGTTGTGAGCCGTGCCACTTAACCACTAGGCCACGCCGTCCCACTTGTTCATTTGAAAGCAGACATATCTCACAGCAAAACCAGATATAACAGAGCAAAAACGTATGAATTTTTTAGTGTAGCAATAAAGAGGTTGAAAGGTGTGTGAGAAAGGACAAGGTATAACATATTAAAGAATTTACCAAATACAAATACTTGAAAGCTAATGAAGATGTGACAAAAAATATATGAAAGACATGTACGACTGCACGAAGAAACTAAAATGAAAATGTCAGCAAGTAAAGGGATTTATTAAAGATAAGTTAGGAGATTTGCGTAGTAGCACAAAGGAACAAATGAAGAGATGAGCAGAACATTTGTATGAGCTATTGAATAAACCAGTTTTACAAGATAATTCAGTTGTTCAATCGGCGGATTCGAAACTGCAGGTTAATTGTGCAAAGCTGACTAGAAAAAGCAACAGAAACAAATATTTTACCACTGGAAAATGGAAAGTCCACTAGCCCACGTTGTGATAAAGTCACTAATATAGAACTATGTGACAGAACAGGACAAATGCCAATGGATTAGATGTAAAGAGAAGTCGTTGGCAATGGATATGACGCATATTACGAAAAACAGCTGATAACATTACAATGCATTCACAGTTCTGGAGTGCTCAAAGAAAGGAAATCTGGTTAGACTTCAATACTAACAGAGAAGGGAAGCCGAGAAAATCAGGGAGTGGGAGGGCTGTGATTGATCAGATTATTTTATTATTTTCAATTTGAGATTGTGTGCATTTAAAATATGATATTGTGTTATTTAAAATATGGGTTCAGTGTATTTCAAATATTCGATTTTGCGCATATAAACTATGAGATTGTGTGTATATTTGAGATTGTATGTATTTAATATTTGAGATTGTGTTTATTTAAAATAGGATGCGTTTATTTAAAACATGAGATTGCGTTCATTTAAAGTAGGAGATTGCGTTTATTTAAAATATGACATTGTGCTTATTTCAAATAGCATATTGTGTTTATTTAAAAAAATGAGTTTGCGTTAATGTAAAATACCTGATTTTGTTTTAGCAAAGCTTTAGTAAATGTGACTTTCTGAACGGCTGCATGGTAGCGCATTTAGTACGTGTCTCATCCCACACAGATGCAGGCTTCACGCCAATGTCTCAAAACGATCCAGTCTACTTAGATGTAAATGCATACTTGACTAACGGAAAGTGAAGGTAATGCAGAGAGCAAATAGACTGGGGCATAACACTTCAGAGAAAGCTGAGAACCAGTGCAATTAGGCTTCTTAACTTAACGTCTTTATACTGGTTTAGAAGACCCTGCAGAGTCTGTATACAACCAGTTACATTTACATCACCTTCCTCTAAAAGCTAGGCGCATCCAGTTTATTCTTAAATCAATAAATGCATTAACTGTCCCTGCCTCTTCTACCTCCCCTGGCAATGCATTCCAAGCAGACACCACTCTCTGACTAAAAAAATATTTCCTAATATCTAATCTGGACCTCTCTTTAGTCAGCTTGTAGCTATGCCCTCGTGTTATTGTGGGTGGCTGTATTTTAAAAAAAAACTTGTTATAGTCTAATTTATCCATTCCTCTGATCATCCTATAAACCTGTATTAAGTCACCGCGAATTCTTCTCTCTTCGAGACACTGTAGGCCGGTTTTTCTGAGTCGTTCCTCATAACTGTAATTCTGGAATCCCACTATCATCTTTGTCGTTCTTTTTTGTATTCTTTCCAGCATGTTTATGTCCCCTCTATGATAAGGACTTCACACCTGTACACGGTACTCCAATCTAGGTCTAACTAAAGCTTTATACAGTTTGACGATCACTTCCTTGCTCCTTTGTTTAATATTTCTTTGTATCATACCTAACATTGCAGTTGCCTTTTTCACTGCTACCTTAACTTGCTCACTCACCTTTCCTGTATGATCTATTATAACCCCTAGGTTCCTTTCCTTATCTATCTTTCTAATTTTGTTTTCTCCCATTCTGTAATTATGTTCCATATTGGATTTACCCATGTGGATGACTGTACATTCATCTACATTAAACTCCATTTGCCAGCTTACAGACCATTCTCGAATTTTATCTAAATCCGACATCAATATGTCCACTTCCGCTTTAGATGAGACACTACTGCATAGTTTTGTGTCATCAGCAAATTTTGCAATCATGGATCCCATATCAATGTCCAAATCATGTATATATATCAAGAACAAAATTGGTCCCAAAACCGAGCCCTGTGGCACACCACTTTTCACTTCACACCACTCAGAGTACTCCTTATTTGTGCCCACCCTCTGCCTTCTTCCCGTTAACCAATTTTCAATCCATTCTACTATGAGACTAGTTGTATTTGCCGTCATTGCTTCACAAATATAAGCGTGGGGTGATAGGGTTGTTTTTTTATTAAGCTGTTGCGTTATCGCTTCTTAATTTATAAATTATGCTTGGGACAATCATTAAGTAACTTACATTTTATTATAAAGTGTATGGGAAAGTATTATAGCGGGAAATCTTACTTCAGGATACAAAATACACCATATAATAAGGATCGTGAAGATCTGGCAATATGCGCATGGGCAATATAACGTACAGCATGACCACCTAACTGTCGACGTGCAAAGTTGAAGAACTAGGAAGAGTTTCTCGTTTTGTTGTTGTTTTTTTCTTGTGATCAGAAAATGAGAAACATTCTAAAATCTACAGATGAATGTAGGTTCAATATGGAAACAGTTGTTTGAGTCAGAGGACAGTGTATGAATAAGTAGAAGGATTTCAAAACGAAAAACACGTCGTCATTGATGAACTATGGAGTGGGAGACCAGCAAGCGTAGGAACTGACATAAGATCGACCAGCTAGTCTGTGACAACAGGCGAGTCACTATTGATGAAATAGCCGAAGATTACAACATGAGTCACGGCGCTGCGCACATTGTTCATGATGACCTCTGTTATACGAAAGTGTGTACTAGATGGGTCCCAAAGCAGCTGACAAGGAGGTAATTGAGGAGGTGCAATATTTATTAAAGACTACACCAACAAACGTGTTTGTAAATGGCATCCACAAGCTAGTGCACGTGTGAGAAAAAAGTGTGTTATCAGGCAGATAGAATATATCGAAAAAATAAGACCCCCAAAAATCCCAGTGCGTGCACTTGTAAAAAAAGTAGTGCATAAAATGACTGTTGCGTAATGACTGTTCCGTAATGACTGTTGCGTAATGACTGTTGCGTAATGACTGTTGCGTAATGACTGTTCCTCGTATATTATCGAAAAGACTGCCATATGCAGCATGTGAAATCATATGCTTGCCAATTGTGATCACGGTCGACGAATAAAACAGAGTGAACAATGACAAAATCCGACAGCACATCTGAACGTGACATATTTAGGTATATATTGTCAATTACCAGAGTATTTTTCTGGGTGTATTGGAATATGACGCATACCCATCTTTAAAAAAACTAACTTAACTGTGGTCCTACTGTTCATATATTTTACTATATTCAAGCTACGAAAACATGTATCTGGTCCTACTGTTTATATACTTCACAATATATTAGCTTACAAAAGCTTGGCTTTTGGTCCTAATGTTTATATACTTTACGATATTTAAGCTAACAAAACTTGGCTCTGGCTCTACTGTTTATATACTTCACGATATAACTACGTTAAACAAACTTTGTCTCTTGTCCTACTGTTCATATACCTCAAGATATAATTACGTTAAAAATAACGTTGTCTCTGGTTCTACTGTGTATATACTTCACGATACTTAAGCTAAAATAACCTGTTAAAATACATTCCCTTTTTAAAGGAAACACAGTAAATCTTTTTTTCTAGAAAACAAAAAGCACAGATAATTACTAAACCTACCAAATGCACAAGCCTATAATATTAGACAGCGGGACATTAAACAAGTGTAGGATCAATCAAATAATGAATTGACGGTGTTAAAATAACGCTAAAGAGGCTACATTGAAAACAACAACAGCCATACAGATCGCACACTAAATACTTTTGCACTTTTCATACGGTCGCCTAAGGACGAAAATTGACAAATCAGATGATATCACGTGTGATTAATAAATATATTTTTGCTTCGTTGTGTGGGATATTTTGTTTGTTTGATTAAAGGTTTACCGTTCTGGATTCTACTGGCAATGGCACGCCCCTTTCCATCACAGACCGTAGTCCTTTAGGCGATATCAGGACGTATTGTCCAGTGTGTGGATGCATGTGTGTATCTGTAATGTGTTCCAAAATGGCAGTTTTGCAGCATAGTATGTTTGCCAATACTTTCTGTACGCGGAGAAGTGGTCAGAACCGAGAACAATTCCCGACATGCCCAGTCAATCTGGACACGGAAGGGATTTCGCACCCAGTATGTTGGTTTAGCAAACACAGCTTGTACTCGATTTACACAACTACACAACGCGCCCACTATTATTTGGTTTTTTTTAAAATTTTGCACTGCTTTATATCCTAACCACAATCAGTCAATTAAAACCTATCGTCTCTCTATGGAGTTAAGGCCCTCAACAAATGCACTCTGAGTCTTCTGTCCCAGTCCTCTAATCAAGACCTCTCCATGTCTTATATGTTGCTGTTAGGGCGGACTAAGTTTGGTTTCTCCGTGTATGTTTAGGTCTGACTCTACTTCTCTTGCCCCGAGATTCCAAAGCAGAGCCTGTCTTGTAAAAATATAAGTTGTTTTCTCAATTGGTGTACTTTTCAATGCCAGTGTTTTCTCTTTACGTCAAGTGCCTTTGGTATATGTTCGATTCTCTCCAACAGTTCCCAAATAGTGACGTTATCAGAACAATTTAATCTAACTATTCGGCGCAGGCGTACATTAACGAAAGTTTAACACATTTTCGTTGGGGACTTCGTTGTTCCCCTACGTCACAGAGCCACACAATAGACTTTAGATTGAAGTTGACGTTTTGTATTTTTATGATGGGCTTAATTTCTTTTCATTTCCGTAAAATACTTGCCATAACAATGCTCAATTTCTTCAACTTCAGTATCATTAATGAAGACATCTCAATGCTAACCAAGTGATCAATCATGTATGCCGAGTGTTGAATGGTAAATACGTTTTTTTACAGAAGTATAAAAACGGCGACATAGGGCCGCATCTGATCCACAGAGACCTGGTTTGCGCCACGTAAAGTGAAAAAAGAAAAACGTTTTACTGACGAAGCAGAGACAAAAGAAATATTCATTTAAGAGGGAATTTGAGATAAGACAGAGGGAAAATATTTGCGACCCAGTAGTTTGTCAGTACTCTAATACTAGAGTAGTAGCCCCTTGTCAGTCATGTCTGACCATTGGCTGATGCGACCTTAGAGTAGCAACTTTCAACTCAGTTTTTGGTTTTCTTTTTCCTTTCGGCGTTTTCTCTTCACTTCCCTGTGTTGCATGAGCTTTTATTTTCATGCAGCCTGAGCTAGCTCTTCAGGTTGCACCTTCATTTGGATCGGTCTGCAGCTATGTATTCCCAAGATG
This sequence comes from Ariolimax columbianus, assembly GCA_036924085.1. NCBI lineage: Eukaryota > Metazoa > Mollusca > Gastropoda > Stylommatophora > Arionidae > Ariolimax > Ariolimax columbianus. The sequence continues at coordinate 69,480,855 of JAVGWX010000001.1, read as the reverse complement.
TCAGATCCAAAGCCAAAGCCTTCATGTCCCGCTTACATCAGTTTTTGAACTGCAGCTGTGGTCGGCCAGCTGTTCTTTTACCACATGTCAGCAGCCCAAAGATAATATCTTTGGGGATGTGACCGTTTTCCATGCGACGAAAATGATCAAGCCATCGCAGTCCGTTGAGGAAGGAGGGTGAACATACCTGGAAGACCGGTGAGAGAATGCACCTCCGCATTTGTCGCTAGCCCTGTCTCTCCATGAGACGCCAAGGATGGATCTCGTGCGCTGTAGGTGTAAGGTGTTGAGCATATGCTTTTGTTTGGCATATATTGTCCATATTGCGCTGCCATATAGATGCGTGCTGACGACACATGCATTGAAGACCATGTCCTTGGTCTTTGCTGTAAGTTAAGGATTTTTCCTAGACACGTGTTTTCAGACGAGAAAATATGGTGGCAATGCGATTGCCTAATTCAGGTTCTACATAAAGCTTATCATTGATGAAGGACCCCAAGTAAGTGAACTGGTCCACAGTTGCTAGTTCGAAGACCCCAGGTAAGTGAACTGGTCTACAGTTGCCTGTTCGTAGACCCTAGGTAAGTGAACTGGTCTACAGTTGCCAGTTTGTAGTTATCGATAGTGATGGTTGTGGTGGTATCTACGTCTTGTCCCAGCACATTTGTTTTATTAAGGCTTATTGTGAGATCGAAATCTTTGCACGCCTGAGAAAGGCGATCTATTCATCTCTTGAGTTCATGCAAACTGAAAATCACGATTGCAGCCTGATCAGCAAATAACAAGTCCCTGGCAGTAACTTCCCTGCTCTTGGTTTTAACTTCTAGTCTCACAAGATTAAACAAACAGCAATATGATCTAGTGTGAAGGCAAATCCCTTGTGGTTACATTGCCAGATGCATACTTCAGTAGCAGCCCAAAGTGTTGGGGCCAGGACTCTACATTGTTTAGCACCACGTTGAATAAAGAATGGCTGTGATGTATTACCGTTGACTTGAACTGTTCCTTTCGAATCCCTTTGAGGGATCAAGATGCTGAGTAGCGCATGAGCTGCAGCGGTCAGCGACCCATAGCTGACTGCTAGCGTCAGGGCCAGCGAACCATAGCTGCCAAGACCCTTCTGCACCTCCACGCGATGATCCTGGATAACAGGCTGCAGCAGCGCAGACTGGCTAAGGAGAAGGGATGGAAGAGGGACTGTTAACCCGGTATTTAAAAAAACGCTTGCTGAAGTCTGATGTGTTGGACCGAAAGGTGAAAATATCGCAGCCAAGCTGTAAACTACGACACAACGCATTCCGTTCTCTGGACTATATTCTGCTACTTAAGCCCTTTCAGGGTTTGGTAGTGGGAGATTGAGAACGAACGAAGAAGAAGAAGAAGAATCCCCTTGAAATGTCACTAAAAGCTGCAGCAGATTGTTAGGGCTGCCTATTTTTGAGAGACTTTTGAAGAGTCTAGCCCTGGTAACGAAATCGAATGCTTTTGTCAGGTCGATGCAAGCGAAGTGGTCAGGCAGTATCGGCTAATATCTTTCCACAGAATTAATTAGCTTCGTAGAGAAGGAGATGGTGTGGGGAGGGAGGAGGGGCGGGTGTGTGGTTGGAGTGTCTGCTGCTCGGACAACAGAAATATACCCAGGCTTATCAGTACTCTACTCAGCCGATTAACAGTGATAATCGTTTTTGCTTTGAGAAATTTTGTTTGTAATATTGTTGTTTTTAATAGTATTTGTAATCTCAGGTATTGAAATGAATAATTTATTCAAACGAAAATATGATGAAACATGCAAATAGTGTGTTTCTGAAAATTGGGAACTACAAATGAAAGCTGAATTTATTGGTATGTTTATCCGTACCATTGGTGCCCAAGGAATGCATGGGAGAGGACAGTCTTCAAGAACGCACGAAGAAAGATATACGATATTTGACAAACAATCTGGAGGAAATGTTTTGAGTTTGCGCTTTTAAAATCTACATTTTTATTTTGTAAATTTATTTTAGTCAATATATAAATGGATTATTTTGATCTATATATCTATCTTCAGTCCACTTGTGTCGTTAGAATCGTTTGGAGGTGTGACCTTCTTTATCTCATATTTCGTTGGCAGACTTTTCGATTTCAAACTGCTGAGGGATTTTTTAACCTGCGCGCTACTCAACACGGGTGTTTGATCTCACAACTCAGAGATCAGGGGAAATTTTTACAGAATGATTCACATGAAAACATTCTTGTCTCTGCCGTGATTTGAACTTGCGACCTTCAGCACCCATGGCGAACTTTTACTTTGATATTTATGTTTAATTCTTGTGTTATTTCCGATCTAAATCTTCATCTTCTACCCACTTGTACTGTTAGACGTCGTATGGAGGTGTAGTTTTCTTTCGTGCGCCGATGGTGTCATTGCGTTTTTCTTTTGACATTATTGGTCACATTTCAGTTGAGGTCATCCATTGTTTTCTTTTTGGCTCGCTAAAATGCATTGTTCGCTTGCAGGGCCAATCCCAGTTTTTAACTTAACTAAACATCTTTATACGTATTTAGAAAACTCTGCAGATTCTGTAGACAACTAGTTTGTCCTTTCAGTCGCATAGTTTCGTCGCATAGTGACCAACGCACGATTGGAATGATCATACCCCCCACCCCTCCCCCCGAAGTAGCCGCCTCGCAATATTGCTGGTGCTGAAGAGGTCTGGGCTGTTGGTTTAGGGGTTGACAAAAGATATCTCCTTCCTGGTAAGCGGACCAGGCTTGAATAGAGTCATTGTTTTCACTGCTATTGTCCGTCTACTGCACCACTTCCTCAGTCACCACCACAGGCCGTGTACTTGTAAATTGGCTGCCCCTTAAGTAAGTGCACTGATGAGTAATCCGAAAGACAGTATCCTGCATAATATTCCCATTAAGATGTGATGAAACGATTAGTTTGATTAATTCATAATAACAAATGGAACCAAAAAGGGTAGTGGTACAGTGGGTCCCATCACACTGCAACATCTAAGGCAACGAGGAGGCAGACAGACTGGCAAAAGAAGGTGCAAGACTACCACAAACAGATACTAGTATGACGTACGAAGAGTCAAAACGGCTTATCAAAGCCAGATACATGACCAAATGGGAAACCGAACATACTGGTTACACCATAAACGGTGCCTATTACCAGTTGAACATAAGAGAGCAGGTCGTTGTCTTCAGACTTCGCACTGGCCACAATAGACTGAGGTACCACCTATTTAACAAATTGAAGATAGGTGGTACCGACGAATGCCCGTGCGATACCGGTAAAATGATCGCTGAACATCTGCTGCAGAACTGCCCGACATACGAGGATCAGAGAGAGCAGATGTGACCATCACCAGTGGAACTGCAAGACAAGCTCTATGGCAGTGTCGACAGCCTCAGAAAAAATAATGGTTACTGTCTGACTGCGTACGAAGAAGAAGAAGAAGATTTTTAACTTGAATTTTGCTCGAGCAAAAAACCGTTAGGCCTACCATTTTCGATTTCCAGTTGGCAAGGGATTTTTAAGGTGCGCGGCACTGACCACGGGTGTGTGATCTCACTACTCAGATATCAGGGAACATTTTTACAGGATGTCCCATGTGAAACAAATCCATTAAAAAATGTAAATCATGACCTCCAGCCCTGTTGTAGAAATTGGTAAAAATTTGCGAACCTAAGTTTTTTTTTTTACTCTTGACGAACTTCTTTGGACGCGGGTGTTATAATGGCTCTTTTGAACATATTGGTAGAGCGCCTATGTCGACCTTCGACAGTACGTCTCGGGACATAGAAAGGGCCAGTGTAACTCATTACCAGAGTTAGGCCTGTTATTAGTTTATTAACTTATGTTGATAAAGATGCGAGTAACGAAATAAGTTACTTTGCACCGATATAGTTCTTCCATTCAAGTAGTCCCCCCCCCCCCTATGGGGGCGTAGAGGTGTTTTCTTATGCTTGCAATAGTGCATGCATACAAACGGGTTACCAGACTGTTGCGTCGTTGTATGTTGGAGGGCCGCTCATGTTTGGTCTTCATGTAGGCCACTATAGGGTAGGAATTGTGTTACCTTCACAATATTTGTCTGATCAGCAACTAACAGCCTATTCTTTTTATTTTCAACTGGCAGTGGCTCTTTTGCGCTCACAACGTGTACGTCGCCGGTGTCCATTTTCGAGGACTTATAATTCCTCATACCTGGAGAGCTGAAATTGTATACACAGCCTCTTCTAGTGCAGCCTGTTAATTTGTTAAATATTCATGTTTCCTACCTAAAATATAAATTACACCTGTAGTCACAAAAACAAAACCTAAAAAAAACGTAGTAGCAGTATAAAGAAAAGTTTGTACTGAAAAGCATTAGTTTAACAAAAAATTTGCTTCATTTTCAAATCTCCCTAAATGTTCCCAGAGAAAACATGTTCTAAGAGGCGATTAACTGTGACATGGCATAACACCGGCCATGGTTAGATGGTTTGTTTAGAGCATTATAGACGGCGCCTAACAGGATGCAGGTATATTTTGCTTTAGTGTTTGAGTCTGTTAAGATGGACTCGCACATCGGCTAACTACACTCCTGAAACGCTTGTCCCAACGCAGCGTAGTATTAAGCTGCTCAACCCTGGCCCACTAAGCAGGAAACCCTGCTTCTCCCAGCTACATCCAGCTCATACCAGGACTGGGACGTGCACAGGGGCATATGCCCCAGTAGAAGTACAGGTCGACTAAGACGTGTACACGAGACCTCAAAGTTCTTCGTCCTTCTCCGATAGATACTAGACACCGTTCCTGCTCGTAGTAGTATCCAGGACTGGGGGCCGTACGAGTGCATGGATGAAGCCTCAAGTCCATTCTACGAGTGCTGTCGTGGTTTCCACGTGCATCAGAGAACTGTCTGCTTCCGAGGTAGACGAAATTAAAGTGGCTGCAACAGGGTTGCCGTTAACGGTGATGCTCAGCGCACAGGAGCCCCTGATGAGGTTTTGGATTTTCGTCTTCGTTCAGGAAATTTACAAGTTTAGTTGGGTATCCGATTGATCCAGTGCCTCTAGGGCCCTACCAGGGCCTGAGAAACGTAGCTTGGTATGACGAAGTCTTCAACACAGACGAGATCTGTTACCCGGGAGTCGCCGACAAGAACCCTTGGGTTGTGTGCAGAAAAGTGTATGAAGATCCAGTTCATGGCGCAGCAGAAAAGTGCAGGCGCGAGAACACATCCCTGTTGGATACCAGATGATGTAGAGAACTCCTCTGTGAGAAAAGTGCAGGCGCGAGAACACATCCCTGTCGGATACCAGATGATGTAGAGAACTCCTCTGTGAGAAAAGTGCAGACGCGAGAACACATCCCTGTCGGATACCAGATGATGTACAGAACTCCTCTGTGTGAAAAGTGAAGGCGCGTGAACACATCCCTGTCGGATACCAGATGATGTAGAGAACTCCTCTGTGAGATTCCGTCCGAACCTAATGTTGGAGCTGGTGTGACTGTTCTTCTCCTGCGTTCGTTCTCAATCTCCGGCTTCTAAGCCCTGAACAGAGTTTTGCACTTAGCAGTATGTAGTCCGGAGATCGGCATGCGTTGTGTCGTTAGTTTACAGTTTGACTGCGATATTTGCACCTTTCGGTCCGACACATCCGTCTTCGGCAGAGGTGTGACTGTGAAGCTACTCAATTAGGGTCAGCAGGATGCCTGAGATACCTACGCTTTGTAAGGCCTTCCACAGAGCATGTCTGTTCACAGAATGAATCGAAGGCAGCCTGTAGGTCAACGCTGGCGACGGGAAGAGGGCGGTTAAACTCGTGGTGCAGTTCTGCGAGTAGGTAGAGGGCGAGGTTGGCGTCAATGGTCGAGCGAGAAGCTGGGAACTCAGATTGTTGGGAGCGACGATGTTTCGTTAAAAGGGGCTACAGTCTGGAGAGGAGCACATGTGCGAAGATCTTGCCGGGGACGGACAGTAATATTCCTGTAATTGCCGAATTCCAGACATGAAGCGGCCATAAAGCAGTGCTTTTATAATCGTTGGGTTCTGATGCGTTCCTATGGTAACGAATTACAGTGGCTGTTCTTGCATCCTGAGGCGTACATGAGAAGGTGGATTCGGGGGAGGGGGGGAGGGGGGAATCCCCCTGGCTGTAGTAATAAGAAAGATTCCTAAGAAAGCTCACCACTGTAGGGATTGCAATATAGAACACCACCTGATATGAAATAGCATATTTTCTAGAGCACGAACGGCACGTTAGATAAGGATTTGTTCAGTATATTTTACCTTTCCCTGGTCACTCTTTGCTTCCCAAGTCCTAGATGATTTTATATCTTCTTGCTAATTGTACACATTCCTTAGACAGGCAAGACTACGATGACTTGTTCATGTTTGCCGAAAGAAAGACAGTCGAAATACAAAAGTATTCTCCATGAACAGTTTGCATATGACAAAAGAACAGTCGACCAACCACACATGAGACTCATAGACGTGTGTAAACGGGAGAGCAATACACTGGACATTGTCTGACATCCTGGAAAGATAGGGCTGTAGACCGATCTAATTTAGGGTACACTCTAAAGAGCAACCTCAGACTGGGCGAAAAAAGCTTATATAGCACCGTGGAGCGATACGACAAAGCCGTAAAGAAACATACAATTTAAACAAAAAAACTTCGCAGTATCAACTCATAATCCTATATTTAGTCATGAATGAAAGGGGCTTCTTTCTTATAATTTACTTATATAGCTGCCTCCTCAGTGAGGCGGCGTGGCCTAGGAGTGGTCCATCTGTTTCACAATCGCATCGATGTTGGTTCGAATCCCACCACATTCAGTTTGACAGAGGCGGTGTTTCTTTTTTCTCAGCGCGATCGTTTCTCCGCGTACGGAAAGTAATGCCAACCTACCGTACTGCACACCTGCGAAGACACTTTTAACAGTTCAAACGGTTTGCTGTTGTAAGAAGGGACGTTTTGCAAAAAAGGAATGCTATTTACTTACGTCTGCATTTTAATTTAGAAGTAGTTGTTGTGTACTCTAGTAGTTTCTATGGTGCTCTGTGTATATCAGAAACGATAAACAAACCACTGTCATATTTAGAGAATGGACAACTAGCAGTGTCGTCTACACTCTGTAGGGGGTATTGAACACTTTCAAACTTATTCTCGCACACCCTCGCCACAAGCTAGATCTAGATGAGTAAGGCAAAACCTTCAGGGACTGAAAGAAAGCCAAATAATACACAAACTATATGTATGAGAAGACCTTGATACTAACCGTCAGCCATAACGGCACTCAAATCAAACAAGAACGCTGAACTGAACGAATTGAGAGCAGCATTGGGGACAATGTCTCACCCGTTCCAGAAATCTTAAATACAGCTGATACCATCGCACAGTAACATCAGAAGAAACGAAGAGGTCGACAGTTGAGCCACAAAGGGATCAAAGTTTATACAGGAAGAATACATGGTAGAAATGAAAAAAACCAAAAGGCGTAACAATGAGCAATACAATGTACAATGGCAGGAAGAACACCCAAATACTGCGCAGATTCCGGATACTACCAATTGTCAAGAAACAACAAAGTTCTCATACTGCGTCTCCGAACTGGTCACAACAGAATGAAACACCCTCTTGGATAAAAAAGTCAAGATAGGTGCCACCAGTCTATATTCTATATTGCTGCCACTGGGCAGACATGACAACTGACTGTGCCCCCCCCCCCCCCCCCAAGCACACAGATCTAAGGAGAACGTGATCCACGTTGACTCCCCTCGAAGAGAAACTGTACGGCCGAAAAAGCAGAATTTATTAAAGAATCCGGAGTGTCTATGTGAGCAATTATCACAGATGAAGGAGAAGAAGAAGAAGAAGAGCTAGTATTAGAAAAAGAACAAGAAGAAGAAGAGGATATAAAGAACTTGAAAAAGGGTCTAAAAAACAGGTCTATAGTCTTATTCTATCGCCTGAAACGTGGACTTGCATGACAATGTAAGATACAGAATAATAAAAATGGTGAGGAAGACAATAACCTATAGAAAATTAAATATAAATGTTTGCAAAATGAAATATCATGGCAATTATAGAAAAGAAAACAGAGTAAATGAATGTGAGTTATTGAAAAAGTAATACTATTAAATAGTCGTCGCAATACAGCACAAACAGCAAACTAAATATATACGAGTACCAAGAGCGGAGTGCTTGTTGTGATTCTGTATGGGGCGGAGTGCTTGTTGTGATTCTGTATGGAGCAGAGTGCTTGATGTGCTTCTGTATGGAGCAGAGTGCTTGCTTTGTGGTTTCCATAGTTAGTTTTAGTTAGTTGTATTTCTACGTATGCCGTCGAGCGCCGTGGGGAACTCAAGTGCAATGAGTCGATCAATGTGAGTACATGTCGCTACACAATCACTCTAATGTCATCTATCCCCCTGTTTCGCGGTCGACCCGTTGCCTTGTAGCCAGATCTACCAACGTTGTAAGGCATCAGTAAAAGTTGATGAGTGTGTATGTTCATGAAATTACAAAACCAACGTACGAGTATTTTGTGCCTGAAAATGTACTCTGCATAAGAGATAGTGACGACCGTACCGTGAATGCCGCTGTTCCTCATTTTGTTTATCCTGGTAACACCGATGACCTTCCTCAATCACTTCATTTCATACGTCGAAATTCTGCTCTACGCTCCCTGGGCAGAGTCCGTGTTTGGCACAAGTAACACAGAGTCGGGGGCTAAAGTTTGCTATTTCTGCTAGAAGAACAATACTCCACATACTTGTATAATGCATGAATTAAAGAATTAAGAACTTATTCTCCAGGCAATACGAAGAAGATTCGTCCATAACTTTTCTTGTTTCCTTTTACGACATTTATGGAAGAGCAGGGGCTCTGTTTAACCCATGTAACGGACACATGTATTAACTCAGGTACATTATAACATGATAGTCATAGTTTACTATGACAATACAAAGTCAACCGACACAGCGCAGTTTTCACACTGGCGACAAACCCTGAAGCAGATACGGGAATTTACGTAACTGGGAAATGTCTTCACTGTCGATATCAGACTGGACAGAGAGATAAATAATATAATTTAAAAGATAAACAAGCTGCACTAGCGTCGCTACTGAAACATCCAAGTACCCCTTTAGCTACTAAACGTACGCTGATAAACACGTTGATCCTCCCTCCGGTATGTTTTATCCGTCTCAAACTTGGGCACTATTAGATAGACACACACGTAAGATCGAGACCTCTCAGATAAGATGGGTATGATGTGCAGCAGGAAAAGACGATTCACGACAAAATCCGCAACAAAACACTGAGAAATAGGGTGAGGACTACATCTGTTAACTAATATATTGACGCACAGAAGATAAAGTGATTTGGTCCCTTGACAAGAATGCAGTATGATCAACCTGCAGCAAAATTATACTAAAAATAGGTTTTGGGACCGCGAGTAGGAAGTCGACCCTGGCGATAATGGACTGATGAAATAAATAAACACTCAAAAAAGTTCAGCAAGTCGACAATACAGGAAAACTAGAAACCAACGCATACCTCCTCTCTGCGCAATGCAAGATCAATAGAACAATGAAAGGAAGAATTGCAATATATGATTGTATGTAACATATTCATCTTGAAATCTATACAAACAAACGGTGTCTGCGTTTTTAACGGACAAAAGACATATTTCTTTTTCTTTCGTAGAATAACGGCGTCTCCAGTCAAATCAAACGGCATATTTTGTGGCAGGTGAACAGAAATGAGTTCTCCTGATTTGTTTCTATTTCTTCATTTTCTTACAATCTTCGGAACAACTAGCTATTTGAAGCCTCCTGTATTGCATGTGGCAATATTCCTCGAGCTTTATTTCAAGCACAGATGCAGACTTCATTTTCAGTAGGCCATTGTGCTGTGTCTAATGGAGAGATGTGCGTAATCATGAGTTCGGAAGTGATCTACTTAGACAGGTTAGAATACATTGTTAGAGCCTGTTCTAAAATCGTTGGTTTTTAATTGCACGTACGTGACTCTTATATAAAAAATAGAAAATAATGTGTTAGCTGACCCTTACGCGACGTCCTGGTCAGTGGAAACATGGCGGGTCTGATTCGGAATCCGTCCAGAGTTGATCAGCCAGCGGTGATTCGGTATCTAGCTGAAGGATGTCGACCAGGTGACATTCATCGCAGAATGCAGGGAGTGGATGGTGACAAAAGTGTGTCGAAGACAACAGTGAAGAACTAGAGAATGATATTTAAAGAAGGACGTGAGTTAACGCAATAATATGCGCCTGACCTGGTCTTGGAAGATCTTTCGTTCTCACGTGATAGGTTGAAGTTGTATGGCCACCGGAAAGACACCCTCCTCGTCCTTCGATCGTCAACCATGGGGATCATATAGCCAGCCCATCTGTGATTTCGTTTTTTCGCAGAATCGATTCTGGTGGTATTTCGGATGTGATCAGGTAAAACAAATTTATCAAATGTGAGGGATTACGGCCGAACGCCTCTAAGCCGGAATCCCGCGCTAAATCTCCGCACCACGGTGATGGGAGGCTACGATATGGTTGGGACCTGGGGCTCGCGTCTTAGCCCGACCTGTTCGAGCCGCAGAAAGAGATCTCTGCCGTCCGTCGATCAAAGCGGGCGGGAAGCTGCGCGATACTCATCCCATACGGCGATGAGGTATGAAACCACTAGTAACAGACTTAGTTCTCGGTCGGGGTGTCTTAAGCAGTAGATCAGCTACCTCACTGCGAACTGCTGAGACTCAACCCTTGACCTTGAGATATGTCCGCACGCCAGGCGAACAACATCTCCGTGCCATGACCAGGCTTGTTCCCTGTTAAAATGCACTCTTTCTAGAGGTATCACAGGTCGCTGAGATTTGGTCCACGTGCTTGTCTGATAAGCCAATGGTGCGAATCTACCATCTGAGGGACTACGGCCGAACGCCTCTAAGCCAGAATCCCGACCTAAATCTCAGCCCTACTGTGATGGGAGGCTACGACATGGCTGGGGTTTGCGTCTCAGCCCGGCCCGGTCGAGCCGCAGAAATGCATCTGGTTAAATGCACTCCTGCCTCGCTCTTTGCCTCTATCTGCTATCAGTCATCCCAATGGACGCAGAAGAGATGCAGTCCAGCGGACATTGCACCTCCTGCCCTATTGTGACAACCTCTCGGGTGGGGGGAATGTTAGGCGTACCATCACTGCAGATGAGCCGAGAAAATAAAGGGAGCAAAGAGATACCTCACTCACATGCATATGCTACGTTTCTGGCAGGACGTGACGATCCTGGGACACAGTCACACTGGACTGCCTCTCTTCCGGGATAGTATAAACTAGTACATAGTCCATCATATCATTCCTGCAAGACAACTTCCCAAGAGAGACAACTCTGACCAAAAACAACTGCTGCCTTGCAGTTAGACTGGGGACAGCCATAGGCTAAGGAGGGCAACCCTACAGAAACGCCTGTTGAAATCGGATGCACTGAGCCACAGGCTTAACAAAATAAAACAGTGCAACGTAAATATTACTGTAAACAGCGTACGATGAAGAAGAAGAAGAAATTTATCAAAACCCTACCCCTTGTTCGCGTTCATTGAAACTGTCTGTGTCCCATCTGTCTGGTCGGCGAAGTGGGGATCACCATTGCAATACCCATAGCGGTGTGCTTAACTGAAGAACCAAATATTGAACTACAGCCAGGATGACCTCGTGTCACCTTCTCAGGAACGCTTCGGGATGTAAGAAGAGCCGCTGTTACCCGTAACATCGAAATGTTGTCAAAGCTCAACTCAATTCAGCATAGAAAGATTTCAAGAACAAGAACAGCATATTCTTGTTATGATTATCCCTGCGCCACTTTCCTTGCCTCCTTCAATGTGTTTCCTACATCAATCAATGTATCTTCTAGTATCTTATTTGTGCGGGTTCCATCTAAAAGAACGAGTTTTGCTAGTTTCTAGTTCTTTTTCTCTACCTCCCCTATTTTCTTTCTCTATTTATATTTCATCTATTTCTATTTCTATTTTCTCTATTTCTTCTGCCTCCTTTTATTCCTCTATTTCTTCTACTTTCTCTATTTCTATTTTCTCTATTTCCGTCCTCTTTTTCCTCTGCTTCTTCACTGTCCTCCATTTCTTGTACTTCATTTATTTCTTCTACTTTCTCGATTTCTATTTTCCTCAATTTCCTTCACTGTCCTGTATTTCCTTTACTTCGTCTAACTCTTATAGTTCCTCTACTTTATTTTATCTACTTGTCTCCCTCTATTTTCTCTAATTAGTCTAATTCTTGTAATTACTTTATTTGATCTTCTTCCCATATTTCGTCTTCTTCTTTATTTCCATCTACTTCCTCTATTTCGCCCAATTCTAATATTTCCTCTTCATTATTTGATCATCTTTCCATATTTTGTCTTCTTCTTCTATGTCCTCTATTTCGTCTAATTCTATTATTTTCTCTCCTTCCTTTATTTCTCGGACTGGTGTGACAAAGCGACAAGAAGCTTGAAGCATTGTTCAGAAGGATATGTTAAGTAATGTCTTTATGATAGATGAGTCTGTGTGGGAAAAGAACGAGCGTAGTACCACTGCCCGACTGAAAGCATGTTTTCAAAATACAAACAACATTGGTCATTTATTTGGTAGAAAGCCTTCAACGTTCTGAATGGTACACCATGCCATTTACACAGGCCAAATGTCTATTGAGTATGAATTAGTCTGATAGAAATAATGAGGACCAGAGATGGTGTGTGGGTATTGGTCAGTTTGTTTCACCTGTCGCTAACGTCAGTCTTGGCTTTCATGTTTGACGGAAGAAAATAATAATAATTGCAATTAATTGGAATGCGTTTTCCTGAAAAATAACAACAGTCTCGCTTGATTAATTAGATTCTAAGAAGTAATTTTTTTTTTTTTTAAAGTACAACCGCCTACAAGAATTAGAAGGCACCGCCGCAAATTAATTCAACAACGGTCCAGATGGGATATTGATAAATTTTTCTTTTTTGTCAGAGTGGTGTATGCTTGGATAGCATTGCCATAGGAAATAGTGGTTGTAGGGTTAATTAATGCATTCAAGAATAGACCGGATGCGTTTTGTTATTTTTAGGTGGAGTGAATGTAAAAGAAACTGGTTGTATACAGACTCTGCATAGTCTTCTAAACCAGTATAAAAATCCTGAGTTTAGATAAGTTTAATCTTTCATGTATAGTTATTATTGTCGGGGCCACGATTTCCTGAGACCTCTTTAACATGGGCAGTTTTCGTGTCAGTTTCCCAATCCTCTTCCAGTAAGATTGTGACCAAGCAACAGCTGCTTCCATGGTCTGCGATTTTCATGTGGTTTGTTCGTTCCAATTAATGAATGGAGTGCAGTGTTGTGTGGCGATCATTCTCTAGCACGTCCTACGCTATTCACAGGAAGCTTATGTGTGTAATTTTCCTCAGAATTCGGAGAAAACACGATCTGTTTTTCATGTGTTATAGAATTCACGTGGTTGGATAGGACGTCACTACAGATTTTGCACCGTCCGTGGCTGGTGTGCACGATCTACTTGGAAATTGCGTCCATTTTCATTGGATGCCACGACCGGAATCTCCCCTCAGCCATGAGTTAATCATGACCTACTTTAGATATGCCTTCGGATTCACGGGAAAACACCCTTGAAAGACTGACGACTAAATGACGAAACTTTCCCGTATCAACTATTGTCTGTTTCACAATGGTTGCCATCAATTGCCGCCTAATATAACCCTTACACCGATGCGCGATTTTTTCCACGTGAATTTATCTTTTCAATGTCCCAATGACTTAATAATTTACATTGTGTCAGGTACTGCCATTTTCTTAAAGTGGCTAGTTCTTTTGATATTTCTTAGCAAAGGATTTATTTTGTCCCTTGTAAAACGCTTATTTTGTCCCACTGTAAATTTTAAAAAAAAATGTTTTTCGTTAGGCTAAAAATCTCCCAAACAAATGAATGTCCGTATGGGACGGGAGTCCAGACCTCTGAACACGTACTTCAAGAATGCCCCGCCAACAAAGAATTAAGATGCCAGACTTGACCAGACGGAGCAGAACTGAGGCAAAAACGTTGGTGTCACTGCTCAGACCTGGAAAGTACTGTGGACTGGCGATAGGACTGAAGATTTAGCATGATCAGAAAACCCGAACGCAGAAGAAGAAGTGAATGTCTGGTTTTCCGTTCTTCTGTGTTGGTTATATATATATATATATATATATATATATATATATATATATATATATATATATATATATATATATATATTGTTCAATTATCTTCCTACTGTGACACCTGAAAAGTTACCCAAGTACATTTTGATATAAATTTATCACGCAATCGTCATCTTGAATAGCAATCTAACGTTCGTGTCCTGGCAACCAGAATTTGAATTTAATTTTCTGGTTTTCAGCTGGAGTATTGCAATCTTTTTTGACACTGTATGCTTCTTGTTTTTCTCATTAAAATATTAGTTTGCCAAAATATCTTCTGATTTCCAAAGAATTTCTTCATCGTTCGCTCTCAAATAATCGCATATATTTTCTTCATAAACATGGGGGTCTGTATCACGCCATTCTCGTGGCTCTAGAATGTATCCCACAAATGGGTTGGGGAGGGCTATCATATCACTCTTCACGTCTCGTGGAGCTGGCAGACTTGAAGAATATGTTTCACCGTTTGTTAGTTATCTCCACATGAGCACATGCTTCCGACGTGTCCAGGTTTAAATTTGTTTAACTGATGTCATCAATCAATCAAAGCCCGTCGCTTCTCTAGCTGCATTGACAGCATCCCACCAGCATTCACGGTCCTGGGCTGCTCTTTCTGTTTCTCTCTGTAATAATTTAATCTTAATTCCTTCTCATATTCTCTTCTTCGTGTATCTATTTGTGTACCTCTCTCTTCGATTGGTGATTCCACGTGACAGCCTGCTTGGCTATGTTGGACGGTGCTTTCCGTAGCGTATATCTTTTCCAGCCACATTTTCTTCGCTTATTTGATCGTTTCAGTTGATTCTGCTGGCTCCTTTCCCATAAAACTTCATTCCATACCATGCCCTGCCCCTTAATGCCCATTATCCTTCATAAGCATATGTTAACGAGGGATTAGAGCTTTTGTTGTATGGCCTTGGTCGTTCCCCGTGTCTCCGCTCCATACAGCAACACCGATTTGAGACTGACGCTGAAACGATCTGCCAACATTTAATGTTTCATTTATTACAGAGACATGTAACAAAAAGATGTAAAATAGGTACTTATGTTTATTTCGTCACTTTTATTCCTCTTTCTGCTACTTTTACAAATCTTTTTCTATTTTCTCTTCTTCTTCTGCGTCACCTTCTTCGTTCTTTTTCCATAGCTAGATGCTCATTAAACCTTATACCACCTGCAATAGAATAAAACAGACCGCTCTTTGGTTCGAACATGCATTTCCATGCAAGATAACGATTCTATCTATCTATCTATCTATCTATCTATCTATCTATCTATCTATCTATCTATCTATCTATCTATCTATCTATCTATCTATCTATCTATCTATCTATCTTTCTATCGATCTATCTATCTATCTATCTATCTATCTATCTATCTATCTATCTATCTATCTATTTTTTTCTATATATATCTTGATCTTGTTCCTTAGCGTAGCTGCGAGTCTGAACTTCATCTCTAGCGGACCCTGTCTTGGGCCACGGATCAGTGCGAAGTAAGTTTTCTTCTAGAGGCGTCTTTTATGTTGCGTCCTACAGAAAGGGAGTCTGACCAACGCATTGGAGTTCTTCCCCGCGGTCTCTTCTTACGTCAGGGGTACCAGACTACTGTCACTGTGCTCCTTCGACCATCGTTTCGTTGCAAAATGTGACCTGCGCATCTATGTCTTGCCTTGCCTGCATAAGATTACCGCATCTTTCCACAGGGAGATCGTCTTATGTCAGAAACGTGAAGACCTTGCATACGTTGGTTTCGGAGAGTGATTCCAACCAAGCGTCCCTCAAGGGAGGTCTGGGTCACTCTCAATTTGTCCTTTAGTGATTCTGTTAATGTTCATGTCTAGACACTGTAGCACATCGCAGGGAGTACAGTGGAATTGAAGAGGAAGGCTGGAAGTTCCTGGTCATGGCATCCATCCAGGACCGTGTCAATAGAAGAGAAGGCTGCCCAACCCACGCGGCCACGTCTTGTCAGTTTAGGTTCCAGGTTATTCTCCATCTTGAGAAGGCGTCCAAGACAAATGTACTCGTTGACATCCTTTAATCGTACCACGCCACGGAAGACTGGATCACAAGTGACGAAGCGATTGCGCAATACCTTGGTCTTCGAGCCAATCATCTCGTGACTCGCTTTCTTGCCCTCTCAATCGATTAGCTGCATCATTTCGTTGACTTCTGCTGCTGACTCTGTCATGAGCACTGTGTCATCGGCAAAACGAAGTTGATTGAGGCGTCAATAACAATACCTAAGGTGTCCCAGTCGCATCGGCTAATGAGAAGAAGTTTGGTGAGATACGAACTCCCTGGCGGACAAAATGTGGTTCTACAGAATCAATTTGATTGATTTTATTTTAATTTTATATATATATATTATGGAACGATGAGGCTAACGTCTGGTCAGGCAAAACACGCTGATCAGTTCATCAGACGATGTTAGCCAGGGTCAGGAGAAATATACTGGCCAAGACCGTCACCTGACCTCCTCGTTCGTCCTGGAAACGGGCTGTTGTCTAGGACAACAGTCACGGTGAGGTTCGACGTGATCCTCGTAATAGTGAGAGACACGCAGATGAAGCCAAGCCTAGTACAACCGCCTGCATGACCCCGGTCCACCTTCATCAACAACTCGTGATGTAAGGAAAGCTACTGCAACCTGCCACTTAACGTCCATTTCAGGATGCACAAAAGAGTAACCTAGTCAGTGTGGGCACTCGCAAACAACAACACCAATATATATATATATATTTATGTATGTCTGTATAATGTCCATCTGTTTATCCATCTGTATGTCTGCCTGTACATATCTGCTAAATTCGTTCACCAACACGTCTATCTCTCCGACTATCTATCTATATATTTATATGTCTGTCTGTATCTATCTATCTACTGACGCTATTCAACAAAGTTTAGTGTACAAAGATGTAGAATAGCTAGTTTATCAAAACCCTATAATCTATGACATTCAATAACGTCTTTTTAACGTCAAAGATTACAATCGTTTCTCAAACATGCAGCATTATTTAACTTTGCAAAATGAAATTATTACTTGAAGAACAGAAAGTACTCCAAGAAATTATGTTATAGTTTTAAATAACAAATTATTAGCTCGTGAGGAATATAACGGGGGCGTCACTCGCCTTGCAAATTAAAACAAACACCAAAGTTGGAAAGGAGGCTGAAAATCATCTATCATACACTCCTCCGCTTCTCAAAGTGCTCGCAAAGTGCTCGCAAAGTAAAAACAATCAGAGGTTTCTTATTGACTGATCTTAATTGAATAAAAGAAAGTACATTACCCAGGAATTCTATTGAACTTATTGTTCATTGAAGCATGCATGCTTCAGTAACTAGTCTGTTAAATAATTAGTATAAATGTAAAACAAAAGGTAATTTTTTCAAGTTTTAAAAACTCTCAACATTTTCTTCTTCTTCTTCTTCTTCTTCTTCTTCTTCTTCTTCTTCTTCTTCTTCTTCTTTTACCATTCGGCGTCGCAGAGCGGTGGGGTGCGTGGATTTTTTTTTTATCGCTAAGTGAGAGAATTGTGCTGTCGTTAGATGTAACTTTCTTAGACCCACCGACCGGAGACAGTCATATAACATGTTCTTGACCAAATAACATGATTTGTTGAGAATCAGTGTAGGTACTAACTGGGTTTGTCCCCAATTTCTGCCTCAGCATGGTGTTACGGAATAGGTCACGAATTGTCTTTCGGGCTGCACTTCTTACACGGCGCTTCTCACAGTTCTGGATCTTACGCTTATGTGTTTCTTATAAGGACACGATTGAAATTGGTAACACAATTTAGGTATAAATAGTTTATTTATCGGCATCCTCTAAGTTGAAAGAAGCACTCTAGGGTGTTTCAAAAACGGTGCAATTTGATAGCGGACACTTCGCCTTGTAAATTCTATGTGAAATCTCTCTGTTCACTCTGCCTTCATCTGTGATATTTACCTAAATATTTTAACGCTTGTATTTGTTTGATACCAATGAGACTGATGTGGAAACTTCTCTGCAATTGTTCACGTGAAATCAACATAGAAAATTAACATTTTCTGTTGCTGTTAAATTTATAACGGTTGGCGTTAGGGATCATGGGCCTCCATCCATTTCTATCACGTGTGTCGTTTACCAACTTTGTTGTTGATTGTCGCTTATGCCATTCTCTCAGGTTGTCCAGCATCTTCTCTCTCGGCCTTCCTCTGTCTCTCTTTCCTGCTATCTGTCCCGTTGTCACGATGTGCTCTAAGCCGCCTCTTCTCATAACATGCCCAAAAGAGGATGACTGTCTTGTTCTGATCCTTGCAATAAGTTATCTTTATGTGTGTGTCCTCGGGTATTGTATCGTTAGTCTTCTTTGTAATCAATGGGATCTGCAGCGTTCTTCTGTAAAACTACATACTTCTAAAGATCTAAGTGCTTTCCTGCTGATTGTCCACGATCCACTGTCAAATGTCAGTACTGGTTCGGCTTAGCATCCAATCTCTCTTTTTTTTCCTGATACTTACTTTCTGATTAATTTGAAATGTAATAAATGAAAACAGAAAGTATATAAGAAAATAATATAATACAATATATCGGGCACGTTCAAGCTGATTTTATTTTTATGACTGATGAGTTATCGAGCTTATTCTTACGCGCTCTTTTTTGTAGATTAGGTACTGCATGTGCTGTGAGCAGACCTATTCGATTCAGTGGTCTCACCAGCGCTATGCAATGGAAGTGAAACTTGGTCTCTGACAAAAGTCACTAATAACCAGCTAAAGACAACACGTGTCCGAGCGCCGTCTCGTCGGCCTATCACTAACATATTGTTTAGGCAACACGCCAGATGGGTCTACACAACAGTGATTTCAGGTGTAAAAAATGTCCTACAACATGCCAACAACTGCAAGCACCGCTGGTCTTGTCATGTATGCAGAAGAAAAGACGAACGCTGGAGCACTGCAGCGACTCTGTGGTACCCGCGGCAAAAACAGAACACATGGAAGACGCTATACTAGGTGGCAAGATTCGATCGAGCTGCACAACACTCGCGAACCTGAAACAAACAAGTTAGGCTTCTACTGGACAACACATGCCCGAGACAGAAGTTAGCCGTCCCAAACCCCCCCCCCCCCCCCCCCCCCCCAAAAAAAAAAAAGCAGCCCTGCTCGAGCCCAGTCCTCTAAATAGAGAAATGGACCTACCGGCTATAACAAACAAGCACAAGATTTGGGACCTGCACAAGGGCAACCGCCATGGTCGATGTACAGATCAACTATGGTTCAGAACTTTGTGGTTGTTGTTGCTTAAATGTTTACAGTTCACTAGTCTGGAGTTTCCCGTTTTTTGTTCGAATATTTTAATATTTGTTTTCTTGTTTTCAACAGATCGACTGAGCCAACATGCAACTGATCGCAATGGCCATGTCGAAGGGAGATAAAGGGAAACACAAGAACAGGTACAGTCGCCAGCCTCGCCCAGGAGATCAACAAGCAGAAACACAATCTGCTATGGCTACCCAGAGTCGGGATGACGGTGTTCCCCGGGATGACGTCATTCCACGTGATGCTGGTCTTGATGCTCAGATTACAGAACTATCGCTGCCAGACTCTATGGATAGGCAGGTCGAAAATGTGCCTAATCTCAATATTCAGCCAGTAGAAATGGTCAGGCATTCATCAATTACTCCTTCAGTAAACAGGCCAGTCCCACATGTGCATTCTGCTAATCCACCGACTTCGATTTCTACCTCTCAGCGTGACATCTGTACAGAAGATATTTGCAGTAAGAATCTACCTTTTCAGGAACAAGAAAATCACAATAATAATAATGTTACAGAAGCTGGAAATGAATTTAAAATTAACAGAACTGTTGACAAGACTCAAAGTTATCTACATGTAGAGATTTCAGATCAGAATATCAGCTCTATAAGCTCGCATGATCAAGAAAATGTTGCTCTTTTCTCTTCCCACATGGGTCCTCCACAAGATATTCTGTCGGGCATATCTGAATTCATGGAGTTAGAAAAGGATCCTCTCGAAGTTGACGAAAATATGAATGTAACTTTTATTCAAAACGACCAATTGTCCCGTTTACAACCACAACCTTCGTTAGACTGGTCTAAGTCGTTAATAAATACAGATAGAGTAAATAACTTAGATTTCTCGCTTGACGTAACGGCAAGATCTGAAATGAGTAAGCAAGAACAAACCGGTGATGCTATTACTACTGACGATGTTCACGATCAGCTTTTTGTTTCTGACTTGGACGGTTACGAACATTCAGTGCCACGATTTAGTAACCAACAATGCTGTGATCTGCTGCAGAAATGTGTTTCAGACGACCGTAGAGATTTAGCAATCTCACATTCAAATAACACATTACATCGCGGTGAATATTTACAGTTTCATGGAGAAGGCTGTACACAACGATCAAGGCAGCTAAGTGATTTAAACTTGTGGACTGTAGTTGATCCTCCATTGTGGACGTCTTTAGCTTTGAGAGAAAATACTACACATTGTCCAGAAATTGTACATGTTCTTCCACAAAGTCTTTCAGATCAATCGGTAGTATGCAGTGACAGCTATCAGCGGTGTAGATTTGTACCTGTCCCTGAAGATGAGTGTCAGGGTGGCGACGTTGAGACAGGAAGGTTATCTCCACTTAGATATGACAATGGTGCACTAGATAACTATGTCGTTCAAACTTGTCGATTAAAAGATGCCGAAAACAGGTTCAACCACTGCGTAGATGAATATAATGATGGTGAGGACTGCCAAAATAATGACGAGAGCGAAGAGGATTTTATTGAACGCGACAATAGTTTCTCAGTTCCTCTCTGTGACCTGGACTGCATTACGCGAATGCTTCCATCCACACACATTGAACGAGATATAGTTTTAAACCAAATGACAGATGAAGAAGTCACCATGTTCATGTACCACCCCGACGACGATGAAGAAGAAGAAGCAGAAGAAGAAGAGCTACTCGTGCCTTATGAACTTGCAGACGATATTACTGATGAAATAAGACGAAATAATCCTGTTGCTACCATTCTTGAACACGGCGGAAATGAGGTAAGGCCTTAACGCTTTTCTGGCGGAAATTTATTATGAACCTGTTCATTATTTCCCCTTGCAGACCGCATGATCTCCTGCTGCACCATTGTGCTGGCCTTATCACACAAATGAGAATAGCATTGGTTGTACAATAAATGGCTGGTTCGTTCTAACGTCAAGCAAAACAATGTGTTATATATATGTATATATATATATATATATATATATATATATATATATATATATATATATATATATATATATATATATATATACATACACGATCAACATCATCAGCATGCAAACGTTTGGATCCCATTGGAACATAGGGCGGCAACATAAAATATCTATATGTTCATATTCAGCGTCATCTGCTTGAGTTTCGCACCCTTCTTGAACTCACTTCATGATAGGCCATGTATTCCTTAGCCTTTCCACTCGTTTTTTTTTCCATGTGGGTTCAAATGTAGTGTATATTTGGTTACGCTGTCCGGCTTTTTTCTTAGAGTGTGTCCTACCCATCCTCAATTTCTCTCTCTCAATTGCCTGCTATGTTGGTCATTACTGTGTTCGCCCCACTATATAGCAGTTGAGGAAAAACAAAAAGTAACAAAATGACTTTAATATGACATATCGCATTAATTTTAAAACAAAAATTATGTTGCTTTTGATTCCTCATCGTATAAACCAGTGTGGTCCAGATACGACGTCGGAATAGAAACAAAACTGAATCTATGTTACAGCAACAATGCCTTCGTCGGGGATAAAGAACAGAACACGAAAACAGCGAACAAATCACAACAATTTGGAACATAAACTTCACAATTAATAATCTGACAAATATGTTAAAAAAAGAACACATAAGTGTTCAGTAATGTCTGACAAAGAATAATCGTACTTTACCATTTGTTTTTGTTTTTTTGCTTTCGCCCTATTTCTCTATTCCCCAAGGCGGTGTGCGTTACACTGTGGTTTTTATTTTGTGCCTGTCGGCCCAGTGCATCCGACTTCAGCATGCATTTTATGTAAGGGTATGCTTCCTTCTGCATTTTCAAAGGGTTTGCTTCCCCGGTGTAACGGCCGGTGCTGTGATGGGGATCGAACTCAGCACCTTCGGAATGTGAGCCGTGTCACTTATTCACAAGCCCATGCCGTCCCCACTTTACCATCTGAAACAGATAAGGTAAAACAAAAGATGACAAACAGGACTACCTAAAAACATAGTTCCCGGTATACATATACCTATACTAAGTAAAAATTTAAAAAAAGGAACATGTATCCGACTATTTGTAATAGTTGTTGTTTAATGCCTACAATGAGTAACTTTACTCTTTTTTGCGCCCTGAAAAAAAGATGTTATGAGGCGGGCTCTAGTAGCTTTCCTCCCATCCCGAGCATGCTGATGAAGGTGGATCGTGGTCCTACAGGCGGTTATGCTATGCTTGACTTCATCTGTGTGACACTCACTACTACGGGAACCACGTCGATCCGAATCTCGTCAGCCAGACTGCCTTGCGATTCAGCCTGTTTCCAGGGAACATAGCATGGACAAGAGACTGTGGTCTTTGACAATATATTGGGCTTGATCTGACTGGTGTCTCAGTTCCCTCATTTATAACAGTAATATTTGCCCATCGCAAACGGAGAGTGGGACAGCAGGAAACTATTCCTACGAAATGTGTTCTCTGATGACTGTAAAGTCCCAATCCCGGAAACGGCAAAATGTGGCAACATTACTGGACGAATTTAATAATAATAATAATGTTCGCTTAGGCGTCAAAGCCCCGTTGCGTCGAACGACCACTACCATCTCCAACTGCCAAGGATATGTTCATGCGTAGCGTGTTAACCGAAATCCCTATAGACTCCCCTGGTGGAGCCGAGTACTCTCTGCCTTGGGATAGGGGCAACGAGGAGTATGTGATAGACCAATGTTTATGTCAGGCTTTCTGTGTCTGTCCGTGTCTGACTCCCTGTTTCTTCGTGTTCCGCCTCCAAGACCTCTGGATTGTGTCCACCTCAGCGTGACCCTTGCTGTACTGAGAATACCAGGTTGGGAGAGGTATCGTGTAACCTCCAGTAAAGAAGGTGGGAGGAAGGCGGCTTCAGTCCGAGCAGTGAGGTCCTTGAATAGTGATAACACGGAGTGAATTTTGGGTGGGGTGAAACGGAACGTCGAAAGCCATCTTGGATGGGTATTCCACGATTTAAGCCAGACATGGAATGCAGCGAAATGCAGCATAACAAACAGGATAACCGAACGAAAACACATCAATTCCATAGAATAAAGTCCTTAATACCATCTCGTAAAGGAGTTGTGAATTATAATCTGAACAGGAACCAGCAAACATCAGAAAACGACACAAACACCGGAACGAGTCGAGAGCGCAGCCATTCAGGCGCGGTAATTTAATCACATTTGCAAGGGGTAATTTCATAGCTTTACATACATAAGTTGCTAGACACATGCTCTTTCGTCTTTAGTCACCTTTTATGACGTGCTCTAAATGTCTAATCGGTATTAAACTTTTGTTGTTGTTATTGTTGTTGTTGTTCTTCTTCTTCCCCACCTCTTCTTCTTCGTTCCTCCTCAGAGCAAGGTCTAGATTTATCTTACACATGTCGCTGTTGTCTGTAAGGCTGTTTTATATCCCTACAGCTTTTTTTCTTTCATCTATATCTCGAGGCCGGTATCGTTTTTTTTCTTTTCCTGTCCGAGTATGTAGCTTTGTAGCTTGCGTTCCACGGTCACGGTAGGTTTCTCATCCAAACACCCCCCCCCCCCCCATACACACACACGCATGAACACCTGTCATCTGTTCCAATCCTTATTCCGTGTTAGGTCTGACATATCTATTTTTGTAATTTACTCTCAGATTCATTAAGTATAAGTTACTTTACATCATGTTAAGCAGCCTAATCTTATTTTCCATGTAGAGAGCAACCAAATACCACACGGACAAAGAGAGTTGACAGCCAATCTGGCATTGTTAATCCTAATATTAACATCTGAAAAGGTTACAGTTGGCATATTCTTTTCAACCCGAGCGTCACTCTGGAACTGCGATAACGGGCAACAACTGCTGATTTAAAAAAATAGGGCATTGATACTGGGCAGTTTAACAACATGGCATCGAAGAAAGTCAACAGCAGAATTTGTAAACTGAACTTTGGCAGAAAATTGTCGAAGACCACAATCAACTATGACAGACAACAATGCATATGAACACGAAGGCATATGCAGATTATATGAAGCAAAATATAGGATCAGTTTCAAGGAAAGAACAAGTTGTAATATTCAACTAAGATGATCCTTGGACGTAGGTCTTAATCTGAAGATGACGACTTGCTTTTCTTTAGTTCAATCATAGTAGTTGTCTTCAATTCGGAAAAAAAGATAAGATGGGCTGATCAGCCCATTCCCCCTATTCTTATTGTAGGTGACGAACTGGTGAAGATGAAGGATTAACTTGATATAAAAGACTGGCTGAAGACACATCACAACGAGTGAGCTGACAGCGACCAGAATCTCATGGCTGACTGATTGCATGAAGGATAGCGAGCCAGAGCTGATCAAAATCATATTCCACCTCCAAGCGGCAGGCCCAGAAACAGCCTGCACTAGTGTAGTCTGTTTAAGAGAATAGGGATCACAAACCCAGTAAGCGGAAAAAGTAAGTTAGCCGAAACTGGAGTTCGGGCATAAAAGGCGCAGATATTGCAGCCTCGCTATTAACTACGAGCAACGCCCTTTTCAGTACGAATGCCGAAGAGGAAGATTGAAGAGACGTGTCTCTCGCCCACGTAGTTAATGAGGCAAGTACATCTGATTGTCCTTTCTGCTCTGTAGTATAGAAGGCTGTTGAGGCAACATATGTCCCTGTAGATAGCTTTCTTTCAAATCCAATTGACTAATTCACGCTGGGAGAGCTCTGATTTCCAAGTTTAGGGGAGCGTTACACCCTAGATGCATTTACGGATTTACTAATTCATACCTGGTTGATACCATTAGAATAGTTATCGACACGCTCCAGTCGACCTAGTTCATAAAGTGTATAGAGCAGCAAAAATAGACTTCTAAAAAATATTTGCTTAAAAGATCAAGACTGATAGCAGAAGCTTCTTTTCGTATGTTAGAAATAAACAGAAAATGAAAGAAAAAGTAGGCCCTCTCGTAGATAGCACATGAAAAATAATAAGTGGGAATAACGATACTAATAATCTATTTAATCAGTACTTTGGCACAGTCTACACAAAAGACAGATGCTCCAATATTCCAGAGCCCATAGATATTTTCCGAATGGACATGGATACAGATATATTAAGATCAATCGGTATTAGGAAGGAAATGGTTTTAAAACAATTGGAGAGGTTGAAAGTGGATAAATGTCCGGACCAAGATGGTATTCATTCAAAATTGATGTTTGAAATTAGAGACCTCTTGGCAAAACCATTAGCTATATTATGTTCTCAATCCCTTGCGAAGGGAATTGTTCCAGTAGATTTGAAAGATCCAGGAACGATCCTCTTATTAAAAAAATGCAAGAAGTCAGATCCAGCGAAGACCGGTGAGTTTAATGAGCATAGTCTGTAAAATGTTAAGAGCCAATAAAGAAAATAATGTAATGTATTTAGACAAATTTAATCTCATCAGAAATTGGCAGCATAGGTTTACTTAATGGAGATCGTGCTTTATAAGAGAATTCATGAATAAGGTTACCAAAAAGATAATTGGAGGGGAGACAGTGGATATTACTTTTCTGGATTTTGCAAAGCCCTTTGATAGAGTACCACATCAACGATTTTTTTAGAAATTAAAATTACATGGAATTGGTGATAAAGTTGCCAATGGATTGAAAATTGGTTAACGGGAAGAAGGCAGAGAGTGGGCATAAAAAATGAGTACTCTGAGTGTTGTAATGTTAAAAAGTGGAGGGCCACAGGTCTAGGTTTTGGGGCCAATGTTGTCCTTGATATATATGTATAATCGATTTGACCAATGATATATGTTCCATTATTGCAAAATTCGCGGATGACACAAAACTATGCAGAAGTGTCTAATCTTAAACAAAGATGGACATATTGAGGTCGTATTTAAATCAATTTGGGAAATGGTTTGAGAGCTGACAAAGGGAGTTTAATGTAGATAAATGCACAGTCATCCACATGGGTAGATCCAATAGGGATCATACATACAGAATGGGAGAGAACAATATTAGAAAGTTAGAAGATTATACAGGTGAGGTAAGTGAGCATGTCCAGGTAGCAGTGAAAAAGACATATGAAATGTTAGGTATGAAAACAAGATATATTAAACAGAGCAAGGACGTGATAGTCAAACTGTATAACACATTAGTTAGATTGGAGTACTGTGTACAGATGTGGAGTCCTTACTGTAGAGGTGATATAAACATGCTGAAAAAGGTTCAGAGGAAAGCGACTAAATTGATAGTGGGATTCCAGAATTACAGTTATGAGGATATATACAGAAAAACTGGCCTACAGTGTTTAGAAAAGAGAAGAATTCGAGGTGATTTAAAACAGTCAGTGTCTAGAAAAAAGAAGAATTCGAGGTGATTTAAAACAGTCAGTGTCTAGAAAAGAGAAGCATTCGAGGTGATTTAAAACAGTCAGTGTCTAGAAAAGAGAAGAATTCGAGGTGATTTAAAACAGTCAGTGTCTAGAAAAGAGAAGCATTCGAGGTGATTTAAAACAGTCAGTGTCTAGAAAAGAGAAGAATTCGAGGTGATTTAAAACAGTCAGTGTCTAGAAAAGAGAAGAATTCGGGGTGATTTAAAACAGTCAGTGTCTAGAAAAGAGAAGAATTCGAGGTGATTTAAAACAGTCAGTGTCTAGAAAAGAGAAGAATTCGAGGTGATTTAAAACAGTCAGTGTCTAGAAAAGAGAAGAATTCGAGGTGATTTAAAACAGTCAGTGTCTAATAAAGAGAAGAATTCGAGGTGATTTAAAACAGTCAGTGTCTAGAAAAGAGAAGAATTCGAGGTGATTTTAAAACAGTCAGTGTCTAGAAAAGAGAAGAATTCGAGGTGATTTAAAACAGTCAGTGTCTAGAAAAGAGAAGAATTCGAGGTGATTTAAAACAGTCAGTGTCTAGAAAAAAGAAGAATTCGAGGTGATTTAAAACAGTCAGTGTCTAGAAAAGAGAAGCATTCGAGGTGATTTAAAACAGTCAGTGTCTAGAAAAGAGAAGAATTCGAGGTGATTTAAAACAGTCAGTGTCTAGAAAAGAGAAGAATTCGGGGTGATTTAAAACAGTCAGTGTCTAGAAAAGAGAAGAATTCGAGGTGATTTAAAACAGTCAGTGTCTAGAAAAGAGAAGAATTCGAGGTGATTTAAAACAGTCAGTGTCTAGAAAAGAGAAGAATTCGAGGTGATTTAAAACAGTCAGTGTCTAGTAAAGAGAAGAATTCGAGGTGATTTAAAACAGTCAGTGTCTAGAAAAGAGAAGAATTCGAGGTGATTTTAAAACAGTGTCTAGAAAAGATAAGAATTCGAGGTGATTTAAAACAGTCAGTGTCTAGAAAAGAGAAGAATTCGAGGTGATTTAAAACAGTCAGTGTCTAGAAAAGAGAATAATTCGAGGTGATTTAAAACAGTCAGTGTCTAGAAAAGAGACGAATTCGAGGTGATTTAAAACAGTCAGTGTCTAGAAAAGAGAAGAATTCGAGGTGATTTAAAACAGTCAGTGTCTAGAAAAAAAAAAGAATTCGATGTGATTTAAAACATGTTTATAAGATAAGCAACGCAACGGATAAGTTAGAATATAACATTTTTTTCTTCAAATTACATCGGCCTACAAGAACAAGAGTGCACAGCCATACACTCATTAAATAAAGGTCCAGTTTAAGTACCAGGAAATACTTTTTTGAGTCAGAGGGTGGTGAATGCTTGGAATGCATTGCCACAGGAAATAGTGGAGGTAAGATCAATTAGTGCATTCAAGAATAGATTGGATACGGAGCTATGTTTAGATCAAGTGGATGTAAATTAAACTGGTTGTATACACACACGCTGTTGGGCTTTCTGAACAAGTATAAAGATGATTAGTTAAGTTAAGTTAAGTTTTGGTTAAGTTAAGTTAAGTTTAAGTTACGCTTCGTTAACCCATTACACCCTAACATGCCCCATAAATTTTTGTTCAGACACCAAAACTATTATTCTGATGAATGCAGTCTTTCACTTATACGTTATACTAGAACATCATTAAAATGTCAGGTTTGTAAGAAAATGGGGATTCCGTGGCGAAGTGGTTAAGCCGGCCTCGTGATCAGGTGGTGTGGGTTCGACTCCGAACTCCGCCGACTTTTTCACGGGTGCTTGATGCGAAGTCCTTTGCATCTCGTAGTCGCCCCCTAGTCGTCTTGTTCTTGACTTGCCACCGGGGTCGGGCGGCACGAGACGAGAGATTGAGGATAAAAAGTAACGCAGTTAATCCTTACTAAAAACAGCGCTAGCAAAATTAATTATGCCATCATTGTCTGCGATGGACGGCGGCCTCTGCCTTGTAAGCAAATAGTATATGAGTGATGCAATCATGTATCTCCCTGTTCTTATGAATTTATATTCTCTGCTTTAAGGTTTAGTCTGTAAAATGTTAAGTTAAGGTATGTTACGTAAAGTTAATTTAAGAAACATTACTTACTGTTAGGCAAGGAAAGGACGCGAGGAATCCGATTGGACGCCCAATCTCATAAACAAGTTGCAGTATCGAACAATGAAGTCTACAACACTTCATCCTCGACAGCAGCGTCACATGTGAAACAAACCTCACTTGTGCTTACTAGTTATACGTTTCGTGTCTGTAATTGCATTTCTTCTTCTTCTTCTGCGTACACAGTCAGACAGTAACCATTATTTTTTCGAAAAAAGCGGCGGTCATCCTGAGACTCTCGCCGCTACCATAGAGCTTGTCTTGCAGTTCCACTGGCAATGGCCACATCTGCTCTCTCTGATCCCCGTATGTCGGGCAGTTCTGCAGCAGATGTTCAGTGGTCATTTTACCAGTACCGCACGGGCATTCGTCGGTACACCCTATCTTCAATTTGTTGAATAGGTGGTACCTCAGTCTATTGTGGCCAGTGCGAAGTCTGAAGACAACGACCTGCTCTCTTCGGTTCAACTGGTAATAGGCATCGTTTTTGGTGTAACCAGTATGTTCGGTTTCCCATTTGGTAATGTACCTGGCTTTGATAAGCCGTTTTGACTCTTCGTACGTCATACTGGTATCTGTTTGTGGTAGCCTTGCACCTTCTTTTGCCAGTCTGTCTGCCTCCTCGTTGCCTTGGATGTTGCAGTGTGACGGAACCCACTGTACCACTACCCTTTTTGGTGCGGACAGCTGGCACAGTTTGCAGAGTGCTGCTCTTAAGTCATTAAGCTCAGTGTTTTTCTGGCTTTTTAGCGCTGTGACTACGGCGAGAGCATCTGTCAGCAAGACTATGTGGCTCTCATTTTCACTGTGTGTTGCCATTTCTTCCACTGCCGCCCTCAGTGCCTCTGCCTCCGCTCTGAAATTGCTTGTGTACTTACCAGTAGCGAATGACAGTGTTATTTTTCTGCCATTTGGTAGGTTCAGGAATGCTCCTGCCCCTCCGTTCTGTGTAGTGTTTGTTACAGAACCGTCGGTGTATGCATGGGTCCAGTCCATGCTTGGGTAGCTTTTCGTTATGAAGCTTAGGGTAGTGTCTCTCCTTTCTTTTTCGGTCTGGCAGTTTTTGTTTGCAATACCTGGTATATTTTCTACCACCTCTGGGAATATATCCTGCCTCCAAGTAGGTTTTCGTACAGTAGTGATGGGTTTTGGTGTTGTTAGTGCGTTTATGGGATCTTCGTGCATCTTTGCTTTGGCTATTTCTGCAAAGTTTCTCCGCTTTAGTTTCCCAGTTCCCAAATTGTTTAGCCTCTGGTACATTGGATGGTCCGTCAGTCTTCGGAGTTTCTCTGACTGCAGCTGGGCTCTGCAGTCTCTTCTGTCGGTCATGGATTGCAGTTTTGTAATCTTTTCAAGTTCTACAATTGGCGTTGACTTCATGCCACCTGTTATGATTCTCATGGCTTGGTTTTGAAGTTTGTTAACTTTATCGAAGTTCGCCTTCGCTGCTGTTGTCCATGCCGCGATGCCATACTCGAGAACTGGTCTCACTCTTCCAGTGTACAGTTTCTTTAGTATGCCTTCGTCTGCTCCCCAGCTTGTGCCAGCAAGTTTCCTCATGATCGCCATTCTTTCTCTGGCTTTCATTCGGTTTCTCTCAATCTGACTTTTCCATGTCATGCGCCGATCAAATGTGACTCCCAGATAGGTTGGGTTGTCGTTTGGCTGCAGGATTTTGCTATTTAGGCTTAATTTGGTACTTTGGGGTTTTAATGAGAGCGAGAATATTGTGCACGTGGTTTTCTCCTCGTTTATTTTGACCAGCCATGAGTTCGCCCACTCTTCCAGCGATGTTAGGGCCGTTTGCATCCGATTTCTTGCTATGGTGAGATTCTTTTCAGAGGTCCACATAGCCAGATCGTCTGCAAACATTGAGCTATGGACTCTTCTTGGTATATTCTCTGTAATATCGTTTATATATACCAGGAAGAGTGTGGGTGACAGTACTCCCCCTTGGGGTACTCCCTGCTCGAGTGTCACCTTTTTGCTCATCATCCCTTGTACTTGGACTCTGGCCGTTCTTTGTTTGAGGTAGTGGTTGATCCACTTGTACATCTTCCCACAAACATCACTTCTTCTTAGCTTGACTCTAAGTCCATCCTTCCAGACTTTGTCAAATGCCTTTTCCAGATCCACCCAAACAGCTACTGTGTGTTTCTGTGCCTGGTAGGCATCTTCTATCTCCTGGGCTATGAGGATGACCTGGTCCTCAGTGGATCTGTGCTGTCTAAAGCCGGCTTGCTGCGGAATTAGTATTCGTTTTTCTTCCAGATGCCACATCAGTCTGGTGTTTATCATCCGTTCCATCAGCTTGTCGACACAGCTCAGTAGGCTTATGGGCCTGTATCCATTCGGATCTGTTTTGTCCTTTCCTGTTTTTGGTACTGGTACCAGTATTGCATCTTTCCATGCCTGGGGTACAATACCCCTTTTCCAGCTTTGGTTCAGGACTGATAGTAGTTTTTTCTTCGCTGTTTGGCCCAGCCCCATCAGCATTTCGTTTGTTATCCCGTCTTTTCCGGGAGATTTCCTTCTCTTTAGTGTTCTCATAGCCTCTTCCATTTCGCGCATTGTTAGTTTGGCCATTATGTGCTCTTCAGGAGCCGTATTTATGTTTTCGTGCCCCTTTAGCTCTTCGCTAATGTCTGTATGCTTATCTGCAGGGACCTCGATGTGGTTTGCTCTGGCATAGTGATCGACAAAGGCGTTTGCGGCTTTCTTACCTGTGATCAAGTTCTCGCCTTGCTTGATAGTAATTTGTTTATTTGACGGGGTTTCGTCGTTCATGGCTCTGACTAGCTTCCATAGCTTGTTCCCTTCTTTGTCCAGTAATTGCATTTGATTGCGCG
The DNA here is from genome assembly GCA_036924085.1 of Ariolimax columbianus. NCBI lineage: Eukaryota > Metazoa > Mollusca > Gastropoda > Stylommatophora > Arionidae > Ariolimax > Ariolimax columbianus. Next base: position 69,449,057 of record JAVGWX010000001.1, on the reverse strand, counting down.
TACTTGGATTATTGTTATATGTCAAAAGTAATATGTTACGAGGATAAGTCAGTAAGAATGTCACAAACTGATGAGATAGCTGAAAAATGTCGTTTATTGTCTCGAAATGTGTAATTAGGCGGCAGCAACATCTAGCGTCCGTGCTCACAGAGTGTGCGATCAAGGAACAGAGTGTTGTTGTGCGTATGTTTTTGGAGCAAAGGGACTTTCTGCACAGGATATTCCAAAGGAAATGCTTCCTTTACCGTGAGAAGTGTCTGTTGCGTAAAGCGGTGCATAACTGGGTCGATACATTTTCTCAAGGTCGCTCCAAATTTGCTGTTAAACTCGATCTTATGGTCTGTTCAGATTACAACAGGAAAATATGTGCTGCTGGTGGAGGAGATAATTCGAGCTGACAGGCGAATAACGATAGACAGTGTAGCGACTGCAACACTGTGTTCGCCCGGTTTAACCTACAGTATAATACACGATCCCGTCTTAGCGGGAAGCGATTCGCAAATGACGAAGCGGTAAAATGTGAAGTGTAAATCTGGCTGAGATTGCAAACTAAAGTCTTCTGTGCTACAGGTTTTGGACGATGAAAAAGCGATATCATAAGTGATCAATGTTGGTGGACATTATAATGAGAAATGAGAGACAACGTGATTGCAATAATACAGGTTTTTTTAAGTTCATATCTCATTTCCTCTTTTTAAAAGATAGCCATGTGTGACATATTTGCCGACTTGCCCTCCTATCTAACTGTGTAAAGGATGTGGATGGAGTGTACCGCATGTATGTTCTTTTTTCAATAAACAACAATGATTTTTGAAAACGTTTGCAAATTTGTTTACAAAAATTACCTTCCTGTTGTTTCTATCTATTTTGCAGCATTTCCTGCCAATTGTATCTGATGTCTCGCCAGAAACAAATGACTCGAGCAAAAGATGAATGAACCAAGAGTAATCCACGCAAACATATGAATAACTTGACTTTGCTGCATGTGATAATTATTAATACTACATATCATACCTGTTAATACCTAATATAACTATATTGTGAATTATTAGCTGCTGATAATATTTTCAGTGATGGGTTTATTATCCTTAATAAATGAACAGGGGGATGAAAATGGATGCAGATAGCAAGAATTTGTAATCAGGGGAACTCATGAGCACACATATCATTGAAATAAACTGAATATATATATATATATATATATATATATATATTTATATATATATATATATATATATATATGTATATAAGTCTGTCCAGAATGCAGTAGTGTCTATGGTTTATTTCTGATAACATATATATTTTCAGTACAAGTTACGAAGAATAGTAATAATGTATTTGAAATTAAAATGCACTAAATTTGTAAATTATATTGACTTACAATATAGGATGTAAACCTTTTCAAAGCATATTTACTCAGATAATTTCAAGGTACACTGTAAAAAAAACAACTGTCATTCCCATTGGTGAGATAGTCGGTGTGTTTTTAGGCAGATGACTAAAGGCCGCATCGTCACTGCTGTCGCCACGTCGTGCGCTGGTTATGTTTGTTCATATCACCTCCAACAGAAAAACAACATATGCCTTACTGGGGATTCGATTCGCTGCCCTTCTTGTCAGCAGACAGGCATCGAAATCATTCGGCCAAGCAACGCTCCCTCGAGGAACACTAACTCTCCAAAAAGGAGAGACTGGGTTAGACGTTGCTATTGACACATAGTTCGTTTATGCAAATGACAATTTCCAGACATACTAGTGATAAGACTTTCTAAAGAATACTAGCTGATAACAATTCATTGAAATTTCCAAGGGGTATTTATGCACAGCTGCGATCATAACAGTTGATCTTGCATTCTACTTTAGATTACATCTCTCATCTTTTGCGTCAAGGACCTCACAAGAGTAAAACACGCATCCTGGAATGCTTTTTGGGGGATTTTTATTTTGTATTTTTTAAGGATGTGAAATGTGGGGACTTGGTCAGTGTGTTTCACCTGATCCTACCCCAGAGGGATTTGAACAGATACACCTTTGTATTTCGCACGATTGCCTATGGATGTGTACGTAGTCAATTAGTAACAGTAACATTTTGTTATAACAGAATATAAAATATATCGCGGTTACTATTTTTCTCCCCACCGTATCACGACTAATCTATTATGCCAAAATTCATCCCAGTAGATAAAAAGTTTAGATTCCGAGTTAAAGAAAATAGCATTTTAAAATAAAAGAACATTATATATTAATATAGAGACATCATATTTGGCTCTTATATAATCACACTGAACTTGATGTATTTTCATTGTCGCTAGATTGCAGTAGTAGCTTGCCAGTAAAATGTGAGCGATGAATTGGAGAGGGTTGAAAGAAGAGGGTGAAGACGGGCATTACCTGGATGTGCTTATGGCACCAAGTGCAATTAATCTAGCCCTGGATACGGCGATAGCGGCTATGCCCCCGTATTTGATTTGAGCTCTTGTTACGGGTATTCTGTCGACGTCTGTGAACATGTGTGTCTGGCCTAGATATATCATTGCCTTTTTGCTCTGCAGAGTTTCATAATCCAGTTTTTAGTAGTGTTTTTAAACAAAATATTACACTTTCTGATATTTTATTTTCGTTATAGATAGATAAAGATAGGTAGTCCGTTTAGGCGACAAGAGCACCTCGCACCAATTGTCAATGATTACGAATGAGTGGTTCAGTCCCAGACTACATGCGATGAGGATAATGTCTTTCCGATTTGACCTAAACAAGTCGGGACCAAAATGAAGGGGTGTGCGCTCAAACAGCTGGTAGACGCGGGCGTCCTAAACAAGACGGACCACATGTCCATATGGCGCCAAAAAGCGACGGTTTAGCATTGTGAATGTATTTTCTAGGTAGGATATTTGTACTTTATTCCCTAGAATGGTCTTCATAATAGCCTACTAGGTATGGTCGCCATTATTTGTTTTTATAACAAAATATATACGCTGTTTCTTGTCTACAACTGTATTACTTCAATATTTTTGAACAATTACTTATGTATATGTTCATCGACGCTGCTTTTGATTTGTTAGTTATTTTCATATGTGTTGTTGTTTGTCCCTGATAAAAACGTTTTGGTCATAACGTATGTTTTATTCGTGTTTTTGTTCTAAGACAGTATCTGAGACATGTTATATACACGAGTGAGCTAACAAAAAATTAACCTTAATGTTCTTTTATTAACATTATATGCCACATTAAGGTTATTATCTTCTTCTTCTTCTTCTTCCTCGTTCATCTTCAGACCTCAACTTCAATGACTCTAACGAAGGCAACGGTCGACTCAAGGCCCAATACGCTTCCGTACAGCTTCTCGTGGAAGGACACTGGCTGTTGCCAAATGCTACTTCTTTTGTCGGTATACAGTGGACAGGACTGCATAATATGTTCTGCCTTCATGGGGGCTGTGCCGCAGGCACAAAGGTCTGTAGTGTCAATCTTGAACTTGTTGTACAGATTACATCTAAGTCTGTTGTGACCTGTGCGTAGCCGAAGAATTATCACCTGGTCTCACCTGGAGAGTTGATGGTAGGCATCGTTTCCTATGAGGCCAGGGTGGTCTTTTTTCCACTTTGCACTGTACGTTGCCCTGATTTTTTTTTTTGCGTTCGCCCTATTTTTTTAATCCCCAAGGCGGTGTGCGTTGCACTGTGGTTTTTATTTTGCGCCTGTCGGCCCAGTGCATCCGGCTTCAGCATGCATTTGCCCTGATGAATGATTTTGTCTCATTGTACGTGATTTCTGTATCACTCTGTTGCAGCATTCCTCCCTCTCAGGCGAGTCTGCCTGCCTGGAATGTTGCAGTGGGCGGGTATCCACTGGACTGTGCTTTTTTTTAAGCACTGTGACAGGCGTTCGAGCGAGTCTGCCAGAGCACCGAGTTCATTTTTATGCTGGTTCTTGAGCGCCATTAACACTGCGAGGACGTCTGTGAAAATGACCACTTCCTTTACTGCCTGCTCCTTATGGTCTATAAGGATTTCAGCTACTTGTCTCAGGGCACTGGCTTTGCACTGAAGTTGTTGCAGCGTCTCCCAGTGGCAAATGCTGCTGAGTAGACTTATTATCTGATTTTTTTTTTAGCTGCTTTACTTTAGAGGATCACCAGGGAAGTGTAGCTATAGTTGAGCGGACAATCCCAAAATATATATATATATGTATATAAGTCTGTCCAGAATGCAGTAGTGTCTATGGTTTATTTCTGATAACATATATATTTTCAGTACAAGTTACGAAGAATAGTAATAATGTATTTGAAATTAAAATGCACTAAATTTGTAAATTATATTGACTTACAATATAGGATGTAAACCTTTTCAAAGCATATTTACTCAGATAATTTCAAGGTACACTGTAAAAAAAACAACTGTCGTACGACTTTATTCCCATTGGTGAGATGTTGTTGCAACGTCTCCCAGTGGCAAATGCTGCTGAGTAGACTTATTATCTGATTTTTTTTTTAGCTGCTCTACTTAAGAGGATCACCAGGGAAGTGTAGATAAAGTTGAGCGGACAATCCCAAACCTCTATTTTGCTGATGATACAGATGCCATAAATGGTAATAAAAAAGACTAGAAACTCTAACCGCCAGGCTTGCTACCACATCATAAAAATATGGCATGTAAATAAATGCTGAGGAGACACAATTAATGACCGACCACAAGAGTAGATTCAATGACACAATTAAAACTGATGGCTGACAACAAGATTACGCTCAACAGTACATTCATTCGAAAAATTTGAAAGCTAAGGCAGAGGCAGACTGAGGAGAAGATGGAGTACACCATCAAAGATGTTCTGAAGACGACAGTGATGGAGGCAGGAGAACTAGATAAGATGCAGAGTCTTACAGGCTGTGATGAGAACGACATATTGCAAAGGATGTGGAACATGATGATGATAACTAAGGAGTAGCTCTGCTGGCAATCTTAATTAATAGCTGAAACAAAAAGTGGTCATATGGCGTTCTGATTATCTGTTGTATTCTATGTCTAAGACATTCGACAGTCGATAGTTCTCAAAGACGCTATCAGACCAATCACACAGATTCTAATTTAAAATCACTATTCTATCTGGGATAAATTCTGAAAGCAAATTTGCGTTAATACAACCAGATGGATCTTCTTCGTAGCTGAAAATGTTCTACCTCCTCAATATCAATCAATAAACCCATAACCCGTTAGGTTCATATAGGTGTCTTGTTGGAAACATCAACACACAACGTCATCCATGCTTCTCTCGCCTCAGCTCTGCGAACGAGTGTGGACAAATAATATGCTGTCCATTCTTTGGTGTTCCAAAGAAGTATTTTCTTTGGGCTCCTCGCTTTCTTCTGCCTTCGACTGTTCCCTGCAATACTACTTTTGAGATGGAGTAATGTATCTCACTTACGCAAACTAAGCACATTTTCGATGTTTCACAACTAACAGAAGTGTTTCCTTTTTAACTTAACATCTTTATACTGGTCTAGAAGACCCTGCAGTCTGTATACAACCAGTTTCATTTACATTTCCTTGCTCTAAAAGATAAGCGCACCCAATCTATTCTTAAATGCAATAATTGTCTTTGCCTCCACTACTTCCTATGGCAATACATTCCAAGCATTCACCACTCTCTGACTAAAAAATATATTTTAAAATATATAATTTGGACCTTTCTTTAGTTAATTTGTAGCTATGTTATCTTGTTCTTGTAGGTAGTTGCATTTTGAAAAACGTGTTACAGTCTAATTCATTCTTTCCTTTGATTATCTTATAAACCTTGATGAAGTTACCTCAAATTCTTCTCTTTTCTAAATACTGTAGGCCGGTTTTACTGTCTTTCCTCATAACTAATTTTGGATTCCCACTATCAGCTTTGTCGCTCTTCTTTGTATCCTTTCCAGCATGTTTATATCTCCTATGCGATAAGGACTCCACACCTGTACACAGTACTCCAATCTAGGTCTAACTAATGCTCTATACAGTTTGACAACCACTTTCTTGCTACCATGTTTAATATTTCTTTTTATCATACCTAAATTTGCATTAGTTTTTTTCGCTGCTACCTGGACTTGCTCACTCACTTTACGTATATGATCTATGGTAACCCATAGGTCCCTTTCCTTTTCTATCATTCTAATATTGTTCTCACCCATTATGTAATTATGTTCCATATTGGATTTATCCATGTGAATGACTGTACATTTATCTACATTAAACTTCATTTGCCAGCTCACAGACCATTTTATCTGCAAGTGAATTTATTGTCTCTCACATATTCATTTGTTTTATGGTCTTTTAAGAGATAAGCAAACAAAATTTTCTGTAGGATTACTTTCAAAAGTTTGAATCTTTCTTTCCTTATCAGTAGTTAGTGTCCAGCTCTGACATTCGTAGAAAGGAATTGTTGTTGTTTAATGCCTACACTGAGTAAGTTCACTCTTTTGTGCACCCTGGAAAGGGTTAAGTGGTGCATTGTAGTAGCTTTCCTCACATCGCAAGCGTGCTAATGAAGGTGGACCCCGGTCCTCCAGGCGGTTGTGCTATGCTTGGCTTCATCTGTGTGATAATCACAACTACGAGGATCATATCGATCCACATCTCATCAGCCAGACTGTCCAGAAATTGTTTCAAGGGAACGCTACATGGAAGAGAGACAGTGGTCTTTGGTAAGTATATTGTGCCTGACCCTGACGCGAGTTTTGGCCAGTATGTTGTGCCTGACCGGACTAGCGTCTCAGCTTCCCAGAAAAGAATAAACAGCACAAATGATTTATATTACTTGATTTTCACTGTGGTGCTAATGTTGGTTTTCCAGATCACATTCAGTCTTGACATGGCCGCTGGAGTCATCTCGAGTCCTGTCATAATTTCTATATGAAATGTGATAAGACACCTCATAGCCAGCAATATTCGCTTAGTTTGTTTCATGAGTATAAACTGAAATAAACTGTATGCTAAATGAATGTATATACGTGTATTTTGTCATTACTCTGATAAAACCACAAGTACATGAAAAAGTTCATAACAGTACTAATATTATTTAAAAAAATAGTTTATCTTTTATCTGTTCATCTTTTGTTTATGTTTCAAATGCCAAAGTTTGCACATTTAAGATATATGAAAACAGATGATATCTGTGATGCCCATAATATGAACTTTCTGAAACATTTCCTTGACATGACGTGCTGAAAAATAATCCAGATGAAATTGTGTCAATTTCTTATGTAGTTATTACAAGGTTACAGAGTTTTATTATTACATAACCCTAGTGTCTGGATATAATTTTGTCTACAATTTGGGCTTCAAGCCAGTTAGTCAAATTAATCATAAATCTGCTTCAATATTGTTACTGTTGTTAAAAATGGCCATGCTACTTTCATAATTTCATACATCTACTTGGGCCAAGAAATTATGAAATGCATAAAGAGATCTCCCAAAGGTTAGCTGCGAGGTGGTTCAGCTTCAATCGCATCAAGGCAGTACTTCAACAGATGAAAAACAACAAATCGAGATCATATCTTCAACAGCCTGGTTATTCCAGCCATGGTATATTGCTACGAAGTGTGGAACCTACGAAAAAATGACTGCACTGTTCAAATCTGCTCAATGAACGATGGAGCGTAGAACACTCTCACTTTCAATAAGAGACCACATCCGCAATCAGGAGTCAAACCTGCTTCAATGGCGCCGTAGATACGGCGTTGATAAGAAAGTACAGGTAGGCTGGCCACGTGGTACACATGCCTGACAATAGATGGACATGTAAAGTGACGTCATGGTGGCCTACACTTATAATTGTTGCCAAGGACGTCCACAAATGAGATGAAGAGATGACCTTCAACAAGGACCTTGATCCGGCATAGTACAAATGGCAAAAGACTGCGATGAGTTTAGACGACATTTGGCTACCTGGCATTGGGCACAAAATGTGTCTGAATGATCACCAGGATTACAGTATTACTTTAATAACTGATAATAGTGCTTTGACAACAGTTAAGATGTAATGGAGTATATAAAATGAGTAAAGCTCGGTCTATGTTTCATAGTCGCAAGTGGCGAAAGACTTAGCCAGTTGGGACAATTTTTTGGGTTGTCCAGCTTGTAAAATACATTCACTCATCTCTCTCTTGTGGCAAGGAGGAGTTTCCATCACCTGAAGGTCCGTGGTTCAAATCCAAGCTTCACTTATTACCTATTACTTCATTTTATTGTCTGTTGCCATTCGGCCACGATCTTTACTGTCACTAATGAACATAATTTGGGTTACACACAAATTCCCTGAAATCAAACATTAACTCACTTATTTTTAGAAGCCTGTATATTCTATACCTGGAATCCTGGTATTAAAACAGGCAGGTTATGCTTGCTGCCAGGTAGCTGAAGGCGATCCATAGTACGCTCTTTATTTTTGCAATGGTTACTTCCTACGGCCAGCTTTCCTCAGATTTCTACTTTGTGCATATTTTCTCAGGAGTTCAGGGGAATCGAATTTTACAGACCAGGTGATCAAGGTTAAAAAAAAGTTAAAAGGCTTAGAATGACAAGGAGAATTTCTTATTTTCTTTACCGTTTCCTGTGGATATTGAAAGTATTTCTGAGAACTGTTTTGAAAAAAGAAATATAAGGACATTGACATTACATAATTCTAGAAGTTTATGTCTTGAAATAAATTTCCAGAATTTCTTTCTCCAACTGCAAAGATCATGGCCATGTGTTTGGTAGCACTTACATAAGTTTTTCTTGTTAATAAAGATAAACAAGACAGTATTAAGGTCAAGAATCACAGATGGGTATTTTGTAGAAAAACACACTAGCATCATCTCAGGAAATGAAATCTAATATTTCATATATAACTAAGTTTCCAATTATTGACTCAAACTGAGCGCATAAGTTTGCAAGTACTGAGCAAAGTTCATTTTTATACGTTTCCGTTTAAATGTTCTACATTCTACAAGCTGACTAAAGAGAGGTCCAGATTAGATATTAGGAAATATTTTTTTAGTCAGAGAGTGGTGTCTGCTTGGAATGCAGGGGAGGTAGTGGAGGCAGGGACAGTTAATGTATTTAAGAATAAACTGGATGCGCATAGCTTTTAGAGCAAGGTGATGTAAATGTAACTGGTTGTATACAGCCTCTACAGGGTCTTCTAAACCAGTATAAAGACGTTAAGTTAAGTTAAGTTAATATGATTTAGAAAATGACATGTTTTACTGTGGTCCGCCTGTGGACCACCAACTATGTCCCGATATGGCCCACAAGGTAGACTGATTTTGACACACCTATTTTGTTATGCACTGGAGCATCAATCAAGTTGTGGATTTAAGCAGCACCCAGTAATGGTTAGATTCGTGGGTGAACTGACAAGTGGCTGAGTGCAGGATGTGACGATTCCTAGAGGAAAAACTCCCAACCAAAGTATAGTAATTTAACTCTCCCTATCTAGAAAGCACATGGATGTGAAGAACACATAAAGGATACGTCCTTCCACTCCTGTGAGCCTAAAACTAGATGCATCCTTTCCGATAGCATGCCAAGATGGCAATGGCATGTCTGAGAGGTGGGAAAGAGTTCATGACTAAAAGTCAAGGTTTGTTCCATAGTAGTTACACTACTACTGGGGAATGAAGTTGTCAGAGACTTCAGTATACTAAGCTGCAGGTTCTATGTGGTAGGATAGCCAGTTCCTTTCTTCGCTACACTTTACATCCCCAGTTGGGAAGGAAGACTAACGTCTGGTCAGGTAGAAGATATTGGCCAAGGCTCTCACTTGGATTCCTCGTAGCCATTCCTGGAAACGAGTTGTTTTCATGACAGCTTGGCTAACAAGGTGAGGTGGCGACACACAGATGAAGCCAAGCATAGCACAACCGCCTGGAGAACCCAAATCCACCTTCATTAGTACGCTCGGGATGTGAGGAAAGCTACGACAACCCGTACCATCCTTTTTAGGCCGCACAAAAGAGTAATCCAGCTCATTGTGGGCATTTAACAACAACTTCCCCAGTCGTATACCAGTTATTCATTTACAGCTGGGTTGACTCGAGCGGGACGGTCGTGGGAGTTGAACCATGTACCTTTGCCACGGAAAACAAGTGCTCTACCACTACAGTAATCAGACGTCTCGGGGGCTCATGACAACCACTCAACAAATTGTGGCAAGACAGAAAAGCCATTAGAAAACTCTAGATTATTAATGCTAAGGAAACTACACATCGGCTGTAAAGGAGCAAATAACTTTGCAGATTTAATTCAACAAAAGCAACAGAAAAGAAAAAGAAGAAAGAGACACTCTGGATTTTAGAACCAGATTCATCCCAGGTAACTATCCCTACACAGAAGAACAAAATACACGTCAAAACGATTATTTATTTTCCTCAGAAGATGAATTTAATTGTTTATCATACATATTTGCCCATTAAAAATTTTTCGTAATAAGGTTAAAATACAAGTTTTATAATTAGACTTTTATCAGAGACTGGAAAAATGAAAATAGCATAGATGTAAACAATGAACTCAATGAATATAACTTTCAAATAGAAATAAAAAAATGGTAGGCAAAATGTTGGTCCACCTGTTACTGAGCTGCTTTATAATGTTATTAGTATTTCAGCTGTTATTTGATATTTTAGTTTTGTTACAGGCATTTATATATTTGATCTATACTTGTCAGGTGGGTCACACCTTGTAATTATGGGAGTTAATATGACTGAAGTATGGCGGTTGGCGGCAAATCCTTCCAGGGGTCTTCAAGCATGCCTGGATTAACATAGTCTTGAATGTTGTTGCTACCCCCTGGATTGTTGTTACTGTTATTTCTTTGACCAAATCGCTGAAATGGGTATAAAAAATGTGTTAATAATTAGATGGAGATAGAAACATAGGTTAAAGAAACACATTACAAATCTATAAAATTCAATTCTCATATTATAATAGTTGCCCATTGCAAGCAAAGATGGCAACAGCATCAGACTATTGCTGTGAAATATGTGTTCTCTGATGGCTGTAAAGACCAATCCTCGAACGGCATATCCTACCACATTCAGGGCTCACATGTGGGGAGCTGGCTGTGTAATTGTTGTGAGTATTGTTATTTCAGGCAGCACGCTTTTGCTGAGCCTCCACGATGGCTGCACTCTCTACGATTTGAGCACCTGTGGTGATACTAGATCACCAGGTGATATGGTCAGAGCACAAACTATGCAGCTCCTCTGGCAGATCTGAAATTTGTCCCTGAATTTGTCAGGTGCCCATTTACAGCTGAGTCCACTGGAACTAGAAGAAGTGGTCATAGCATGAAAAAAAAACCATGGCATGTTTGGTCTGTGAAACCAAACATGTGATATGAACCTGGTACGTTGGGATTCCAGAATTGTAAACCAAGTTCGTATTCCCTAGGCTAGTGTTTCCCAACCTTTTTACAGTCATAGACCGGTGAGAATAGGACAAATTTTCACGGACCAGTGAAAATAAAATAACTTTTTCTCGGACTGGTGAAAATAGAAACAGATAGAGAAAAAAACAATCCCATTATTTATTTAGTATTGTGTGTTAATAGCTGTTAAATCTAATATTAAAAAATGAAATTATATAGTCTTTTAAATAAACATAATTCAAGAAGTAAATAGATAAGTAGTTCAGCAACAATTTGCTTTATTTGCGGACCGACAGCGGTCCGTGGACCGGCGGTTAGGAAACATTGCCCTAGGCCACCAAATTCCCCCAGTGTATTTAGATTGTTGTACTTTTAACATCACACACACCTATATAAATACCTTCAATGCCAATAACTGATATATAAAATGTGTCTCTAAATTTCATAGACATCTTTCAAGTGTACTGGATCCCGAGTGGATTTGTCCACAACAGAAATGAGAATAGGGCCACTGTCACGCTGAGAGCATGTTATAATAGATGGCTGACAGAGTAGTAAAGGTTAGGGCAGAAGACTCAAATTCATGTTGCTGCACCCCCCACCATTAACACATGCCCAGTTTCTATTGAGTGTGGAGTATCCTTCAGGGTTTGGAATAAAACAGAAACAACATATTCGATTAAATAAATTAGAGAAAAAAATTGTTTTCCCAGGTATCAGGAAAAGTAATTATATAACTGTACATGACAAACTTATTGATACAGCAATGAATGAGACTGGCAGGATAGTTGCAGGGTGATTAAAACCTATTCTAACTGGACAAAAAAATGCCACATAATCGGCATAGCACCATCTGAGATTCGAAGAAGGGCATCATCAGAAATTGAAAGAGAGAAACTGGCAAATGACCCAAGGCACCCTATGTGCGGAGATAGTGCACAGGACTGAAATCTAGAGCCCCTAGACCAAAATGCAGGAGGAACCTACACCTGGACACCACTTGCCATATACAACACGGAAGTCACTAAATAGACTCCAAACTATGAAGGAAGAACTTATAGAGATGGGGATACGGGGATGATGAGACATGCAACTGTGGAGCAACACAAAACACAGACCACCTGATAAGCTGTCCAAACATTCTGGTAACATGCAATATGGTTAACATGTTGAGAGGGAATGACAAAACAATCCATGTGGCTGAACATTGGAAGCATGGTGTCTGACGTGGTGCTCAGGACACGGAAAGCCAGTATTTTATAAGTTCTAAAATAGATTTATTGCTAAAGGCTTGGTTAAATAACTTGCAAAATGACATTAACCCTACCAGACCGCTGTACCCATTTTTCGGTAATTTCCTTAACTGCCGCTAAACCGCTGTACCTAATTTTCGGTACTTTGGATAGTACGTCATAAAATGCGTCAGAATCTAAAAATAACCAACCAATCATGGCCAATCCTCGTGATTAGTCATTGTAAATGGCTGCCCCCATGTTTGAATTGATTTTGTGGGGTTTAACGTGAACAAATTCGGAAAATTGACAATGAAACGAACGGCTGATGAACCAAGCACTTCAACAGGAAAGCAAAGTAAGTCTAGGCTTATGACAGTCAAACAGGTGATCAATAATTTGGTTGATTCAGACTCTGTTCAAGTGAAACAGACAGTCAGAGCTCAAGTGATGAGATGAAGGCTTTTCTTGGACTGAGGATCTATATGGAATACTTATGTATAAAGCCCAGCTTTCAGGATTATTGGACAAATGAGGGCTCTTTGTTGTGTTTACTCCCGGATTTCGAAATGTTTTATGACTCGAGACAGATTTTGTGCCTTTTGCTGGGTGGATTGGCACACAAAGGTGGAATATTGACGCTAGATGAAGGGTAAACCTATTTTCTACAATGTCTCCAAGTTACATCTTATTCTAACCACTTGTTTGCATGTAACTAACATTTTTCTATATCATGTTGGTTTTTATCTTTAATGCTCTTAGGTCTGGTAGGGTTAACTATTTTTTTTTTTTAAATGCTGTAGGATATTACATTTGATTTCGCCTTTTCAATCCAAGGTGAGTGTACAAAATAAGCTGTAGTATTCTGCCAAAGACAGATGTGTCTGACCAAAAGGTGCAAATCGCAGTCAAGCTGTAAACTAGCGACACAACGTATTCCATTCTCCGGACTACATCCTGCTATTTGAAAAATCCTGTTCAGGGATTAGTAGCGGGAGATTGAGAACAAACGTTGAAGAAGAAGAAGCTATAGTAAATTTTAAATCTTGGAGCAGAATTAATTTTTGTCAATTATTGAATTTACTTTTCTCCACACCAGTGCTGGTGCTGAGAGTGGTGCCGTGTTACATTGGATAAACTTTTCTGAGATGGTAAGAGAGAAAGATATTGACAGGGTATAAGAAGGTTGCATGCACATTACCCTACATTTGATGAAATGAGCTAAGCAAGTGCATATTATTGTGGATACTTCTTGAAAAACATGATGAAATTTTACTCTATTTTAACCTCTACCTGGTAACAATGCATATACATTCGAGCAATTACCCTGAAACAGTTTTGTAAGCATTGTTATGCATATCTTAACTCTTTATGCATTCTCATTAAAAAAGTGAAATTATGCACGTCAACTTCTGCTGAAAAATGTCCCGTAACACCACAAAACTTAACAGAAACATATAGTTGCATCTCATCTTTCCCATACAATAGGTCATTGAGCCATTACATCTCACTGAATTATGAATTGCCTGTTTCTGTTGTTGGGTATCCATTGTCAGTTATTTTGCTTTCATTTTTTCATCTATTTCTCAACATTATCTGTTCAACTCATCGTGGGTCTCCCTATTCTGGTTCCCTGGACTGCTCCCTTGAGTATAGTGTTGGCTATTCATTTGATCTTGACACACAAATGTACTATTATAGTTTACATGTCAGTACATCTTTATTTGGTCAGATATTCTGATGGATTATATTTCCTATGCTGATCCTCATATGCTATGATGAGAATATGTCTGAAGCATCTCATCTCCACTGCTTGGATTTTTTTGTTCGAAGTCAGCGTTTATTGTTCATGTTTTTTATGACTTAACAAAGAAAAACATATTACTCACCCTTGAAGAATCTGAGTTGCTCCTCTGATAGCCAAAACCTCTTGGAGATGGTGTATTAAAATTATTGTGTGGTGTGCGAGGACTGAATGAAGGGCTAGCAATGCCTGGAGCACGTGTTGGAGAACCCGAGTGAAAAGTAGGTCGTGTCAGTGCTCGGTGATTTGGGCTGCTATATTGGCCATTATTTTGAAAGGGGTTGCTTGGGCTGAAATTCTGTGCCTTACTTTGGAATGGATTATCACTGCTGAAGTTCTGGCTTTGGTTGAAGAAAGGATTCCTTGGACTAAAACTCTGTATTTGGCTTTGAAAAGTGGGACTGTTGTTTTGATTTCTGTTGCTCTGAAATGTGTTACCCATGTTGCCACCCCTTCCCCTGTTATTATTATTGTGATAAGGAGAGGGTCTCTGATAACGTTGGGAATTTGGTGAGTGACTGTGCTGGTAAGATTGATCGTTGCTGAAAGGATTCGGCTGAGATGTAACATTTTGTGTCTGCACAGTTTTTGGCGTGGAACTAGCTGCAGGAGCTCCCCATGATGGTGTCTTTGCCTGACCTGTGTTATCCTAAATTTGAGGCAGATATGTTGTAAAAGTTAAGATCAGTAAATAAGTATTCTGGAAAAATACAAAATGAAAAGTTGAAATTATGACTGAATACAGTGAACTGGTTTTATAACTAAAAAGCTTCCACCCCTCCTGCGCATAAAAGGAGTGTTGTCAACAGCAACTACTATTATCTGTTTCAAAGAATTTAAAAGACTATATGTGAAACTTGTTTTTCGCATACTGTATTCATAATCAATTGTATCTTGTGATAGAGAAAGAGCTAAAATGATTACAGAAGATGTGTTGTTGGAAGCTAATGTACAATGACAAGATAGAGACATTCAAATGATCTTCGCCTTTTGGATGAATTCTTATAAATAGAAGACATTGTGAAATCAGGTAAAGATTACAGGAGGCAACAAAGTAAGAAGATGCTGGAAAATTAAAATATCCTGGCATAGAAGAGGGTCAACAACAAAATTGATAAACAGTACTCGGGACATGAGAAGTAAATTTATATAATTGTGGTATGAAGGTCTCCCCTAAAACAGGCCTCCTTCCAATCTCAGAAACATTTGACCGGTGCTGAGTTTTTTGGTTCGGTCATGTTGTACAGCTGGATCAGGAAATCCCGGCCCACAAGATACTACACAAGTTGTTTCTCAGCACCAGAAATCTTTCCCCCGACCAGATGGATGCGTAGAAGTGGGCGTCCCCGCACAGTGTGGCTCCAGCAGGTATTGACCTCCACCTCCGCCGTGGATGAGGCCTGGAACTACGCCGTAGCAGTGGGTCATGGATGTGGCCTCAGATGCCTAAGCGAACATTACTTTTGTGATTATAGTTATGGAGATGGGTGAATGCCTACAACAGCCGGCATGGCACTTTAAAAAAGACAAATGTTATACAATATATATCCTGGATGGTTACAGGGGTCAGACCCTAGGCACTTCTCTCTTCAATTCCGCA
Organism: Ariolimax columbianus; assembly: GCA_036924085.1. NCBI lineage: Eukaryota > Metazoa > Mollusca > Gastropoda > Stylommatophora > Arionidae > Ariolimax > Ariolimax columbianus. The sequence continues at coordinate 69,433,036 of JAVGWX010000001.1, read as the reverse complement.
TACAAAAGCAATGGAGAACTGTGAGTGACCCAGTCTTTTCTCTCGAAAAAGAGAGAGACACACAGTCGTCGGTACTCTATACAACCAGCGAATGCAGACTGTCCAACAATTCTGACCTTTTTGTAATCACCATTGGCAAATGATGTAGTTGTTCGTGCAAACAGGGCAAAATATTGATGGTAGGTCACATACTCTGAGGAAAGGATGAACGATGGAACATGTCGGCAGCAGTCTGGTACTCTCGTCAAGGAAAAAGACTGTGGGGTAGTCCTCTGATTATTGGTTAGAATCCCTTGCACCTCCCACTAAATATACCAGACAACATAAAATATGTTTCAAAGACAAAAGTAACTATTTTTAACTAATTTGGTCACGCTGATCACAAATATGAACTTGAAAATCATGGACTAGCTCTAGCTTTCTAGATATTGAAGTGTGCAGGGTTCAGTAGTCTGGTGGTTTAACGTTCCAGACACAAATGACCCAGTCTTTCTCATTTCTATAGCCCCCTGACATGATTTCCCACAAGACGGATAGCCTTGAGTACCAATTGGATGATGCAATCTGTAGCAGTCATTGCAACCACATCTCATGATTGTCATCACGTGTGATGTGAATTCTGTGAATGCAGACAGCAGTGCCGTTCAAAATGTCTTGTGAATGTGTGAACAGTGCGGACTATTTTTGCTATATTTGTGAACAAATAATTGTGCTATAGCAAAGGCAACCCGCTTCACTGGTGATAAATAAAAATGACAGTTTTTATTTTGGTTGTGAGTTTGGTGACCAGGACCAGTATTGAGCCCCATACATATGTATTCAATCCTGTGAAACAAATATGTGAGAAAATGACGATCGACCCATTTTGCAATTCCAATGGTGTTGAGGGAACCGACAAATCAACTTAATGATTTTTTTACTTTTGCATGACTCCTCCAATTGAACATGGTATTTATAAGAAAATGCAACATGTGACCAATCCTAATATTCCCCGTGCTATGCAGCAAGTGCCTCACAGGGAAGGAATTCCTGTTCCTCCTCTACCAGAATCATTTACCCAGGATGATGAGAAAATAATAATGCCAGCAGGCATATGTCCCCTGTGAAAGCATCTACATCAAGAGATTCTCATTTCATGTCTATTGAAGAGTGTGCCCAGCGGTCTAAAAACTACTCAGAGCAGATTAAATGTTCTAGTAAGAGATTTGGAATTGCCAAAAGAAAAATAAAAGCTGTTGGGTACAGACTGCAGCAACAAAATCTTCTAGAAAATAATGTGTATGTTTCTGTATTCGTGCTGGCCAAAAAAATCTGCTTCCATATTTCAAAATGACAGATAAACTCATTGCTTACATTGATATAGTGAGTCTGATGGCAGCTCTTACGAGATCAGAAATTTTATGATAACCTCACAGATGATGAAAAGTTGGCTTGGAATGCCTTTCAGCAAGTGGCCACAAATTTTCTAGGAAACAATAAGAGTGAAAAATACCAAGAACTTGTAGAAATCCTGTTCCAAAGATACGAAAGACTAGGGTGCAACATGTCCTTGAAATTACACTTTTCACACTATCATGTGGTTTCTTCTTCCTTGCTAACTGTGATGCTGTCAATGATGAGCATAAGGAACAATTTCATCAGGACACTACTACCCTTAAAAAAAAGTTGAAAGGGAAATTGAATGCAGCAATGCTAGCAGACTATTGTTGGACACTTGTGAGAGATGCTCCAGATACACATGATATTACAAGTGACAGGCAAAAAGGCATTACTGTGAATCATTTCCGATATGAGCATTATGATCATATGCAATTATGTAAAATATGCTTCATTGATATTTTTTTTTAAACTAGAGGTAATCATTTTCAGCAGTCCAAATAACATAAACTTTAATAAAGGTAACAACTGGACTTTTCCTCAGATAGGTCTACTTCTTTTGTCCTACTGTTCTTGCCATACGACGTCACAGAGAGGTGGGATGCGTAGATCTCTTGTTATCGCCAAGTAGGAGGCTTGCGCTGTCGTTAGATGTAATTTCCTGAGAGTGTTAGAGACATCCTCGACTCATTGACATTGCGGTCTGCCTCTTGCTCGTGGACCGGAGACATGCATTTGATGCAGGCTGGTCATATTGCATTCTCACTAAATGATCAAACCACTTGATTTGTTGAGTTAATGTAGGCACTAACTGGCTTTGTCCCCATTGTCTGCCTCAACGTGTTGTTGCGGATTTGGTCACAGATCATCTTTCTGGCTGCAATTCTCACACATCGCATCTCTCAGCTCCATTTTAAACTTTAATGGATAGGTCTACAATACACAAAAAAGTCAATATATGTTGTTCAGTGACATCTAAGACATGTTAAAAAGAAAGTTTATTACCTGCTGGACGTCCATACCCAGGTTAGAGATCATTGGGAACAAAGTTGTGATCGGAAAAAAGTTGTGATCAGCATCACGTAATCTTCTTCTTTTCTTTGCGTTCGGGATCTTTTTGGTCATGCTATATCTGCAGACCAGTCGCCATGATTAAGTCTGTAGTCTTCATCAGGTCGGAGCGGCTACCCCACAGCTTTTGTCTCAGCTCCGCACCCTCTGGCCAGGTCTGGTATCTCATTTCCCTATGACATTTTTGTAGAATATGCTCAGGGTTCTGACATCCTGTTCCATATGGGCACTCAACGGTGTGTGAGATCTTCAGTCGGTACAGATGTTCTAGTAGTCTGCAGTGTCCAGTTCTCAGGCGAAATAAGGTAGTTTATTGATTTCTTTTGAGATAGTGAATTGGGTCTGGTGTACTGCTTATGTTTCTGTCTTCTCTCCATTGGTGTATACTGATTTTTTATGATGTTCTTGATTTCTCTGTATGGTACTCTATGATTAAATTGTGCCTTTTTGCTGCCATCTTTTGCCAGAGCATCAGATCTCTTGTTTCCCGTGATTCCGCAATGGGAGGGTAGCCACTGGAGCGCTAGTGTTGAGGATCTCTGGAGTTTTTCCAGTTCTGATCTAATCTACGATAACAGTGGTTCATTGTTTGTTTTTTGTATTGTCTCTATTAGTACTCTGCAGTCCGTGAATACAGCTATTTTTGTTGGAGGTTGCCTTTCTGTTTGAAGTATTCTCAGTGCTCGCAGGAGGGCGGGCCATCGATTCTGCTCCTAAGGTTTGTGGACAACTTTCCTGTTGGGAAGGCCTCTTCTGTTATATTTCCACTTTATCACGTAATCAATTAAGTACACATTGTTGTAATTAGTTTCTAGGTTTGAGGTTCAAAATCTGTTTAGTTTAGACTATTTAAACTAAACGACTACTCGGAATAATACTTAATACTGCCATCGTTTGGTAGCCTTAAAGTTGTTGTACTCTATCGTATCACTAGTACTAATACTTAAGTTAATACTATAGTAGTACTAAAAACTACTATTACTATTACTTATTAGTTTTAGTATTATTACTATCTATCAGAATGACAGATATTTAATTAATAGGAACAAAAACTTGATAATGAACTTTATAAACTGATATTGATAACATTAACCTATTTATGAGTGTTAACCTACCCTAAACCTAAACTATTATTACTATTAGTATTAACTATGCAAAGCGAAACGAAAGCTGATGAAGCCTGAAGCAACGAAGCTGTTCCTCGGTTGTGTAAATATTTAGTAATAATATGACATTCTTACTATAAAAGTATATATTGATTAAAATATTTAATGTTTTCATATAATTAATTGTGACACTATTTATATATTTCAGTTACCTGAGCTGCCATTGAATTTGTCCTCAAATAACTGTAGCGCAGACTTTGAAGCAGATATTATTGACTTTCGAAGCGCGTTTAGCTAGGACGAGGATACTTTTTTTTAAGAACTCTCTTTTGCCGAAGAACAATAATATTGACATAACTGCATTTCCTACTGCTGAGACTAGTGAAAACACATGCTAGGAAGATTTAATGATAGAAGATTGAAGATGTTTGTTTTGATGTTTGTGTTTAACCGAACTTTACTAGTGTTTTGATTTAACACGTTTTTATGTATTGCAAGTTTAATTTTCTGATGTAGTCAAAAATAAAAAATACAATGCTTGAGCCTGAACAGTGTGACGGTAACACTAGCCCGAGTTTAAGTAAAGAGATCAGTAGTTTATCTCATTCTCAATCATCGGTCCAACTAAAACTCGTAAAACTGCATGATGAAGTGAATGAAAATGAAACGATTGTCCCGATTGATATTGAAACAACGACGTCAACGTCAAACGTATTTGTCAACGATACCAACGCCAGTACTAACAACAACACTCCAAGTAACAACACTCCAAGTAACAACACTGATGCAATATCAGAATTAGAGAGTATAATAATACATAAGGATATTGAAATAAAAAAGCTAGAAAAGTTGTCAGCTAAACATGAGAGGCTGTTGGAAAAGGCTAATAAATATAATGAAGATCTTAGAACTGAACTGTCATTGCTTAGTTCTGAATTGCATACATATCGCAGTAAGAGCTTTAACAATAAATCAGTACGCACACAGGTAACAGAGACAGAAATTGAAGAAGGTAGGGATACTATTTTATCATGCTGTTTAGTAGATTAAAAAAGGAATCATCATCATTGACGTCTGTCTCTGTAGACCATGTACATTACACCCTGTGAGTTTTGTCCAGCTGTCTCCTGTATTTCAACACTGTCTGCTATGACTGTAAAGGCTGATCCGCAATTGATAGTCCCTGCCACAGATTGTACAACCATGCTGGCTTGCCAGGGTGTCCTTAGATCTATTCAGTCTTTCTTTTTACTCTGCAGCCAGAAGGTTTCGGGAGCATCGGTAGCTGCTATGCTCCTTTCAACTGACTGTTTCCAAATAGTTCAGTCCTGAAAAATTGTTTTTCAGCCTTTGGATGGTTTGTCACATGACTTCATGTCCCTTGTGCATACGTCCTTGAATTGCAGTGTAGGATAGATGATTTTTCTAGCTCCAATGGTCAGCTATCCGTAGAGGATATCCTTTGGCAGCCTCTCATCTTCCATGCTGTAAACATGAGCCAACCAGCCTTGCCAAGCCTACTGTCTAATTTTCATCTTGAGTAGATTTAATGTTGCACGACAAAGAAGTAAACATAAACACACGAACATATGACTACTCTAAGGCAGATGTTAAGAGGATGAAAGAGGCAGCGAACCACATAATCTGGAAAGATATTCTTGTAGGAACAGATGTTGAACAGGAGTGGGAAAGTTTTAAAACAGTTCTAGAAACGCTAAAAGAGGAATGTGTTCCATGTAGGGAGGTAAACCCCAAGCGTAAAAAGTGGATAACTAGATTTGTAGTGAAATGTAGAAGAGCAAAAAATAAAGCATGGAAAAAATATATAGAGGCAGGTAAATCAAAAGAAACATATGTAAAATATTTGGACAAGCAGAACATATCTCAGAAAGCGAATAAAACAGCAAAAATAGACTTTGAAAAAAAACTTGCTCAGAGGATCAAGACTGACAGTAAAAGCTTCTTCTCTTGTTAGGAATAAACAAAGAACAAAAGACAAAGTAGGCCCTCTCATAGACAGTACAGGGAAAATAATAAGTGAGAATAGGGAGGCTGCTAATCTGCTCAATCAGTACTTTGGCACAGTCTTCACAAAGGAGGACTGCTCCGAGATCCCAGAGCCTATAGATATTTTTCAAAGAGACATGGATACAGCGGGATTAAGATCAATCTGTATTACATAGGAAATGGTTTTTAAAAAATTGGAGGGGTTGAAAGTGAATAAATGTCCAGGTCAAGATGGTATTCACCCAAAATTGCTGTATGAAATTAGAGACCAACTAGCAAAACCATTGGCTATATTATGTTCTGAATCACTTACAAAAGGGATTGTTCCACGGGATTGGAAAGATACAGGAGTGATCCCCTTATTCAAAAAAGGCAAAAAATCAGATCCGGCAAATTATAGACCGGTGAGTTTAACGAGCATAGTCTGTAAATTGTTAGAGTCAATAATCAAAGAAAACATTGTAATACATTTAGACAAATTTAATCTAATTAGAAATAGTCAGCATGGGTTTACTAGAGGGAGATCATGCTTAACAAATCTATTAGAATTCATGGAGGAGGTTACTAAAATCATAGATAAAGGGGAGCCAATGGATGTTATTAATCTAGACTTTGCAAAGGCCTTTGATAGAGTACCTCATCAAAGATTATTTCGAAAGTTAAAATCACATGGAATAGGTGGAGAAGTTGCCAAATGGATTGAAAATTGGTTAACGGGAAGAAGGCAGAGGGTGGGCATAAATAAGGAGTACTCTGAGTGGAGTGAAGTGAAAAGTGGTGTGCCACAGGGCTCGGTTTTGGGACCAATTTTGTTCTTGATATATATAAATGATTTGGACATTGATATGAGATCCATGATTGCAAAATTTGCTGATGACACAAAACTATTCAGTAGTGTCTCATCTAAAGCGGAAGTGGATATATTGATGTCGGATTTAGATAAAATTCGAGAATGGTATGTAAGCTGGCAAATGGAGTTTAATGTAGATAAATGTACAGTCATCCACATGGGTAGATCCAATATGGAACATAATTACAGAATGGGAGAAAACAATATTAGAAAGATAGATAAGGAAAGGGACCTAGGGGTTATAATAGATCATACAGGAAAGGTGAGGGAGCAAGTTAAGGTAGCAGTGAAAAAGGCAAATGCAATGTTAGGTATGATAAAAAGAAATATTAAACATAGGAGCAAGGAAGTGATCGTCAAACTGTATAAAGCTTTAGTTAGACCTAGATTGGAGTACTGTGTACAGGTGTGGAGTCCTTATCATAGAGGGGACATAAACATGCTAGAAAGAATACAGAAAAGAGCGACAAAGATGATAGTAGGATTCCAGAATTACAGTAATGAGGAACGACTCAGAAAAACCGGCCTACAGTGTCTCGAAGAGAGAAGAATTCCTGGTGACTTAATACAGGTTTATAAGATGATCAGAGGAATCGATAAATTAGACTATAACAAGTTTTTTAAAATACAGCCACCTACAATAACACGAGGGCATAGCTACAAGCTGACTAAAGAGAGGTCCAGGTTAGATATTAGGAAATATTTTTTTAGTCAGAGAGTGGTGTCTGCTTGGAATGCATTGCCAGGGGAGGTAGTGGAGGCAGGGACAGTTAATGCATTTAAGAATAAACTGGATGCGCATAGCTTTTAGAGCAAGGTGATGTAAATGTAACTGGTTGTATACAGACTTTGCAGGGTCTTCTAAACCAGTATAAAGACGTTAAGTTAAGTATATGAGGCAATTATTAATGTTTAATTAAATTAATCATAATCATTCATTTTTATTTTAAGGTCTAATTGCATCAATATGTTATTATAATATTTCATAATATTTTTTTATTAGTATATTTCTTAACATTTCGTAAGATTTTGGTTTAATTGTTTCTTTTGGTCAAATTTTGTTTGCTTTTAGTTATCATCAGTTATGCAGTAATGTTCATCAGCTTGTATCATGTATCATTATAGATGCAGACATGTTAATTTAAGTTTCTAAATTACTGAACATGTAAAACAAGTTGAGGTACAAACATTTAAACAATTTAAGTTAGCTTTGATATCCAGATATAATACCTTCCTGAGATTATTTTGCTTAGTCTGATGCCTAAATCACAGAATACGTATTCCATTGTTTCATAATTTAATTTTTTTTTTCTGGTAAAAGATCCGTAATCTGTTTTTTTGGGTCTATTTAAAGGTGTTCTTGACCATTTAAGGTGAATAATGTAGGTGCACATTTTTTCCGTACCTATTAATGAATCCTGCTCATAATCTATGTTTTAAGTATTCCTTTTCTGTCAAGCAAAAGACTCCCAAAAAACTTCTGAATGGCGAGTTGAGTGCAAGAAGGTGATCACGGGGGCGCCAACAAAAGTAATTTAAGGATTGTCTCTAAAGTCTTTTTAGTGCTGTCAAATAGACGCTACCATGTGGGAGAACATGGCCCAAAATTGTTCAGCTTGAAAAGGTGTAGTCAAAATGACATTGGGTCAGCAAGAGTCTCTGTGTGCAGGCAGCTCAGAATAGATATACGATCAGAGAGCTAAGTGAATTCTAGTACCAGCTTTAGACCTTGTTTGCCAGTAATGCAGAAGAACATTTTGCGCTTGCGTTAGTTTGATCAGTCACATGCGCACCCACAGACTCAAGGATGTAGTATAATATAGTATGATGTTGGTGGTCTCATCGATGACGATAGACAAATTATTATTGTTCTCTTATGATCTAGCACAGTGGTTCCTATACTAGGATCTGAGAGCTACAACTGAGAATATAAGAACACATACAGATACTGCTCAGTAGATTTCTAGACTACTAAAGTTAAACCACACTCATATAGCAATGCGAGGAATTGTTAGAGATTGATCTGTTTTCATTTGTTTGAACATTTTCTTTAGTTGCAGTTTCTGTATATTTTCCATACTTGTTTTGCTTCTAACACCTATTATTCTGCTTTCTGATTATTTTTTCCCAAGACCAACCATATAGAGTAAGTTGAGACTTGATCTGATATTTAAACTTACCACATTGGCCCAAATATAGTACAACTTTGCACATAATACAATTTTGCATTTTTAGTGGTGTTTTGCATGATAAATAAAAGGTTTTAAATGTACTTTGAGATACAATAAAAGGCATGATCCCATTTACACTTTGTGTGTCGTATTGGAAATAAAGTGTTAGGCCCATATTTTCTTGACCAACGGCACATTAGGGGTGATGTGGTCAGCATCACACTGATCACCTTTATTTCCAAGACTTGTTCTGGTACCCATTTTTTTAGGTTGAGTTGACCCCAAGATCCATTTGTGTATGAAGGAATATATCACAGCAATTAGTGATTTAACCTAGGTTACTCGACACTTGCCACTGTGCAGTCTCAGCTCCCACTTTGAGGCATAAGCTTATAAAATTTGACAGTTTTTTAAAAGTTAATTGTTAATTGACCTTGATTATTATTTACCTATAGTTTACAGTCTTCATTCATCTATTTCCTCTTCTTTATCTAGCTCATCTTCAATATTTATATTGGAACCAGATTCAGAGTTTAAGATTTTTATTTTTTGCTCCTCGCATATTACTCTTGATTGAAATTTAATATAGTATTCTCGTCTCATTATGTTCACTGAAACCCAGAAGAAGCCAGTTTTTTCAACACAATCACTCACTTGCAGATCTATCATGGGGAATTTTGTTATATCAGTAAAAGAACACAGAATATACCACTAACTAACACTAACTTGCTAGATTAACAATTTAAGGACAATGAAGGGTGTAGAACCTCTCACCCTAACACTTTGTTTTTACTTTTGTTTGTTATTAGACACATGTACAAATTTGTTCCGCTCTTCATAATCATGTAGCATGTCCTTTGTAGAATGTCACTTCCATAACACCACGTCTGAAAGAAACTTGTTCCCTAGCCAAAACTTCAACCTCCATCACAGTCATGCTCAGGCATTCCTTGATATCTTTGTGCCATCATCTTCTTGGTCTACCAGTGCCTCTTTTGCCCGGATCATACCTTCCATCACTGTCCTCTCAAGACTGTTGCGTCTCTTGATGTGACCAAAGTATTTCAATTTTCTGACCACGATGGGATTGATAAACCAGTTCTTCTCCATGTTCAACTCTTGCAGAATGTCTATATTTGTCCTTCTCTGTCTTTTTGTTCTACTACTTATATAATTTGAATTCAGTCAATTTTTGGAAGGATTTTTATATACAAGAACATTGCACTGTATTTGGAGCAATATGTTCTTTTCATTTTCAAAGCCAATATAAGTTTTTAGCACACTTGCATTGAACATTTTTTGTAAAACTACAGACCAAACACATGTCAAATGACCAAGATGACAGTACCATCTTAATAGCAAACAAATTGAAGCTGTAACAATACTGAAAGTCAATACTCGATAAAAACATATATAGATAAGGTGCCAGAGACAGCACCAGGATAAAAACAAAAAGAAACCCAGATTATGGCCACACGGTCATCATCAGAGACAAAGACAAATGAAAACATCTAACAATTCACAAAATAGGCAATCACAAAGGACAGGACAACCAATACCAACGTGAGGCAGCATCAATATGCCAGGAATGTGTGTCTTTCAATATAAATGGATGTGTAGTTGTGTGTGCTAGTGTTTATACTTAATGGCTCATATATTATAATTTCTTGTTTGACCTGCTCTTTCCTAATTGGCATGCTGTGCTACACTCATTCTTAGCCACTCTCTGGTCAAATGTGGCAAGTTATATGTCCTTTGTTTTTGCTTATTTTAGTCAATTATTTTGTGTTTTTGTTTGTTTTTTGTATTTCACAAAGGCCTTATTGCCCTAACGTAGATTTAATTTTTGTTTCTGTTCTGGTGCTGTCTCTGAACTTTTACCTATATATATTTTTTTCAATTACCATCAAGACAGGCAGACGTAAATGATATGCAGTGACTCAGAAAGACTGGTCATTCATTTTCCAATGTTCAAAATATACAGAACTGCATTAGGGTGTCAATTTATAATGTCAAAATAATTACCTGTTTGATTGTGAACAGTTTGCATGTTGTAAGCTACGTTTTCCTCATTTTTAACTTCTATTACTTTTAAACATTTATTTGTTGAATATTTTCTTCCTTTAACTTTAGCATATGGCAACAAACCTATGCCTGAATGGGGAGCTGATTTTGATCAGGTAAGCAGAATTTTAAAGATGTTGAATATAATATTGTGGATATAACTAAAATGTAACATTATTTTATAGACAAAAGAACTACTATAAAATTTGCTCAGTCTCTCTCAGAAAATGATAAAAGGTATGGATGTTGATGGTTCCTACAGCTTGATGGTTGTTATTGTTGTTGTTGTTAGTTTCCCATCGCAAGCGATGATGGCAACATCATCAGACGGTCTTGACTTGTTGATATAACATGTGCTATATTTGGATTATAGTGAAGAAGACATTGAAACAGTATACCAAGATCAATGAGCCGCTGTCCGAGTATCTTGGCAAACATCAGATTGATTTGCAGTATAAAAGGGAGTAAGACATATATGTATCCTCTCACCTTATCTATGCATATATGCAGAATGTATAATGAGAAATATTAGAGAAGACGAGAACGTTGAAAGTTTTGATACATTTACGATTGGCGGGTATGAGATTCCAGAGTTATGATACGCAGACGACACAGTGATACTATCAAGAAGTGCAGAAGGGCTAGAGCAGCTAATTTCAGCCGTAAATGGACATAGCAAAGATCAAAACCTGTTTATAAACATAAATAAAACAAAAATAATTACCACCGACAAAACAAAATGTCAACATAAATTTACAGTAGGTGGTGAGAAAATAGATCAGTTACGCATTTTGAATATCTTGGCTCCAGAATTGACAAAAATGGCGACTGCTCGAAAGAAATCAGAAGACTAGCCATGGCAGTGCAGAGACTAAGCAGCCTGAAGAAATTATGGCAGAGCACCAGTAAAACGACAGAAGTGAAAGTCTTGAGATCCTGTGTTTTTCCTGTAGCAGCAAATGGCTGCGAATCATGGACGATTACCAAAACTTCTAGACAAAGAATCAAATCCTTTAAGTCAAAATGTTACAGAAAAATCCTCATTATACCCTGGAGAGAGAAAGATAAAAATATAGATTTTAGGAAGAGCTGAACATAGAGGAGAACTGGTTTATCAATTCCATTATGGCCAGAAAATGTAAATAATTTGGTCACATCAAGAGACACAACGGTCTTGAGAGAACAGTGATGGAAGGTATGGTGCCAGGAAAATAAGGCAGGTGTAGACCATGAAGACGATGGCACCAAGATATCCAGGAATGCCTGGGTATGACTGTGTCGAAGGCTGGAGTTTTGATATGGGAAAAAGTTTTTTTCAAATAAACTCTGGTTGGTGCAACGTTCTATAAAGGACATGCTACATGATGATGATGAGTGAGGAAGAAACTGTGCTGATCATCAACCTTTCTCTGGTCCCAAGCTACCTTGGACCAGTGACAAGACATAAGTCGAGGTGTCTGGAGATAGCACATGATGCAGATTCTTCATTGGGGTTTACTCCTAGAAGCCTTTCCCGTAAACAGTTATCCTGCAATACATTGGGGGTCTGACATCCAATAGGTTGGAAATGTAGGATGACCAGGACTAAATCTCTGTTCATAAAGAATGGCACAGGAACCTGTAAGTACCAAATAATGTTCAGATATTTACAAAAGTGTTGTCACAGAATGAAAGTGCCATCACAGACTTAAAGTCAAAGCCACTCACATATTGACAGATGCACTGTGTAGCCACAGGAGGCAGTGTAGGTATTCAGCCAAATTGTGAAGATGTGCTTGAACCAAAGATACAAATCACAAACATGTCATCAATGGCAAGGACAACTGATTAACTAGTTGGTTGTTGCTGGTAATCCATTTGTGCCAATTTGACTATAAAATGTCACATGATATAAAGATGAGAAGTATCACAAACTAGATAAACAGCGTTTAAGTAGACAACTGTCAACTCCACACAATCGCTATCTTTATATAAAATGACACAGTAAAATAATGACAAACGCATTAATCTGTCTTGCGTCTAAATGATGAAATACACATCTACTGGTAATAACACGCTTCCAGCCATCCAGCACACCAGTAGCATGTGTATTTTAAGGTTTAAATCAAATCAAGGAAAACCAAAAATAAAATTTATTTTCAACTGTCTTTTGCAAAGTACACAAAAAGTCGCTCTGCTGATTGAACACATTCCTTGTCTATATTCTCTTAGGATCACCTTTTTCAATCCACATTTGATTTAAGTCGCCTGTAATTTGTGGGCATAATTTATTAATTGCAGTGTTCTAATCTAACAGGTGGTTAGAAATTAAAGAGATAGTATTATGATATTATAAATGTTATTCCCATTAGAACATGCAATGGAACAATGTATCTTTTTAGATTATCTGCATATCTCTGGAAAAACTCTGTCCATGTGAAACTAGTTGATACAGCAATAAATGAGGTGGGTCAGATAGTATCAGGGTACCTAAAGCCCACCCCCATTGATAAAATATACCCGATAATTGTTATTTCACCATCCGAGATTTGAAGAAGCGTCACAGCAGAAATTGAACGAGAAAAACAGTCACCCAAAGTCTGGACATCATGTACAGAGCACAAGATTCAAATCCAGACTTAGCTTCCTAAAATCAAAACAGCCCATTCAGACAGATCCTCAAAGTCGCCATATCGAGAGATGGCATAAATTGATGCGGGTTCCAGAGATGGAACTTCGGGAGGAACCTTCCCTTGGACATCATCTACCATACACAACATGGAAGTCGCTGAACAGACTCCGAACTGGTGTATCATTGTGCAAGAAAAATATGAAACGATGGAAATACACAGATGACACGTGTGACTGCGGCGCAATACAGGACCCAGACCACCTGTTGACGTGCGCCAACCTCCAGGAAACATGCAACAGGTGCTATAGGCAAATGACAAGGCAATCCATGTCGCTGAATACTGGATGCATACTGTATAATGTGGTGCATGGACACAGAAGGTAAGTCATCATCATGAAGCATGTCCTTAATAGAACGTCACACCCATTACAGTCTGTCTGAAAGAAACTCTTTCCCTTGCCAAAACTCCAGTCTCCGTCACAGTCATACCCATGCATTCTTGGATATTTTTGTACCATCGTCTTCTTGGTCTACCCCTGCCCTCTTTTGCCTGGCACCATACCTTCCATCACTGTTTTCTCAAGACAGTTGTGTCTCTTGATGTAAGGCAAATAAGTATCTGTGTATCTTGCTTAGATAGAAAATGCCAGACAGTGTTGACATTGCACACACAAGGCAAATTAATAATTTAACAAATCATATTGAGGAAATCGTTTGAGATATGAAAGACACTTAGGTAAGCTTCTGATGTTAATTTTAACATTTCATCAGCTGCCAAGAAATAGGCAGGAATATTTTACCAATGAGATTATTAAAGCTGACAAGGATTACTTTTATAAAAATATTGGCTCATACATAATGAGTTCTATGAAATCCATTAGTATCATTAGGATGATTTACAATGGAATTTGCCGCAGAATGTATTTGTATTAGTCATGTGTCTGGCACAGAGCAGCGACATAAAAATATGAATGTATAACTGTGAAATTATTATTATTTCATCTAGCTTTATTAACTTCATTTATTTATGTATTTTAAAATTAGAAAATGAGATCTGACCTCTTAAGCACATTATACACTTTCTAATTGCTGCACATTCCATCCCAACCCATATGTAAATTGGTACCTGGCTGCAAGGTTTAAGGAGGGCAGGGAAGTGAGGAAAAAAATTTATATTTGTACCAGATAAAAGCTGATATTCTGTACAATGCAGGCTCAAACACTTCATCCGCAACTTAACTTAACATCTTTATACTGGTTTAGAAGAATCTGCAAAGTCTGTATACAACCAGTTTCTTGTAGAGTGGCTAACCGATGTGCGAGTCCATCTTAATAGACTCAAAACACTAGAGCAAAGTAGACCAGCAGCCTGTTGGGCACCATCTATGCTGCTCTTAACAAACTACCTAACCATGGCCAGTGTTGTGCCATGTCACACAGTTAGTTCCCTCTTACAACATTATCTCTGTGGGGCAGTGGTGCTGCTCTTGTCCTTGTCATACACAAAGACCTACGGGACCACATTAACTACATTGGGTGTGTTGTCATTTTTATTACAAGAATGATAGTACTGATGTTAATTCAATGATCATTTTAAAAATAAGTAGTTGTTGAGTTCTGCATTAGCCCATGAAAATCCCAAAGATCAGTGTCAAGAACATACTTTACATATCATTATGTTCTGTTCTTGGAAATATTTCTTCTTTCTATTTATGTAATTTATTTACAGCGAGTAAATTTGAAATCAGCTCTCAAATGGAAGTGTATCTAAACAAGTCAAGCTCCAGTCAACCCTGCTGGAAATGGGTATCTGACGTCTTGATTTTGTTGCTTCTCTCTTACTATTGGGTGTAGAGTTATTCTTTTCATCTTATTATGGCTTATCATTTCTACATGATAAGGTAGCTGTCCCCACACAACTTTCCTTAGTCACCGCTTATGAGATATCCTGACAGGTGTTACTATTTTTTGCTGCCCTTTCTGACCCTCATAACAACATGGCCAGCAAGGGTTAAAATTGGGGATTGCAAGACAGCAAGGAACGAAACTGGTGACTTCACTATACAGAAATTGAGAGTTTGTACAGAAAAGTCTTATACACTCATCCCTATTGGCAGTATATGATGCAAGAATGACTATTTTATTCTTTTGAAAAAAAAATATATTTACTGAATTCACCTTTACTCTAACAGGGCTTAGGAGACCTGTCGATTGCTGACAGTCTAAAGGCAGCAGCTGAAGCCGAACTACAGAACCAACTAAAAAATTCCACAAGTTGTCATCATTCGGAGTCTGATCATCAGAACTCAGAAGCTGACTCAGAATATGTTTTCGATGAAAAATCAGGGCTGTACTACCATTCATCCACAGGCTATTATTGGGATCCAGTGAGTAGTCTTGGCATCTAACTTTTGTGTTAGCTTATGGACATTGTTACTTGCTCTGTTGATTTATGTGTTGTGAATGAAAATTAAAAAGGAAACATATTTTGCTTCAACTTCATCAAAAACATTCAGCTCCCAGTAGAGTTTCTCTCTTCAACAAATACATATTAAGTCTTCTTATCCTGTACCACCAATTCATGATGAAGGACATTCTTCTGTCTTAGATGGCTGAGTTATCTTTGTTTTACTTTACCTGCACATATGCGTGTTTACGTTTTTGTGACAGCACAGACAGCCAAACATATCCTGTAAGACTGTTATATGCTAGCCAATTGTGTACTGAGCACTGGTCCACAGAGACGATCCTCCAATTAAAATGTTTGAAGCCTTGAAGAACATCAACCTTTATCCAGAGAACTGGACTTTACATGCAGACGTAATAGAAACACGGGGTGAATGATAAGAAGGAGACATTCTTAAGACTTCAGTAAAAGCCTTTGATATAAATCTCAAAACTGGGTGCATGTATCTCTTTGTTTACGGTGCAGCGACATATGAGGAATGCGAGTCGCAGCAGAACAACAGAAACAAGCTAGAAAAGCCTATGAAGTGAAGCCTTCACAAGAGGTGAGCATTCCCTGTCCACGATTTTTCCAGACCCGCAACATGCTGTCGGTCACCTTCGTGCACATGTACTGGACATGTTCCAAATTGATGAACAGAGAGAGAGTGGTCTTCAACACCCATGATGGATGAGCAACAACATCTGCAATTTTTATCATGTTATTTTTCTATCCAGTTGGAGCATTGGGCGACCGCAACAGTTCATTTTCTAAGAAGGAAACTGCACATAAGTTCTAACATGCTCATGATGGCTTGACTTCTCAGCCACATTGTTTTATGTGATGAAGCTGCCAGCCTCATGCACAATCTTCTTTAGTTGCGTATTAGAACATGCAAGGAGTTGCAGTCCACCTATTCATGAATTCATTCTTCCTTTTTTGTATATGGAGTAACAACTATCTAAACATTTGTGTTTTATTCATTCATTCTTCCCTCATTTTGTACTGCAATAGGAAAGAAGTCAACAAAAACCAGTGGAGCAATAGATCAACCAAAGGAAATGAGGTTGGATAGGACACACTCTATGTAAAACACCATCAAATGTGGCCAGACAGGCCCCGATAAGGAATCCACAGGGAAATAGGAAAACAGGTAGACCAAGACACAGCTGGAGAAGAGACTGTGAAAAAAATGTCAATCCTGCACATAAACTGGAAAGAGGCAGAAAGGGTGGCTCAAGACCAAACTTTTTAGAAGAGGGTTGTCAATGGCCTTTGCCCCGAAAGGAGTGACAGGCATTGATGTTGATGATGAAGAAAGTGCTAGCAGTGCAATTGACCTCTTGCACCACTCCATTATTGTGCTAATGCTGTGGTGGTTTCTATAGTACTTTATTTGACATGGTGAGGTTGTCAGGCTACCTTCACTATCTTTAATGACATCCATAGTGGAGTGCAGTGGTTCTACTCTTTCCTCTCCAGTAAAGGATTCTGGGATACATATAAGAAAGCAATAGGGCTGTTATTTTTCACAGATTTCAGTGTTGAAAAATGGAAACACATAAACAGCTATCAGTCCTAAGGATATCCTGTTCCACACTGCGAAATCCCCAAGCCAGTATCACCAGGCGACCACTGTCAGGGAGCCCACGGGGAAAAAGAGGCAAAGGATGAAGAACACACAGAAACAAGACCTAGAGGTAGTTACAAGAAAAACCTATACTCCGTCATCGGAAAAGAAGATTGTTGAGCACAACTTTTCTCTGTTTCATCTATTTCAGAATTCTGGATTATTCTATGACTACACATCTGGCACATACTACCAGTACAATGAGGCAACTGGAGAATATGCGGTGCATTCGCAGGTTGCTGCAACAGTACAGTCCCATACTTCCTCGGAGAATGAAGGCATTATTGATAAGGTTCATCAGTCCTTTCATTCATCAGAAGATTCACTCATCTGTTTACTAATATATTCATTCATGTATGCCACTTGTTTAGCTCCTCAGCTTGATATCCTTGTGTTAATTTGCTTTTTGCCCTTATTATGGGAGCTTTGGAAACTTGAATGTGTTGTAATATATGACTCTTGGTTCATTATGACATTCTTCCATCTTCTTCCTCTTCGTTTATTCTCATATCTTTTTCTCTCATAAAATTTGCTTTCTATCTCAGGCTATTCTTGTCTTCATGTTTTTTTTTAAAAGTTCATTAAACAGATAGTCTAGAATCTATTCATAGTCTGAATTTTGTTGCTTTTTATTGAGTAGTATGTTTCTATTGCATCAGACTCTGAGTGTTCTCTGTTCTGTTTTGTTCCTGAGACTACATTTTCTATTAATTGTCTGTACTTCTCCTCAGTTTAGGTTTTGCTTCCTCTGACTTTGGCTAGTCTGTCTTCCTCCCTATTTCCATGTATCTTGCAGTGGTTAGTGTTGTTGTTTGAATCTACTTGCTCTGAGTTGAATTAATGCTTTACCTTTATTTGGTAGCGAGTTATACTCGTTTTCATACATCCCAAAGTGTACTTGAGAAGGTGGACCGATTTTCCTGACTAGTGTAAAGTGAGGCTCTTCTATGGGATTACAGTGCCGATCCCCATCATATTGACTGGACAGTTGTGACAGCCTGTTTTGAGGAACATGGATGGAGATGTGAGGTGGAGTCTTGATTAGTATGCTTCACCTGGCCCTGATTACTCTTCACTCCATATGCAGTGGGTTGGAATCAACTGTACCTTTACACTCTTGAAATTGTACTGACCTTTGGGCCAGAAAAATACAATTACTCACCTGGAAGTTTGAAACCCTAATTCCATTCAAAGTACTCTCCTTGGGGCTCCTCACACTTCTTCTAGTAGTCCCGTAATTTTTTAAAGCACTTCAGCAAGACCTTTTTCAGAATGGAGTACAGCTGGGTCGTCACATTCTGCATAATGTCTTTTCGTGTCTCAAATCAGGTCCCTTGTGGAATTTTCAGCTTGGGGAACAGCTAAAAATTGCAAAGGGCCATGTCAGGAGAAAAGATTGTTGTTTTCAGAGTCCAGCATGAAGATTGTTGTTTTCAGTCCAGCATGAAGATTGTTGTTTTCAGTCCAGCATGTCCTGTGAGAATTCCAGACAGAGTTTCTTCTGTTCCTTCATTAGCAGCTTCGGCATGAATTAAGCTGACACTCAGCATAGCCAAATCCTTGTTTAAAATGGAGTGTACTGAACCAATGCTTGTCGCCACCTTGTCTGCAAGTAATTTTTTGAAGTACTTCAGCAAAACCTTTTCCAGAATGGAGTACAGCTGGATCGTTGCATTCTGCATAATGTCTTTTCGTGTCTCAAATCAGGTCCCTTGTGGAATTTTCAGCTTGGGGAACAGCTAAAAATTGCAAAGGGCCATGTCAGGAGAAAAGATTGTTGTTTTCAGAGTCCAGCATGAAGATTGTTGTTTTCAGTCCAGCATGAAGATTGTTGTTTTCAGTCCAGCATGTCCTGTGAGAATTCCAGACAGAGTTTCTTCTGTTCCTTCATTAGCAGCTTCGGCATGAATTAAGCTGACACTCAGCATAGCCAAATCCTTGTTTAAAATGGAGTGTACTGAACCAATGCTTGTCGCCACCTATAAAGCCAAGGTCTGTACTTGGTTAAGGACTTCATCATTTCGGCTTGTTGAAGGAAAACCGGAACATGATCCGATCTCCACTGATGTGCAGCCATCTTTTAAGTTTTTGTACCATTCTTTAATTTGTGTGATGCTCATGGTGTCATCACTGTCAGCCTGTTGAATCTTCCAAATGGATTCCACTTAGGTATTCCCTAGCATTTGGCCAAATTTGAGGCAACATCGGGGCTTAATAATTTCCGCCATTTTATGTTCAATGAAAACTCGACGGGTACTTTCTACACTCAACACTCAAAGGCTGTCTCCCAGCGACTGACGCAATCTGTGGGTGGGAAAAAAATCACGCATGCGCATTATGTCCCCTATGTGTTCTTGGCGATGGACACCACCCATGCTTCATTTGTTTCCGCAGAAAAAATTAAGGTCATATACTTTTTGAACATAACTTGTAGTTGATTTTTGTGGGTGCTTCTGACAGGCTATTTCATTTTTTTAATGGTTTTTTTTATGGCCATTGAAATAGATAGACTTCTGATCACACTTGTTTAGCTTATTGTGTACTGTACTTGATAAACATCTTTTTGTTATATGTTACTGGTTAGCACAGTCAACATTACTGTATTCTCGGTAGACCCAAATGAGGTCATCAGTAATGTTCAGTGGATGGTGTATTCTACAGCCTGCTGGTTATACACACTCATGATTCCTCCTCTCGGATAATCATTCCTTCTTGAAGTATATTTTATTCCATATTCATGCAATATGATTAATTATTATGAATTATCAACTTTATTCTAGTGTTACAATATGCACTTTAATTTTCAACTATAGTAATATTCGTGAAAATTGTACCAGAAAAAAAAAATTAAATTTTTTCAGCTTTATGAATTCCATATTTTGGATATCACAATTTCACAATTAACATCTTTTAGAAACAAAATGATTACGTTATTTAAAAAAAAAAAAATTATTTTCTATAATTACAAAAATAAGTTATGACTGCCAGTATAATGATTACATTAACGTTAGACTATAGACCAAAACTACATTTTTGTAGATTTCAAACACCCAATCTTGTGAAACGGTCTTTGAAATCTTAGTAAATTTGTTATATCACATTTGCCATTTATTGTTTTTTCAGCTATATGCAATCAAGGCAAGCTTTTCTAATGACATAGACAACTTATCATCAACGTTTTCAACATTGAAAATTCATCTTCAAAGATACAAGAAACATGCTCTGGGTAATTTTAGATTAATGTGTACCTTTCTCTTGTTCTATTATCAACAATATTTATTTTTCATTTGTTTCAGATAAAAAGCAAAGGACACAAGAACAGTAGCAGAGTCAAGGATGATGAATCTAAAAGTGCAAAGAGAAAATTGAAGAAGCGCGTAAAGTCTTCAAATTCGCCAGAAACGAAACACAGAAGAAAACTCAAAGAGAAGGAAGTAAAGAGAGATGCAATAATTAATCAGGATATGCATAGCAATAATGAAGAAGGAGAGTTAAAGCAGAAAGAAAAATTAAATGCAGAAGATAACGATGATGAAGAATTCAAAGGAGAAGTCATTGCTAAGGTGGATGAGTCCAGTGAATGTGACAGTGAGTCATCATCAGGCAGCCTGGCAACTGGTGAATCAGAACTGATGTCAGAACCAGAATCAGGGGAACTAACCAGTGAGAGCTCTTCATCTGATGTGGAAATATTAGAAATAGGAGCTCAACCAGTACTGTATGATGGAAAAACAGGTCTATACTCAGTAATAAGATAAATATCACAGGCTCTTCTGTGTGTCTCTGTCTTCACTCTCCTAATTTTAAAAATAAAAAACAGGTCTATACTCAGTAATAAGATAAATGTCACAGGCTCTTCTGTGTGTCTCTCTTTTCACTCTCCTAATTTAAAAAATAAAAAACAGGTCTATACTCAGTAATAAGATAAATGTCAAGGCTCTTCTGTGTGTGTCTCTCTTCATTCTCTTAATTTTAAAAACAAATCTTTCGACTCTCTATCAACATCACTATTCATCTATTGTAACTGTAGTAGGATCAGGACCGTGTCACTAACATTGAGGTTCTCTCAAGGACTGACATATCCAGCATCCATGCAGTATTACAGAAGGGACAACTGGGATGGGTCTGACATCCTTTATGTATGCCTGATGAATGGCTCCAGAAGAGGCTCCAGTAAGGCGAGTTGAAGGAGGGATGGCACATGGTAGGGCTGCCAAAGTTTGTTTGCAGTTTGTTGAGCCAGTTCACGCCATACGTCTCAATTTTTCACCAGGGTGTTAATTTCATCTATAGACCTTCGCTTCCACTATTTTATATTGTCCTCCAATCTCTTTTTTCGGTCTCTCTCTTCCACGCTTCCCAGGCGCAGTGCCTTGCAGGATGGTCTTGGTCAGCCCCACCGATCGTGATATATGTCCATACCATGTAAATTTTCGTGTTTTTACCTTAGTCAATAGGTTTTTATACTGACCTAACTCCTTCCTAATAATTTCAAGAACACTCTCATTTATAACACTATCCAGAAATGAAATGCCAAGAATTCTTCGCAAGTATCTCATTTCCATTGCGCAAATTTTACGTTCTAGTGCAGACGTCAGAGTCCTAGTCTCACACTCGAAGAGGTATACCGAGGTGACCATTGTATGCATTAAAGTCAGCTTCGATTCAAGGCAAATGTGTTCTTGTCTTTCCAGATTATTTGCAGTCTGGTCATGGTGACCATGGTCATTGTTGTTCTTGACTGAATTCTGCTCTAGAGATCAGGGCCCCCCCCCCAAATTCATTTCTGCTCCCAGATATTTTAACCGCGTAACACTTTCCAGAAGTTCACCTTTGACCATAATCAGGTTTGAAATACCTTCTGGGGCGTTGACCGTGATCTTATTCTTCTTTGCACTGATTTCCATCCAAAATTTCTGGGCAGCATTGTGCAGGTTTGTGACTAGCCTTGCGAGTTCAGATTCTGTTCCAGCCAGACCGGTAATGTCGTCGGCAAACTGGAGGTTGGTGATTATACGTCCACCTATACTAACCTTCCCTACGTGTTCATCCAATGCTTCTGACATAATGCATTCTAGAAAAACATTGAAAAGTGTCGGCGAGAGGAGACACACCTGACGCACGCCGGCTGTCATGTGGAACCATTGACCTGCGGTCTCGTTGAGATAAACTGCACTACTGGCATTGGAGTATAGTTTCTCAATGACATGGGTGTGCCGCCACGCTATCTTGTACTTGCGCAGAGTTTCCCATAGGGACTCATGTCCCACTCTATCAAAAGCCTTTTTAAAGTCAATGAAGACCTGGTGCAATTTCTGTTTGTGGTGAGTGTATTTTTCACTGATCAAGCGCAGGTTAAAAATTTGTTCTGTTGTGCTTCGATGAGCTCTGAAACCTGCTTGTTCTTCCGCAACAATTTCTTCTGCTTGTGGCTGCAGTCTGTTAAGAATAACCTTGAGCATAACTTTACTGCCTTGGCTAATCAGACTGATGGTTCTGAAGTTCTGACACTTTTGGAGGCTACCCTTCTTTGGTATCACTTTGATCAATGATTGTGGGCTATTCTCCTATCACTATGATCAATGATTGTGTCCAGCTTGTGGGCCATTCTCCCATCTGCCATATCATGTTACAGATTTTGTTAGAAATTCTATCGCCACTGTCCCTCCAAGAATTAATAGTTTACCTGGTGTGCTATCCACTCCGGTCGCTTTACCCTTTTTAAGAGATCTAACTTCCACCTCAACTTCTTCATGCATGATGCTACAGTTATTTTCTTCTTGTTGGTCTGCTGGGGTTTCATCTATAGGATCCCTGGGGGATCCTCTAGGGATCTGTGGCATAGGTGTGACATATTTCCTTCTGCGCTGCATTGCCATCACAATCTTTAAGTTAGGTATCCATTTATGTTGGAGTTACTAAATCTGAGAGGTAAGGTGTGGGTCTCTCAAGAAATTAATGAACAAAAATATGAAGCATTGGGGCCTTCGAATTCTGCAAGTTTCCAGCATCCCCTGGTCTCAACTGGAGGTGAAACGTATTGCTTAGAGATGGACAATAAAACTTGGAGGTTCTGTGCACATAAAAGAACCCATGGAGTTGAAAATCGGAAAGAGCAGGCTGTTAGACATTGTCCGGGCAGAGTTTGAAATAATAGAAAAAATGAAATTGCACCCGAATATGCCACCTATCCAGACCTACTAAATCTGAAAGTAAACTTCAGAAAAATAATGTTGCATATTATGCTAGCTCCAGTCGTCTTGTCTAACAAGTCTTGCCGCTGTACTGAGGTAGCTCAGGATGAGAAAGTGCGGTGGATGGTAGCACAAATCTTCCTCATTTAAATTTTAGTTGTAGCTCAAGTCACAGTGTAAAACTTTAGACAATTTGCAACAAAATCTCTCTATCCTGATCACTTGTGATGGACTTCTTCTGCGATCATTGCTCATTTAGACTGGGACTACGGATTTTTCAATAAATTCTTCTTGTCTTTTTCAGGGTCTCAATACCGTTGTACAGTTTCTCCTTGAGGAGAGTCGGCGTGGGTCATATCCTTTTCCACAGATCTGTGTGCAGGGGGCAGTCTTGAAGTACATGTGCTGATGTAATATCTACCAGGCCGTAGTAACAAAGGCTGGTGGTACCGATCTTAAATTTGGTGAACAGGTGGTAACTTATTCTGTTGTGGTCAGTTCGGAGACAGAGTGTGATAACTTGGTCTTTTCTGGACAGTTGGTAGTATCCGTCATCTGCGTCGTGTTTTGGGTGTTCTTCCTGCCACTTTACAAAGTATTGCCCTTTTATTCTGGCTTTTGCTTCTTTATAGTTGACTAGGTACTCTTCCTGTATCAGTTTTGCTCCCTCTTGGACACATTGTTGACCTCCTCATTTCCTTTGATGTTACGGTGTGACTATATCCAATGTATCACTACTTTCTGGAGCCTTGAGATATTTTCTGCAATTTTTTCAGTTCAGTGTTCTTGTGGTGTTTGAGTGCCATTATGGCTGGCTGGGCATCAGTCAGTATCACGATTTTCTCACATGTATGGTTTATGTGTTGTAGAGTCATTTCTGCTGTGGTCTTAACAGCTTCAGTTTCAGCTC
This sequence comes from Ariolimax columbianus, assembly GCA_036924085.1. NCBI lineage: Eukaryota > Metazoa > Mollusca > Gastropoda > Stylommatophora > Arionidae > Ariolimax > Ariolimax columbianus. The sequence continues at coordinate 69,408,599 of JAVGWX010000001.1, read as the reverse complement.
TGAAGATGCTTGATAACTTGCATGTGGATATATACTTGGGTACCTTCTCCTTGTAGCTGAGCCATCTGTATAAGCATGTCCACCTGTCTGCTGGATAGTTAGCGTCTGTGCACTTTTCTGTGATAGGCCTTCTCTCCAGGTCTGTCTACACTCTTTTTTGATTGACCTCTTCTATTTTTCCTATTAACTCTGAGAGGATGCATACCCAGGGGAGAGTAGTGTTGACTGACAGACAGTATGGGCCTTGGTTTTGTTTGTGACAGCACATCATGTTTAACTGATCCATTTAAATTGAAGAGCAAAATGGTGAGGATTAACAGCTATTAAATTAGTAAAAATGCTATCTAAATAAGTTTTATATTTCTTCTGTAATGCGAAGACGTAGTAATATTTTATAATTATTTTTCCGTCCAGAATTAGCACAAGACTATCCACCATGCATACGGGTGATTGTACAGAGCTCTGAGCACCTGAAATGTGGATCACTGTACATTATAACATGTACTGGTGGAAGCATTGGCCGTGACAAAAACAGAGGTCATGCTATTGAAATAGATGACATCAATGTCAGCAAGGTAAGAATCAGATCATGTTTGATCACATCAGAGAAATGACATCAAGAGAAATAATATTTGTATTTAATGTCAATAGGGAAAAAAAGAAGCAATCATTATGTCAATTTCTAATTTTGAGTGGCTGTATATGACTGAGAAATAAATTCTACTGACGTAGTACTGCAGTAGTCTCTTTCAATCATGAAAGACCTTTGATGGATAAAGAAAATTCTACTTATAGTTTTTGTTGTCTTTCTTGTTGCGGTGTTGTTGCTTCACTCGGCCGTGTTGCAAGAGCTTCTTTTCACCAAGCGTGAGGTGGCTCTTCAGGGTACATCTCTATTTGGATCAGTCTGCAGCTTCGTCTTCCCAGGATGTCAGACTTATGTCCAGGGTCTTCATATCATGTTTACACACTTCTTTGAACCTCAACTGTGGAGGGCCAACTGTTTTCTTGCCATCCGCTAACTGCCCATAGGGGATATATTTAGGAATGCGACTATCTTCCATGCTAAGAATATAACCAAGCCATCGTAGTCTTTGCTGTCTAAGGAGAATGCATGCTTGGGAGACGAGTGCAAGAATGTACCTCTGCATTTTCACTCTGTCTCTCCAAGAATGTATCGTGGGCGCTGTAGATGGAAGGTGTTATGCATGTGCTCTTGCTTGGCATTGGTTGCCCAAGTTTAGCTACCAAATAGGGACGTACCCAGGAAACATGCATTATGCACCATGATCTTGGTCTTAATTGTGAGTTTCTTGTTTTCCCAAACACCTGTTGTGAGGTGAGAAAATGTAACAACAAATTTGCCAATGCGAATGACTACTTTTTTAACCTAAATAGAGCTTGTCATTGATGAGGGACTCCCAGATATGTGAATTGATGCACAGCTGCCAGGTCATAATTATATATGCTAAAGAGTTGATGTTGCACCTACTACCTGTCCCAGCACATTTGCATTCTTGAGACTTATTGTGAGACAAAAATCTTTGCAAACCTCAGAGTATTTATCTCCAAAGTTTCTGCTAATTGTGGGTGACGAATGCAGCGGAAAGCAGTTCCCTAATGGAGACCTCCCTGATCTTCGTTTTTTGGCCTTGAGCCTGGCAAGATTAAACAGCCGACAATCCGACTTAATGTGAAGACAGATTCTTTCATTTGCGTTATCAAATACATGCTTCAGTAACAGAGCAAAGAAGATTCCGAACAGTGTTGGTGCCAGGATACAGCATTGCTTAACACTACTGTGAATACCAAATGGTTGTGATATGATACCATCAAATTGGACTATTATTTTCATGCCTTCATGTGGCGATATTATTGTTCGTAGATGTCTGCTTAGACAGCCTAATTTACAGAGAAATTTAAAGTCCATACCTACTAACAAATCAAAGGATAAAAAGTAACCCATAGCATTAGTGCCATTGGGGCGTGAGATGTTAGCGATCTCACATTTTAAAGGCTCGGCTATATGAGAGTGGTTGCCATCTCCTCTCCCTCGCTGCTTTTACTTCCCGGACTGAACCGGTACTAATTTAAGGCTGGGTCGACCCGGGAGCCGTTGCAGTCTGGAAAAACATTTCCGCCTCAACTGGGGAATGAACGCAGGCCCACTCAGATGCGAAGCCAGCTCGCTAACCACTGGGCTACACGGCTCCCTAAATGATAAAGAAGGAGGATAATGTTGCTGGTGATGAAACGCTTTCATTTTTCTTCTACAGCTGCATGCTCAAATTACATATGACTATGAAAAACACAACTATACTCTCTTGGACAAAGGCAGTCAAAATGGCACAATTTTGAATGGTAACAGACTACCGCAGGTATGTTTTCACTGTCTTATTTGGCCGCAGTAATTATTTGAACTTCATTATGTAGAAGAGTGGTACTCAAACTTTGTTGTATCGTATCTTTGTTTCAATGTCACTGGGGAGTTGTGATGGAGGAAGGTTCATAACTTAGGTATTTTAAAAGTTATTGGTGAATAACCAAATCTATTTTAACCAACACAAGTCATATATTGATTCCACGAACATGAGTCATATATTGACATCCGCCAACGTCAGTCATATATTGACATTCACTAACATGAGTCGTATATTGGCATCTACCAACATGAGTCATATATTGACATCCACCAACACCAGTCATATATTGACATTCACTAATATGAGTCATATATTGACGTTCGCTAACATGAGTCATATATTGACATTCACTAACATGAGTCATATATTGACATCCACCAACACCAGCCATATATTGACATTCACTAACGTGAGTCATATATTGACATCCACTAATACGAGTCATATATTGACATCCCAAACATGAGTCATACATTGACACCCACAAACATTAGTCATATAATGACACCAACAACATGAGTCTTATATTGACATCCTCCAACATAAACCACATATTTGTCATTCACCAACATGAACCACATATTGACATCCACCAACATAAACCACATGTTGACATCCACCAACATAAGTCATTTATTGACATACAAACAAGTCACTCAAAAATGTAAAATGATAATGTTATGTTTACTCAGCTTTATTGTATTGCGTAGAAACATGGATGATGAACAAACAAAATTTATGCCATTTAAAATATGATAGAAAAATAGGGCACATCTCCTGGAAAGAAAAGAAAACAAATAAGGAAGTCTTGAAGAAATGAATTAGAAGTGCAATAAGAGTTGTTGAACGAAATTAGATTCAAACAGTTAAAATATTTTGGTTAAATAAAAAATTTATTAAAAAAAAGGCGGAGGGCAAACATACCAGTGAATAGCATCAGGAGATGGACAGCACAAAGCTTTACAGATTTTACTATCAAGACAAGAGACAAGATGTGCTGAGTTTTCGGCTGCAAGCAGTTACTTTGGTCTCACAATCAACACTAGGAAAAAGGAGGTGCTCTTTCAGTCTGCCCTGGGGAACCGTACAAAGAAACAAACAATACTGTACAGAACCAACGTCTCCAGACAGTCGCTAGCTTCACCTATCTAGGTAGTGTCTCACCATATAGGCATATATATCGACTGAGGTCAATAACAGGGTTGCTAAGGTGAGTTCTGTGTTTTGAATGCTCCAAGCCCACCAAATAGAGACCTATCGCTCTCGAGTATGGAGGTCAGAGACTCCAACTGCATAGTAGTTGGAGATTTCAACAGCCACTCGGAGAGATGGGGATACTCTGACACAGACAGCAGAGGTGACGAAGTGGAAGATTGGGAGATAGATGCAAATCTCTCCCTAATCAATAGGCCGGAGGATAGCCCTAGCTTCTATTCAAGAACATGGCATACCACCTCGACTCTAGATTTGGCCTTCTCCACACAGGACATACACCATAAAATAGACCGCCAGATGCTAAACCAACTGGCAGGTAGCGACCACAGGCCGATCAGGCTAACCATTGACATGGAAGTAGGCCTACAGGAAACAAAACCGCTCCCACGTTGGAATTACAAACGAGCCGACTGGGACAGATTTGCAATCCTGACAGATGGGCTGTGTGAAACCATCAACACACGAAACACCAAAATGAAGCCCATGGTAGAGAGCCTAAGCAAGGCAATAATGCAAGCCGCCACTGAAACCATCCCAAGAGGAGCTAGGAAAAACTATAAGCCCTACTGGAATGATGAGTTGCAGAAAGTGGAAGATGCAGTAACAAATGCTAGGAACATGGCAGAGCGAGAAAAATCCATGGAGGCAAACATCGCTCTCAAAGCCGCCGCGGCGAAGTACAAACACACGCTCAAGCAAACAGCAAGAGAAAGCTGTAAAAATAAAACGGAAAGTCTAAACCTGGACAAAGACGGGAACAAGCTATGGAAGCTAGTCAGAGCCATGAACGACGAAACCCCGTCAAATAAACAAATTACTATCAAGCAGGGAGAGAACTTGATCACAGGTAAGAAAGCCGCAAACGCCATTGTCGATCACTATGCCAGAGCAAACCACATCGAGGTCCCTGCAGATAAGCATACAGACATTAGCGAAGAGCTAAAGGGACACGAAAACATGAATACGGCACCTGAAGAGCACATGATGGCCAAACTAACAATGCGCGAAATGGAAGAGGCTATGAGAACACTAAAGAAAAGGAAATCTCCCGGAAAAAACGGGATAACAAACGAAATGCTGATGGGGCTGGGCCAAACAGCGAAGAGGAAACTGCTATCGGTCCTGAACCAAAGCTGGAAAAGGGGAATTGTACCACAGGCATGGAAAGACGCAATACTGGTACCAGTACCAAAAACAGGAAAGGACAAAACAGATCCAAATGGATACAGGCCCATAAGCCTACTGAGCTGTGTCGGCAAGCTGATGGAACGGATGATAAACACCAGACTGATGTGGCATCTGGAAGAAAAACGAATACTAATTCCACAGCAAGCCGGCTTTAGACAGCACAGATCCACTGAGGACCAGGTCATCCTCATAGCCCAGGAGATAGAAGATGCCTACCAGGCACAGAAACACACAGTAGCTGTTTGGGTGGATCTGGAAAAGGCATTTGACAAAGTCTGGAAAGATGGACTTAGAGTCAAGCTAAGAAGAAGTTATGTTTGTGGGAAGATGTACAAGTGGATCAACCACTACCTCAAACAAAGAACGGCCAGAGTCCAAGTACAAGGGCAGATGAGCAAAAAGGTGACACTCGAGCAGGGAGTACCCCAAGGGGGAGTACTGTCACCCACACTCTTCCTGGTATATATAAACGATATTACAGAGAATATACCAAGAACAGTCCATAGCTCAATGTTTGCAGACGATCTGGCTATGTGGACCTCTGAAAAGAATCTCACCATAGCAAGAAATCGGATGCAGACGGCCCTAACATCGCTGGAAGGGTGGGCGAACTCATGGCTGGTCAAAATAAACGAGGAGAAAACCACATGCACAATATTCTCGCTTTCATTAAAACCCCAAAGTACCAAATTAAGTCTAAATGGCAAATTCCTGCAGCCAAACGACAACCCAACCTATCTGGGAGTCACATTTGATCGGCGCATGACATGGAAAAGTCAGATTGAGAGAAACCGAATGAAAGCCAGAGAAAGAATGGCAATCATGAGGAAACTTGCTGGCACTAGCTGGGGAGAAGACGAAGGCATACTAAAGAAACTGTACACTGGAAGAGTGAGACCAGTTCTCGAGTATGGCATTGCGGCATGGACAACAGCAGCGAAGGCGAACTTCGATAAAGTTAACAAACTTCAAAACCAAGCCATGAGAATTATAACAGGTGGCATGAAGTCAACGCCAATTGTAGAACTTGAAAAGATTTCAAAACTGCAATCCATGACCGATAGAAGAGACTGCAGAGCCCAGCTGCAGTCAGAGAAACTCCGAAGACTGACCGACCATCCAATGCACCAGAGACTAAACAATTTGGGAAATGGGAAACTAAAGCGGAGAAACTTTGCAGAAATAGCCAAAGCAAAGATGCACGAAGATCCCATAAACGCACTAACAACACCAAAACCCATCACTACTGTACGAAAACCTACCTGGAGGCAGGATATATTTCCAGAGGTGGTAGAAAATATACCAGGTATTGCAAACAAAAACTGCCAGACTGAAAAAGAAAGGAGAGATACTACCCTAAGCTTCATAACGAAAAGCTACCCAAGCATGGACTGGACCCATGCATACACCGACGGCTCTGTAACAAACACAACACAGAACGGAGGGGCAGGAGCATTCCTGAACCTACCAAATGGCAGAAAAATAACACTGTCATTCGCTACTGGTAAGTACACAAGCAATTTCAGAGCGGAGGCAGAGGCACTGAGGGCGGCAGTGGAAGAAATGGTGACACACAGTGAAAATGAGAGCCATATAGTCCTGCTGACAGATGCTCTCGCCGTAGTCACAGCGCTAAAAAGCCAGAAAAACACTGAGCTTAATGACTTAAGAGCAGCACTCTGCAAACTGTGCCAGCAGTCCGCACCAAAAAGGGTAGTGGTACAGTGGGTCCCATCACACTGCAACATCCAAGGCAACGAGGAGGCAGACAGACTGGCAAAAGAAGGTGCAAGACTACCACAAACAGATACCAGTATGACGTACGAAGAGTCAAAATGGCTTATCAAAGCCAGATACATGACCAAATGGGAAACCGAACATACTGGTTACACCAAAAACGATGCCTATTACCAGTTGAACCGAAGAGAGCAGGTCGTTGTCTTCAGACTTCGCACTGGCCACAATAGACTGAGGTACCACCTATTCAACAAATTGAAGATAGGGTGTACCGACGAATGCCCGTGCGGTACTGGTAAAATGACCGCTGAACATCTGCTGCAGAACTGCCCGACATACGAGGATCAGAGAGAGCAGATGTGGCCATTACCAGTGGAACTGCAAGACAAGCTCTATGGCAGTGGCGTCAGCCTCAGGATGACCGCCGCTTTTTTCGAAAAAATAATGGTTTCTGTCTGACTGTGTACGCAGAAGAAGAAGAATGCTCCAAGCAAACATCTGGAACCAATAAGGCATCAGTGTCACCACCAAGGTAAAGTTGTATTGTGCTGTAGTGTTTTCCACTATGCTGCATGCCTCTGAGACATGGACAGTGTATAGCAGATATGCCAGATAGCTCAATCTTTTTCACTTGAGATGTCTGCATAGACTGCTCAGGATTAGGTGGCAGGATAAAGTGCCTAACTTTAGAATTCTTAGCAACACTAATATGTTGATCATCCATACACTTCTGCAAATACCTCAGGTAAGATGGATGGGACATGTTGTTTGCATGCTAGATGAGCACATCCTCAAGCAGCTGTTGCATTGTGAGCTCACAACAGGCAGACGCCCACCAGGGAGGCATAAGAAGTGCTACATAAACTTCTTGAAACTGTCTCTGAAGAGTTTCAATATTGATGTCACCTCCTGGGAGATGCTTGCACTAAACCGAACCACCTGGCATGCTAGTATCACCAAAAGTGCACAGATCGCAGACAGATGGGGCACCAAATAAGATGGGAAAGTAGCATGACCAGGATCAAATCTTTTTGTTCATAACGAATGACAGAAATAATGTTCCAGATATTCACAAAGTGTTGTCACAAGATGAAAGCCACCCACATAGTGGCAGGTTACAGTGTTACTATTCTTTGCTCTCCTGTTGGGCCCCAGCAACACTCTGATGCTTTCAGAAAATGGCAAAGTGTATTTATGATGATGGTTGATGTAGGTTTCAGGCTATATAACTCTTTATCTGCCCTCTCAGAAATTTCTCTTTACTAATTCTGTGATTGATTCCAAATTCCTGTAATCTTAGGATATTTGTTGAACAGCATCCATTAATTTGTTTCAGCATATGTCCTCCCTGCCTTTCCAAAGCAGGAATATCTGCTCATTCATTGCATGAGCCTCATCTTGATCAATATCAGATGTAATAGTCTGGGTTACTTTCTTGCAAGCCGCTACACCCCTAGGCTAGACTAAGTAAGATGTAATGTCGTGAATTTTAAGATACGAGGCGTGTTCAAATGAAACCGGATCAAACTGCAACAAGTGAACATACGTACGATGCGCATGGTGACATCACTTCTGGTGTAAACAGCACATACCAACCATCAAGTTAGCAAAATTTCATTATTCTCAGACTCCTAGTTTCCTCAGCAGACTGTTGAAAACATGGTAGATGTGATATGGAATTCGTCCAGAATTGATCAGCAAGTGATGTTTCAGTTTCTAATGGCTGAAGATTGTCGACCAGTTGACATTCATAGCAAAATGCAGGCTGTGTATGGTGACAAAAGTGTGTCGTAGACAACAGTGAAGAACTGGACAACGATGTTTAAAGAAGGATGTGAGTTAATGCAACAATATGCACCTGACCTGGTCTCAGAAGATCTTTCGTTACATCACGTGCTTCTTTAAATATTGTTGTCCAGTTCTTCACTGTTGTCTTCGACACACTTTTGTCACCATACACAGCCTGCATTCTGCAATGAATGTCAACTGGTTGACATCCTTCAGCTGTTACAAACCGAATCACCGCTCGCTAATCAATTCTGGTCGAATTCTGTATCACACCCGCCATGTTTTCAATAGTCTGCTGAGAAAACTATGAGTCGGAGAATAATAAAATTTTGCAAACTTGGCGGTTGGTATGTGCTGTTTACACCAGAAGTGAGGTCATCATGAGCATGTTCACTTGTTGCAGTTTGATCCGGTTTCATTTGAACATGCCTCGTAATACTTCAGGAATTCCTTTCTGTATGCTGCCTTGTTAGTGCTCTGTTGTTAACTTTTACTGAATTTGCCTCAGGTATTGTATTTGTATTCTCATCGGTGTATTTGTTGTGTTAACACCAGTTTTTTGCTATAGAAATGACAAAATTGAAAACGAGGCCTAGTTTGACTTTAAACAATTTGTTTCTCTGTTTCACGTAGATCTGGAAGGTTATTCCATTATTGAAGGTGATGAAGTTAAGTTGTTGCACCTGAATTTTCTGAGATATATATGTTTAGTTTGTTTATGTAGATGTTATAAATACGTTTATAGTGGAAACTAACAGATATACCGTTCTGGCTAGGATCACTATCAGTGCTTTGTGGCAATTTCTTGGTTTTGAAAAACAACTGATGTACCAAAAAATGGGTAAGTCTAATTGTTAGTGATGTAATTAAAAAAATGTGGAAACTATTTTAACTAGTGCTTTCATTTCTCTTTGGTCTCTTGATCCGTCCCATCCTGGTAATTTAGTAGTGGTGGCTTTGTAAGGAGAGAACAAGGAACAAGAAGAAACAGAAGTATATTATCTTTTAAACCGTACCTTGAATTCTTTTAGAACACTTCAGAGATCGATGGGTGTGACTTGAATCATGATGATGTACTACAGATAGGAAGCACAACATTACTGCTGCACATACACAAGGGGCATGAAACATGTGACAGCTGTGAACCCGGGCAAGTGCAAGCCAAACTTAAGGCAGAAAGTCTTATTAAAAATGGTCAGTTCTTCCGTTATCATTATATGTCACTATCTTTATTGAATTAGTTACAATTGCTGGAGTCCATGGGAAAATTGTATTATCATCATGGTATCTGATTGAGTTTATAGGAGAATTTTTATTATCATCATGGTATCTGATTGAGTTTATAGGAGAATTTATATTATCATCATGGTATCTGATTGAGTTTATAGGAGAATTTATATTATCATCATGGCACTTGCACATTCCAGTACCTGGCACAGGCAAAAGATGTCTGCTATGGAACCAAACAACAGTGTCTGTTATAGGGTAGCCCAACAGTGTCTGTTATAGGGCCAGTCAACAGTGTCTGTTATAGGACCACCCAACAGTGTCTGTCATGGGACCACCCAACAGTGTCTATCATGGGACCACCCAACAGTGTCTACTATAGGACAACCCAACAGTGTCTTTTATAGGGCCACCCAACAGTGTCTGTCATGGGACCACCCATGACCACCCTCTGAGTTTATTGTCCGTCTTTGGTAGGACTAGGCACTCCTCGTTCTCACCTTTCTTGAGATCGGAGGTCACTTAAAACGTGCTGGCTTGGAACACCCACTGGGTCAGGATTTCATTATTTTCTTATGGGATCACTATGTAGCATATAATTATTATCATTCATTCTATACTGCTAGTTATGAATTACTGTGAAAATTCGATATTAATTTAGTAGTATGTCTCGAAACAGGTCAATGTTTTGTATGGTCCACTGAACAGAAAAAGGTTATTTATGCCTGGTCTAGAGTATGTGTTCCATTTCTTTATCTACCCCTGCCCCATGAATCAGTTCTGTTTTAAAAATTTATTTTGCCTTTTTTCCTCAGATTATGTCATTCTGTCACAAGATGAGAAGAATAAACAGAGAAGGAAAGAGCTGAAAAATATTAAGAAAAAATATGGTTTGCAGGTAATGTTGTTGAAGTAATTAACGTGGTTTGCAGATATTGTCTCTTTGTTTTTGTTGAAGTAATTAACATGGTTTGCAGGTATTGTCTCTTTGTTTTTATTGAAGTAATTAACATGGTTTGCAGGTATTGTCTCTTTGTTTTTGTTGAAGTAATTAACATGGTTTGCAGGTATTGTCCCTTTGTTTTTGTTGAAGTAATTAACATGGTTTGCAGGTATTGTCTCTTTGTTTTTGTTGAAGTAATTAACATGAACAAAGTATGCTCTGCCTAAAAAAAGGAAAGTCACAGGGGTGCGATGGCATCCCAGTGGAACTAAAACAGGAAAGAGGGGAGGCCAGTGCTCGCATTTATCATGTACTGTGCAAGAGGATCTGACACAGCGCAAAGTGGCCAAACGCTTGGAAGAGATCATCTCCTGTCCTTAATGCTAATGGCACAGCACTGATGACCAACAAAATCGACATTCTGGAGTGATGGTTAGAGCACCTCAGTGCTAAATTAAACTGTCCATCCACTATAAGTAAATTTATAATAAAATGTTTGCTTCAAATTGCAATCAATGACAAGCTTGGTATCCCCCCTAGTACAGATAATGTCAATAAAGCAATCAGCCTAATGTCCAGCTGCAAAGCAGACCTAACAGATGTCTTTTGCTCAATTTGGACACACCATTCGCCATTTGATGAAAATGACTGAACACATATGGGTCTGACTAGAGTGTGTAGTAGTGTTGATCCTCTGTAACATAATATAACATTTTAGTCAAATGTACAGTTCTTATTCAACTGCTCTGATACTAATGTAACATAACATCTATATTTATTTTGTTTCCCAGAACTCATATTTTGAGGTCTCTGTACCTGTTAACACAAATCCTGACTTCTGTGATAAAGCCTATCTGCGGAGGAAATTTATTGGCAGTGAATCTGAGTTTTTAAAAAAACATAATGTGGCTCCTTCTTCAGTTCAGAGGTGAGACTAGATCAGAATACTAGCACTTGACAAAAAAAAATTGATTTGATAAAAATCAGTAATGTGTTGTTACATCCACTAAACAGACATCAATAAACAAATTGTTGTCCTTACGTTATGTTATCAGTGTCAAACTTGGACCTTATTAGATAGGCACAAATGCAAGATTGAGACCTTTGAGATGCGCTGCTTATGAAGTGCAACAGGAAAAATAATTCACAACAAAATTTGTACAGAACATTGATGAATATTTTGGGATCTACATCGGTTAATTACTACATTGAAACGCAGAAAATAAAGTGCTTTGGACATTTGACATGGACACAGTATGATAAACCTGCAGCGAGCTCATACTACATTGTGGTTTCAGGGCCACGAGCAAAAGGTCAACACTGGTGATGATGGATAGTGGGGACCCCAAAAATACTCCAAAAAGTTCAACATGTCAACATCACAAGCCTCCCACCTACCTAGCACGAACCAGAAGTCTACATATGCCTCCTCTCTGCGACGCTGCAAGGCAAGAGCATTAGGACAAAAGAGGGCTGCAGAAGATGGATGTGTCGGACCAAAAGATGCATATATCACAGTTAATCTGTAAACTAGTAACACAACGAATTCAGTTCTCCTGGACTACATCCTGCTACTTACAAAGCCCTGTTCAGAGCTTGGTAGCAGGAAATTGAGAACAAACACCGAATAAAAAATAAAAAGAAGTACAATAGAAGATGACTAATGTGCAATGATTCCCATATGGATATCTGCACCCCCTTCAAAACCTTCAGCTCTCTGTGGAGCACATCTTTAACAAATACACACCAATTTCTTGTGTACTGAGCCATCTTTTCGAGCTCTGCCCATGTCTTCCCTATTTACTTCATGTTTGTCTCGAGTTCTGTTCTTTATGTGTGTTTTGGTCTGCCTATATCTCTAACTGTCATGCCCTGAGAATCATAGAACAGGGACTACCTTGTAATACTATCAGATGGTTTCCATAATGGGTGTCATATTCATTACCAGCAGTGCCCTTTACTGAGTAAGAAAGATTAAGACCTCCATACAATTTGTTAAAGGTGACTATAGAGAGTTGTGCGTGGGGCTAGCAACTACCTCATCATGTAAAACAAATCATTACAGAAACCACCACTTCAAAAACACACAAAGTGCTTTGGTGCAGGCTTCCTGTAATGGGCCATCTATGATTGATGTTTAATGTCCACAATGAGTAGGTCTACTTTTTTGTTCGCCCTGAAAAGGGCATGAAATGGTGGGTTGCAGTAGTTTTCCTCACATCTCATGTTTACTGATGTAGGTAGACAGGGTCCTCCAAGCTGTTGTGCTATGATTGACTTCATCTGTGTGTTCCTCACTACTGCGTTTGTTCAGGTCGATCCCCCACCTTGTTAGCCAGGCTAACCGAGGTGACGGTCTTGGCCAGTATAGTTTGCCTGACCCTGACTAACACATTTAATTAGTATGTTGTGCCTGACCAGGCGTTAGTATTCCTCCCCATGGACAATCAATAATAATGACCCAATGCTTTGTAAATAGCGATCAAGAAAAAAAAAGAGAAAGCTGATTTGACGAACATTGGAGTTTGTTTCTATTTTGAAAGACTGGCTTCTTTAGTCATGCCAGAAAGTCACTGAGTAGCGTGTCAGCCACCAGCCAATCATTCATGAAGAATGTGCGGGCATAGGTTTAAAATTTGATTCTTTTCGTTATCAATGTGCCATTATTATGTTGTTGTTTTTTTCCACCTTGAAAACACTTTCTGGCCTCAGTTTGCTTCAAGAAAACAAAACAGTTAGTGTGATCATGCTGTGATAAGTAAAATTTAACAAAGTTTGCTCAAAGCAGCAATTATCACAAAGGAAAGATTCTGGGCACTCTGGAAATAGAAACAACAGAAAAAACAATGATGTAATAGCTACTGCTATTATCAAATCTGGATCCTCCATATAATGAAAGTGACACACTACAAAATTGAAGTTCGTTAACTGATTCGGCTAGCTCTACGCCCAGTTGAAGGAAAAGTAGTTCCCTATCAAATTCCATGATTTACTTCCATATGACAGGACTAACTATATGAGGCCTTCTATATATTAAGAATTCCAACATAAAAGATATTGCCATTTAAAGTTTATACGATTCTTTCAATTATGACAAACGCCAGTCCGCCATAAATATTCAGAGACCAAGCCAGTCTCAAAGTGATATTCTACTATGATATCACAGGAATTTAGTTATAAAACAATTTTTGAATATTTTAAACTTCCAACTTGTTGCATTGTCACCCCTTCTAATATGGTAGTTCTCATACATAAATCACAAAAGTTCGAGGAATAGTCATTAACAGCAATTTTATTATAAAGTGCATGGAAGAGTATGTACAATGGAAAATCTTTTTTCAGGACACAAAATAGCTCTTTAGCATTGCTCCATGTAGGGATTATGATGATAGAGCAGTATTCACAATACAGTTTACAACATGGTCGCTCACTGTCGAACCATGGAAGAACAAGGTTTTATTTGTTTTTTGTGGTCAGATGTGAAACCTTCTGAAATCGGCAGAAGAATGAAGGTTCAGTATGGAGACAGTTGTTTTAAAGGAGAGGGTAGACAGATTACAAAATGGAAGAGGAGACAAAACATCATTTATGAACCGTGGTATGGGAGACCAGCAAGCGTGGAAACTGACACAGTGAAACAGCAGATCCACCAGCTAGTTCGTGGCAACAGGTGAATCACTATTGATGAAATAGCTTTAGATTTCAATATGAGTGGCGACATTGGGCATACAATTGTCCATGTCCTCTGTTATAAGAAAGTGTGTAGATGGGTCCCAAGGTAGCTTACATGGCAATGGCAATGGAGGCGGTGCAAAATTGGTTAAAGATCACACCAAGAGACTTTTTTCTAGAGGTCATCCACAAGTTAATGGACATGTGGACAAAGTGTGTTTCCATGAATGGGAGCTATGTAGAAAAATATGACACAACTTTTTTGGTTCACGCTTTTGTAAAAATGTTATTTATAAAATGCTGTTACTTAATGTCTGTCCCTCCTAGCTTGACCTAAATGCTTCAAATGTTTATTCTGCATTATGCTTCTTTTACTGTACATAAAGTAAAGTTATAATCAAAATCTTATTTCAGTCCAATCTCAGTACAAAACAAAGGGCACAAGCTTTTAGCAAAGATGGGATGGAAAGAGGGACAAGGGTTAGGGAAGACAAGCTCCGGAATCGCAGAACCTGTAAGTAAAATAACTCTTCTTTACAAACATTTAGAGGTGGTGTTTTCAGTTCAAGCAGTGGGGTCACTAGGGGGTGTGTGGAGGTTGAAGACCCCACCGGGTGACATGATCGGAGGGTGTAGCACAAAAATGAGTTGCCACAAACCCAGGTGATGCCACTGAATTCAAGGACGTGTTTCTTGAACTCTTTCTTGTGGAGTCAATATATCTTGGTTGTTGTTGATTAACAAAGTCTGCCGAGGAAGCTAGCAAGTTTCACCATCAGACACATCCCCACATCAATTGGTCCATCAGACGGCTGCCTTTATGAGTAGAGTTGTTGCACTCTGTTCTGTGCCATGAGCCCTAATGCATCTTTGTACGGGTGAGGGTGGGGGTTGCATCTTTAGTCTTTGGCTGTCCCCAATACACCTGTAAGAAAGAAGTTGTTTGTGACTAGACTTGTCTCCCTAGAAAAACAGTCTTACTGGACTACTGAGCGTGTCCTACTATTGTGGAATATGCTTTTCTCCCCCATTTAATTACTAAGTAGTAAATGTCTGTTGATCACTCAAATTTGCCAGTGTTTCCTACTCTTCAATTATCAAGTAGTAAATGTCTGTTGATCACTAAAACTTGATAGTGTTTCATACTATGTAATTATCAAGTGGTATTTCTTTTTTTTTTTAACCGGTCTAATGTAATTAAATTATTTTATCGTCAGATTAATGTAGAGATGCGGGTCAACCAGAAGGCTGGTCTTGGCTCAACTACAGATGTCTCACTTTCTTTGGATGATGTCCAGCACACAGGGAAGGCCAAGCGATGGACACAAGCCAGAAAGAGATACCAAAAACTTGAAGAAGATAAAAGAAAGGCTCAGACCTCATCATCTAGTCAGATGTCGTCAATGAAAACTGTACACACATCAGATCAAATTTCACATTTGTCTAAGTCTCTACCAGTTTCTCCACAGTTAGATCCATCTGTTACAATGAGTTCTAGTACTGAACTTCACAGTTCAACGTTATCATCTTCAACTTATCATTCTTCCAGTCTGCTTGATACTGCCACAGTGACACCACCACCAGTTTTGAATCCTCTGAGAGTGGAGGAAAATATGATTAAGACATCACAAGTCTACCAGAGCAAACCCAAATTTTCCTGGATTAGAGGTGGTACTGAACAAATAGGACAGTCTGATCCACCACACAACCCTTCTGGAGATGGTACAGAGCATCCCTGAGTAAAACACAGTAGTGGGATATCTTACGACTTTCAAAATGAGCCTGTGTTAAATGCATCTTCTTCTTTAAGGCAGCCCATGAGACTCTAGCTGCTCTGTCCTCCTTTCAACTGTTCCTTGCCAGGTGTTCTTTCATCTCTCCGCTGTTTCTTTTCCTTGTAAGCTCCTACCCACCACATATTTGATTATTGTGCTGCCAATATCTTAGTCACCATTTGTTAGAATCTTTTTTTTTGGTTGTTGTTCTTGGAAGATATTCATGTGCTTAGTTAATTGAACTATTGACAACCTTTCTTTGGTGGGGTTTACAGTGACTTTCTGACTTCTTGGTACATACTAAAAAGATGGAGCTGTGTCTTCTTGGCTGTAGTGCAATGTGAGGCTCCTCAATAACCTCGCCACTACGGGAATTACAATAAAATTACAACCTGATTGGCCCGACTGCTATAATACAGCCTGTTTCAAGGGTCCTGTGAGGAAGTGAGATGGGATATTGATCAGCATGTTTCATCTGACCCTGATGTTGCTATTCTCTCCCATGTGATCGTTTAAGGCAGGCATACAGCCCCTGCTAAAATTTTATCTAGCCCTCAAGGACTTTTCAAAATTTCAATGATTCTGGCTCACTAACTACTTAAGAATTGCCAAGTTTTCTTTTCTAATCAATGAGAAAAATAAAACTATGAGAGCCTAGTAAAATAATTACAGAATAAATTTCAAACAAATATATAATAATTAGTGTGTTTGCATTGTTTTGTGAGTCACTCAAGTGTAATTAAATTTGATCTCAATTTTAATATATGTAAAGCATAAATTTTTACTTTGCAAAGTAAAGCAATTGAAGATTGACGCTCAAGAAACAGCCAGTCAAAACCGTTGAACAAAATGTTCTTTATTGCATGCAATCAGCACTGTTGTCCACACCCTTCAGTATTGAATCAAGGGTCTTATAAAGTTGTAATATGTGAGTTTATTAACAATATCAATATCTTAAAGCATATTACGATTTATTATTATCAAATTTGTTTGTTATAATTTTGTGTCTGTCTTCTAAATTACTTGGATGGCATAATCAACAGAGAAGATATTGAACAATAAGGTGTCGAATATCTCAATAGAAGTGGACTGACAATTATGTTTTTTTGTCATACAGAAGGAAATCCATGTTCGTTTTAGAATTATTTCTGTTGTGAAAGAATAGAAACTACAACAGGATTATGATAACAAATGCACAAACTACAATGATTTCAAAGGTCAGCTGAGGAAAGATAAGATACTAGATGCTTTTTCACAAGCAGAGTTATGAAGCTGACAACATTGTTCGGGCAAGCTTTATTGTCAGTGAAAAAATTATGAAACACTCAAAGCTATATTCTGAAGGAGACTTTGTGCCAAAGAATGTCTCAATGCTGTCATTAAAGTACTGTGTCCTGATAAACGCAAGGACATAGAACAAATACACTTTTGTCATCAGATTGTGATAAGTCGTATTGATGAAATGGCCGATAACATAAAATGAAGCCTCAAAGAACTCATGTCACTATTTGAAGTCCTTTCAATTGTTCTAAATGAGAGCACAGGCGCAACCTGTACATAAAAATTGTTTGCTCTTCAATCAATGAAATAAGATATTTTCTAGACAGTAAAAAATATTTTAATAAATTTGATTTTAAGTAAGAGAAGCTAATAGGATATCAACAAATGGGGGCTGCAATAATAATTGGGTCAAACATAATTTGCTGCTAAAACCAGATCAGAGATACAGATACAGAACATTTCTGTATGTTTCAGGGGCATTCTACACCAACATCATTTTGTGCAAAATCAACTAGATTCACACATGTCTTCACAACACTAGTTTCCTGCATAAATTTGTTAAAGTCGAGAACACTAAAACACCGCCAGTTTTAAGAATTTCTGGAAGATGTACATTGCAAATATGAAGACCTTGCCTTTTACTGTGAAGTGAATTGGCTTAGGTTAGAAGATGATGGGGAAGCGCATATATGATTTAAGAGACGAGACATGTTTTCGGACATTAAAGGGGAAAACTTTGCAAGGGTTATAAAACAAAAGCTGACTGTGATCTGGCATATCTTGAAGTCGTTACAATTCATATTAACCCCTTTTCAGGGATTAAGATGCTGAGCAGCGCATGAACTGCAGTGGTCTACGACTCGTAGCTGACTGCTAGCGTCAGGGTCAGGAAACCAAAGCTGCCAAGACCCTTCTACACCCCCACGTGGTGATCCTGGAAAACAGGCTGCAGCAGGGCAGACTGGCCAAGGAGAAGGGATCGAAGAGGGAATGCTAACCCGGTACTCAAAAAAGGCTTGCTGAAGTCGAATGTGTTGGACTGAAAGGTGCAAATATCGCAGTCAAGCTGTAAACTACGACACTACGCATTCCGTTCTCTGGACTACATTCTGCTACTTAAGCCCTGTCAGTGTTTGGTAGTGGGAGATTGAGAACGAACGAAGCCAAGCCAACCCTTTTCAGTCCGGCAAATTTTGCAGTTATGTGTCTTTCTGCGCAGACCCAAAATGCAGAATTCCGTGCATAAGTTTAATTCAATATCAATTAATATTTGACAAATTGCACTAAAATGATGACCTAAACATCGTAAGATCCATAATTAAACTATCCATGGCATGAAGTATTGATAATAAAGATTATATATTAGTATGAAATGTTAAATGACATTAATGTGCCGATGGGAATTGTAAAGGAAAAAATGTTGTGGTAATTACCACATAGTGTAATGTAAATATATTAATTAATTCCCTTTATACAAACTTTTTGTAATATGTGTCCTAGTCGATGCCTGGATCAGGTGTGTGTTGAATATCCACAAGTAATCCAGATGTGTGATCATTGGACTGATCAAATAGTAAATCATGTCTAGGATCTTGAAGCTCAATTTTCCTCATGATATATGATTAGACTTTTAAACATCATAACTTGCGCAAATGTCTAGCTATCGGAAATAACCTTACAGTTAAACATCAATTCCTCACACGTGGATACCACCATCGTGTACTCATAAAAAAATAAAATTCCGCAAACTAAGCCACAAAACACAAATCCAAGTTCAGAGGTCAATTTTGGTCATTACGGACTGTAGTTTTAGATTTTCTGTGCCTGCGAGCTGGAAAGGGTTAAAGAACGTAATGCTAAGTTACATACTAGAAGACATAACCTGTAAAACTTTTAGCTATCTTTAAATTCTGATCAGCTGTGCTGGGAAAATAGGCATATATCCTACAACTTGCTATTCCTGTGCTCTGGTTGAATGTAGGCCAAGTGAGTTCTTTGCATCAGGCTTCCTTAAATATCTTTCTTCCTGTAGGAGAGCAAGTTGAAGAGACATTTTCTGCTGCTGGTAGTTTAGTTCTGCTTATCGATGCTTCATTCACATTTTCAAGGTCACTGTGCAACGACGATTGTTTATGTTGTTCTTGTAACAGTAAAACAACAAAAGTATATCAGTTATGGTTGTCTAACCGTTCTTGTTTCTCTTGTTCATTTCATTTTTGGAATCTTCAACACACACTTAAATCACAAAGTAAACCACTATAAATTTTAATTTCTCTTATACTTTCTTCTCATCATTCCCAGAATATTTTTACTTCTTCTTTGGTTAATTGTTTTGGCAATTAACAGCTGCTATCTGAAAGTTGTTAGAAACCTTCCCAATAATTCTAAATTGTGGAATTTTAAAATTAGATCTATCTTCAGCCCACTTGTGTCGCTAGACATCATGTGGAGGTGTGACCACCTTTGTTTCATATTTTTTTAGCAGGCGAAAATCCGCTGGTGACTTTCTAGGTCAATCCTAGTATCTGTTACCAACCGTTAAGTTGGTAGCCCCTGGAATATACAATCGTCAATTGTTGGAACTGTTGATGGGGGAAGCGTAAATTAGAGCAAAGTAGACCCGCAGCCTGTCAGGCGCCATCTATGCCACTCCGCTAACCACAGAACCAAGACCTGATCTTATAGCCACACAGTCCCCTTTCTGCCACATACTTTGTGGGGCAAGAATCCCCAGAATAATTAAAGTAGATTTTTTACTTGAATTTTGCCCGAGCAGCGGTAGTTAAGTCTACTCTTTTTGATTTCCAACTACCAAGACATTTTTAACGTGTGCACCACTGCATACGGATGTCTGATCTCACTATTCAGAGATGAGTGGAAATAACAATAATAACTAATAATAACAATAATAATAATAACAATAATAATATAACAATAATAATAATATACTCAGTACAGAACGTAACTATTCTGCCTCATTGTCCTTCGACTCAAAACATGGTGGGTGTGATATAGAATCCGTCAAGAGTTGATCAGCAAGTGGTGATCCGGTTTCTAACAACTGAAGGATATCGACCAGTTGACATTCATCGCAGAATGCAGGCAGTGTGTAGTGACAAAAGTGGGGCGAACATAAGCTCCGGCGACGGTCCAACCGAATTGCTGCATCAACTTTGGCGATGGCATTTTCTGATGCAACAATATGCACCTGACCTGGGGTCTCGGAAGATCTTTCTTTAACTGACGTCCTTGTTTAAACATCATTGTCCAGTTTTTCACTGTTGTCTTCAACACACTGCCTGCATTCTGCGATGAATGTCAACTGGTCGTCATCCTTCAGCTGTTAGAACCCAAATCACCGTTCACTGATCAACTCTCGACGGATTCTGTTTCACACCCACCATGTTTTCAACAGTCTGCTAAGAAAACTATGAGTCAGAGGATAATGAAATTGTGCAAACTTGCTGGTTGGTATGTGCTGTTTACATCAGAAGTGACATCATCATCCACATCGTATGTTTGTTCACTTGTTGCAGTTAGGTGCGGTTTCATTTGAACATGCCTCGAACAAGAATATGATAAGCATTTCGTAGAACATACACCAGACAATTAAAGAGAAAGTGAGATAATAAACAATCCGGATTCGAACCATGGTCTTTCAGGTGACAGATGTCAAGTCAAGTAATCCGCCTAGACAACCAGAGCCCATCACGCTGACCGTTATGACCACGGTTCATGGCAGAGTCCCAGGCGACATGAAACACGTTTGAAAATGTAGGCGTGGTGTCTCAGCCAGGTCATGCACTCGCGGTCTTGGGACAACTCCATGAGGGGTGCTGTCTTTTTTTCGCTGGCGAACTGAGGCGTCCTGAGAGAGGCGGTCAACGGGGCCACAGAAGATAGAGAGCTGACGTTAATCGAGCGTTGAAGAAAATGCTATCGGAATTGTGGGAGATCTCCGTGCTGGTAACTAGGTCATGCCAGTGCACTCCTAGGATACACCGTTGGTTGCGCACGGGAATCGCCTAGAGCCGCTTCTGGTCATCATGTAAGACCGTCTAGGTTTCGAAGTCGTGCAAGTGAAAAGAAATGACACACGAACTATAGGAGCAGCTTGGTTTCAAGGTAGAGTATCTGCTAGGTCTAGACTATGTGAAGAGAGTTCGAATGAACACCAGATCGATCCTCTGATGAATAGGTTACTGTACACATCAGTAATCTGCATCCCAGAAGATTGATTGTTTAAGTGATGATTGGGTCACTGTGTGCATCAGTAGTCTGTCTGCATCGCACTAGATCGATTGTTTAAGTGATGCTTGGGTCACTGTGTGCATCAGTAGTTTGTCTGCATCCCACAAGTTCGAATGTTTAAGTGATGCTTGGGTCACTGTGTGCATCAGTAGTCTGTCGGCATCCCACAAGATCGATCCTCTTTTGAGTGATACCTGGGTTACTGCGCGCAACAGTATTTTGTCTGCTCCACAGGTAAAGGGAGTCCTCGGTTGGGTTAATTTGATTGTCATTGACAGTGATTTTGGCTGCAAGTGGACCATTGCCAGAACCTCTACTTCTTCTTCTTTTTCGTCCTGAAATGGAAGTTGTAACGTTGTGTCATAGTTTATATCGATATTTGCACCTTTCGGCACAGCACATCCGATTTAAGCTGGTTTTGATTGGGGAGGGAGGGGGGGGGGGGTGCGCCATTCCACTGTGATCCATATTCTCTTAGGCTGATTACACTAGTGCCGCCTGTTTCCAGGCTTGAAGGGGGAAAAGAAGCTTGGTCATCTTTAGTCCGCTGACCCTGAACAACCAGATGTTCTACATCTTCGGCCCCAGACATTGATTCTTGGTTTTCGCCCATAAGCAGCCTAGGTATGTAGATAATGTGCCTTGATGGAGTTAGGAATTAGACCAAACAGACACCACCACCAATCAGTTTTAACTTTGAATTTCCGTTCCTGTCACTAAGCATAGGCCATATTGCTTGTGTGAGAGATACACAAACAATAATGGACATTGGTATATCAAAGCACATGCCTTTCTTTTTACAAGATTTTGTTTTATCTTGAAATGACCATTGTCCGTTTGCGTAGACTTTTATTTCTCCAATTTTAACCAACATTTCCGTAACTTATATAACTAAAATTGTGTACAGATTATCTACTAGTGTGAACTGTTATAATCTATCAAATGTTGACGGTACCTGGACAGGTCATTCAAAAGCTTGTACCGAAAAACTTAGTATTTTGTTTTTTGTTGTTGTTATATTTACTTGCATCGGCAGAGAGATCAGCAACTTCAAGTCACTTTAGAGCAAGCACACGTGTTCGTGGAGTGGAATATCACAACCTCACGAAATAAACATTGAAGATGACGTAGGGAAAGAAATCGACTATACATCGTTCGAATACCCGCAAGTTACGTTCGAATACCCGCAAGTTACGTGCGAATATCCGCAAGTTACGTTCGAATACATGCAAATTACGTTCGAGTAACCCGCAAGTTAAAGCAACTCTTCGGGGGGGGGGGGGGTTCTCAAGCGCTTAGATCTATCGGATACAGACGAAAACTCGCTTGGCACGTAAAAGAACCATTGACAGTTGAATATCGAAGAGAATAAACTGTTAATCGCTGTCAGAGCAAACATTATGAACAATAATTAATTCATACCCAATACACCACCACTAGGAATAAAAACCGTATAAAAAATCTACTTCAGATGGCTTCGACTGCCTACCAGCAGGTAAACACCTGTCTGTTTGAAAACCAGGATTCTATGTAATCCTATAAATCCTTTTGGTGGAATCCATCAATGGGAATAGGCAATGTAATGATAGGTTTATCTTTTTACTTTTAAATAATATACTGCCGTCTGGGAGAATGTGTTGAAGACCGCATTGCTCGAAATTTCAGTTGTTGTGAGTTGGAGAATGGCGCAGTTGTGAGTTGCTGAAGGGAGCAGTTGTAAGTTGGTGGAGGGAGTAGTTGTAAGTTGGTGGAGGGAATAGTTGTGATTTGGTGGAGGGAGTAGTTGTGATTTGGTGGAGGGAGTAGTTGTGATTTGGTTGAGGGAGTAGTTGTGATTTGGTTGAGGGAGTAGTTGTGATTTGGTGGAGGGAGTAGTTGTGATTTGGTGGAGGGAGTAGTTGTGAGTTGCTGAAGGGAGCAGTTGTAAGTTGGTGGAGGGAGTAGTTGTAAGTTGGTTGAGGGAATAGTTGTGATTTGGTGGAGGGAGTAGTTGTGATTTGGTGGAGGGAGTAGTTGTGATTTGGTTGAGGGAGTAGTTGTGATTTGGTGGAGGGAGTAGTTGTGATTTGGTGGAGGGAGTAGTTGTGATTTGGTGGAGGGAGTAGTTGTGATTTGGTGGAGGGAGTAGTTGTGATTTGGTGGAGGGAGTAGTTGTGATTTGGTGGAGGGAGTAGTTGTGGTGAAATTGTAAGATATTACAATTGTTGTGAGTTGGTATCTTACGCCGTTCCTTTCCTCGTTACATTGCCTCCCACAGATGTACAAAACAGATATTCGTTTACATCTGGGTGGGTGGGGTGGGGGGGGGGAGACTCATATCTTATCGGGCAAAACATTCTGATCATACTTGTTAGTCAGGGGCAGGCAGAATATTCTGGATAAGACCCTCACCTCGACTTTCGCGTAGTTCACCCTCGAAAAGGGCTGTTTTCATGGCAGCCTGGCTAACGAGATGATGGATCGACGTGATCCTCATAGTAGTGAACGACACTCAGGTAAAACCCAGCATAACACAACCGCATAAAGTACTCCGGTCCACCTTCATCAGCACGCTCGGAATGTGAAGAAAGCTACAAGAAACCACCACTTAACGTCCTTTTCAGGGGGGCACAGAAGAGTCAATTTACCCATTCTGGACATTTAACAACAACAGCAGCTGGGTGGATGAGATAATAACCTGACTAGTCTATGTGCCAGGTCAGGTCACTGTAAGAGACATGCATTATAATCGCACTACCACTTGAACATGCTGTTAAAAGTTTATAGATCTGAAGTTTACACCAATTTCTGTTAATAACAACTCCGGGTAAGTGACACTCTCGTTAAGTGGACAAAGCGATCGTTTTTATATTTGAAAAGCGCAAATAATCGCCTTGTAATGTTGAACGATTAACCCTTGTCGTGCCTTTTTTAAATGATTCTCGAGTGAATAACGATCACAACAACAACAAAATGGCCCAGTGTGTTTAATCCTCAAATGGTGACCTCAGAAAGATCATTTGACAACTTTTAGAAGAAATAAAAGAACAACTATATTATCTGTAATCTTCAAATAAATGTCTGCACCTGTTGTTCTTTCCACGAACTATGGGCGCTTATCTTTTCCAAGAACTCTGAGCGTTTATTAACAAAGAAATAAGCTTTAGAGATGTATTAATGAATTCATTTCAAGGAGATAAAATTGAATTGTACGCAATCTTCTTCAGAGTGATAGGCATGCAGGAAAGAACAGAACCATTGCTAAATTCATATCATGTCGCTAAAGGCAACTAAAGAGGGTTGTACATAGGGCGAGGAACTTCGTCGTTTGAAACGAAATACAATAGAAATGGTAAGATCACACATATACTTACTTTGATACATAAACCAGTGCAAGTGCACATACAAGCACTTTGGTACAGAAGCTACTACAAGAGTGTAAAAATGTACTTTGATACAGAAACTACTACAATAGCATATATAAGTACTTTACAGAAACTACTACAAGTACATACATAAGCACTTTGATACAGAAAGTACTGTAATAGCATACGTAAGTAATTTACAGAAACTACTAGAACAGCACACATATGTACTTTGATATAGAAACTACAACAAGAACATACACAGGTACTTTGATTCATAAACTA
Source organism: Ariolimax columbianus (assembly GCA_036924085.1). Lineage (NCBI taxonomy): Eukaryota > Metazoa > Mollusca > Gastropoda > Stylommatophora > Arionidae > Ariolimax > Ariolimax columbianus. Next base: position 69,383,470 of record JAVGWX010000001.1, on the reverse strand, counting down.
CTACAAGAGCATACATAAGTACATTTAAAAAATAAACTACTATAAGAGAATATATAAGTACTTTGATACAGAAACTACAACAAGAGCATATATAAGTACTTTGATACAGAAACTACTACAAGCGCATACATAAGTACTTTGATAAAGAAACTACTACAAGAGCATACACAAGTATTTTTAAACAGAAACTAGTGCGAGCACTTATACGTACTTTGATATAGAAGCAAGAGTATACATCAACATTATCATCATGTAGCATGTCCTTTGTAGAACATTGCTCCCATCACAGTCTATCTGAAAGAAACTTGTTCTCTTGCCAAAACTCCAGCCTCCGACATAGTCATACCCAGGCATTCCTGGATATCTTGGTACCATCGTCTTCTTGGTCTACCCATTCCTCCTTTGCCTGGCACCATACCTTCCATCACCGTTCTCTCAAGACCGTTGTGTCTTTTGATGTGACCAAAGTACGCATACGTACTTCAATATAACAGTTGCCGATAGCAAGCAAAGATGTCAACAGAATTAGACGTGTGCTGCAAGATGTGATCTCACATGACTGTAAAATCGAATCATGGCACGGCAGACCCTGCTCACAGATATGACGAAGCAGCGGTGGGATTGTCGCGCGTTCTGTTCTTTCAGGCGGAGAACTTTCTCTGAACATCGACGATGATATTTTGCTCGGCGATCAGAACACCTTGTGTGATTACAGCGCACAAGGTGAAACGGTTTTGTGCAACCATCTCCAGAAGGTGACATGACATCAATGTCGAAGCTTTCCAGAGCGATTTTTAAGGAATCTATGTAGCGTTTCTTCTAATCCCCTGCCTGTTTGAGCTCACCGTACATCAATTGCTTGGGGAGACGCTCATTGTGCATGCCAACAACCTGTCTCGTCCATATTATATTGTATTTTTGCGTAGAAGCGTTTGGATGCTCAACATAGAACCGACTTCACTGCACCAGGAGGTCACCACATGCGCTCTGGTCCGTTCATTCTTGTATGTGCCGACTCTGTAGCACAACCTCTTTTCTCCCATGGCGGTTCCGAAATTTTCCTCTGACTTCGCAAAGGACTCATTTACAAGAGGGCGAATGGAAGGAGCGGTATAAACATATAACAATCGACGACATGGCTGGTCTGCCAAATGGAGAGCGATTTCTTCTTCTTCTTCTTCGTACGCAGTCAGACAGTAACCATTATTTTTTCGAAAAAAAGCGGCGGTCATCCTGAGGCTGTCGACACTGCCATAGAGCTTGTCTTGCAGTTCCACTGGTGATGACCACATCTGCTCTCTCTGATCCTCGTATGTCGGGCAGTTCTGCAGCAGATGTTCAGCGGTCATTTTACCGGTACCGCACGGGCATCGTCGGTACCACCTATCTTTAATTTGTTGAATAGGTGGTACCTTAGTCTATTGTGGCCAGTGCGAAGTCTGAAGACAACGACCTGCTCTCTTCTGTTCACCTGGTAATAGGCATCGTTTTTGGTGTAACCAGTATGTTCGGTTTCCCATTTGGTCATGTATCTGGCTTTGATAAGCCGTTTTGACTCTTCGTACGTCATACTAGTATCTGTTTGTGGTAGTCTTGCACCTTCTTTTGCCAGTCTGTCTGCCTCCTCGTTGCCTTGGATGTTGCAGTGTGATGGGACCCACTGTACCACTACCCTTTTTGGTGCGGACTGCTGGCACAGTTTGCAGAGTGCTGCTCTTAAGTCATTAAGCTCAGTGTTTTTCTGGCTTTTTAGCGCTGTGACTACGGCGAGAGCATCTGTAAGCAGGACTATATGGCTTTCATTTTCTTTGTGTGTCACCATTTCTTCCACTGCCGCCCTCAGTGCCTCTGCCTCCGCTCTGAAATTGCTTGTGTACTTACCAGTAGCGAATGACAGTGTTATTTGTCTGCCATTTGGTAGGTTCAGGAATGCGGAGAGCGATTTAAAACCTGGTACATTGTGTTCGTAAACCAAGATTACAAATCCCTTAGCCGCAATCAGATTTCACAATAATGAAAAAAATGGATCGAAGTTCAAGCATAATGGGAATATTGAACATTTGTGTATATTAATTTGTGAAAACATATTTCAAAGTAATTATAAAATATAGATTTGGTTCCGTGGACACATCTGGGCTTGTCATGGACCTTGGCTGGTAACTACTCAATACTACTTAAAAAAGTTGGTACAATAACAGGCACTGCCATTGGGGATAAAGTGTTTGAACTTTCATTATACTAGATCTGAGCTTTTCTTTAGATTGTTATGACCAGTTCCTTTCCTTTCTGTTTGTACTTTTCTAACAGTAAGCTGCTTACCCATTTACTAGTGGGTTAAAAATAGCGTATCGATAGTTGCAATCGAACCGATGCCTGTACTGTTAGAAACAAGCGCTCTAACACCTAGTCGCTTATTTATTATTTTCTCTATATTAATCTTGCATTCTCTCCCTGTTTCACTCTTTCTCCATGTATTTCTCTCCGGTTCTCATGCAACAACTCAAACCCCCACCTGGCACAAACAGACAATGCCACCATCTAACATAAAACTGAGACCCAATGTCACACAAAAATTCAAACCCCATCTAACACAAAAATTCAAACCCCTATCTGGCACAAATAGGTAAACCCCAATCGCACATTCAAATTCAAATGACATTTCACATAAAAACACAAACCACATCTCACACAAAACCTCAAACTATGTCTCATAGATAATGACCATCCAAATAGACACTTGGAAGCAAAAGAGAATACTGAAGCAATTGTCTCCACTGGATGTAGCCGAAGCGGGAAGCCATATTCACCATCTACCAGAGGAGAGTGAAACGGAAAATAGGTTTTTTGGACCACCCACTTGGAAAAATCTTTGCCAGCAATTCATAAAAACACACCAAACAGAAAAGGCAACCAAGGAGACTACACCTAACATCCTGAAGTCATGTGCCTTGGAGACAGTCTCTACCTACCCAAAATCGGTAGTCCTGATCAGCAATAAAATCTACCTCTTTTGCAGGGTGTGCAAATACCCATATGAAATACCCGGATAAGTCGATATACGAGTTCTGTTATTCATGCGGCGAAAACCGTTCAAACGATGAAGCGGAGGCCAAGGCTATTGAAACAGCAGTTGAGATTTTCCACCAACAGCTTGACTTGCGCGAATTATTGCCGATCGATTTGGTAATTTTTTGTGACTCCAAGTCGGATCTGAAGGCGCCGAGGAGCACCCCGTGCAAAGAAAATGAGATATTCTTCGTTAGGATGGTGATCAACAACATCATCTCTGCATTGTGTGAGGTTTTATGAATGGCAAACCTCTTACATTCGTTGAGGGTTATTTGGCAGATATCTTTGAAATGTTGAATATGTAGCATAAGCAACAGAAAAGAACGAATCAAACTTTATTGATGCAAAGGATAAAATGTTTGGTGGCTGCATTGCATTTCTGGAATTATGTCAAATGAGTGTTTCAGTCAAACACATGGGCCAATGTTATCGACTAAATAAGCGTGAGGTTAATGGCTAAATAAATGTGACGTACTGGCTAAATAAGTGTGATCTACTGGCTAAATAAGTGTGATCTACTGGCTAAATAAGTGTGAGGTAAACTGGCTAAATAAGTGGGAGGTAAACTGGCTAAATAAGTGTGAGGTACTGATTAAATAAGTGTGATCTACTGGCTAAATAAGTGTGAGGTAAACTGGCTAAATAAGTGGGAGGTAAACTGGCTAAGTAAGTGTGAGGTAAACTGGCTAAATAAGTGTGACGTACTGATTAAATAAGTGTGATCTACTGGCTAAATAAGTGTGAGGTAAACTGGCTAAATAAGTGGGAGGTAAACTGGCTAAATAAGTGTGAGGTAAACTGGCTAAATAAGTGGGAGGTAAACTGGCTAAGTAAGTGTGAGGTAAACTGGCTAAATAAGTGTGACGTACTGATTAAATAAGTGTGATCTACTGGCTAAATAAGTGTGAGGTAAACTGGCTAAATAAGTGGGAGGTAAACTGGCTAAGTAAGTGTGAGGTAAACTGGCTAAATAAGTGTGATCTACTGGCTAAATAAGTGTGAGGTAAACTGGCTAAATAAGTGTGAGGTAAACTGGCTAAATAAGTGTGAGGTAAACTGGCTAAGTAAGTGTGATCTACTGGCTAAATAAGTGTGATCTACTGGCTAAATAAGTGGGAGGTAAACGGGCTAAATAAGTGTGATCTACTGGCTAAATAAGTGTGATCTACTGGCTAAATAAGTGGGAGGTAAACGGGCTAAATAAGTGGGAGGTAAACTGGCTAAGTAAGTGTGAGGTAAACTGGCTAAATAAGTGTGATCTACTGGCTAAATAAGTGTGAGGTAAACTGGCTAAATAAGTGGGAGGTAAACTGGCTAAATAAGTGGGAGGTAAACTGGCTAAATAAGTGGGAGGTAAACTGGCTAAATAAGTGGGAGGTAAACTGGCTAAATAAGTGGGAGGTAAACTGGCTAAATAAGTGGGAGGTAAACTGGCTAAATAAGTGGGAGGTAAACTGGCTAAATAAGTGGGAGGTAAACTGGCTAAATAAGTGTGAGGTAACTGGCTAAATAAGTGTGAGGTAACTGGCTAAATAAGTGTGAGGTAACTGGCTAAATAAGTGTAAGGTGCCTGGCTAGATAATTGTAAGAGAGCTGGCTAAATAAATGTAAGGTAACTGGCTAAATAAGTATGAGGCTGCTGACTAAATAAGTGTGAGGTACCTGGCTAAATATGTGTCAGCTAACTGATTCTATTGTACGTGTTATTGCGGATCACCTGACCAAAATGGGCTGTTATTTAAACGAAATAATTTCTGATTTAAAATAAATGTATTTTCCCTCTTGGAAAACTCTGTTAAAGCTACTAGACTTACCAGTTATTTGGGAAGCAGTTCGAAGAACAATTCTCAAATGCAAAATGAAGAGTTAATTAAAACTGTATTCAACATATAAACGACCAAAGGCAATGTTATATAAAAAGACAGAAACGAACTACCCGAATTCAACAATGTTTGCAAGAAAATTACAGTTGGCCTTTCCGTCGTCATAATTGCTTGATGTGACTTTGGTGATGTCAAGGATTGTTACTGAAATACATAAATCGTCAAAATATAACAAACCGTTTAGTTTGAGATTGCAATTGGCTAAATTTAGTACCTTAAATTAAAAACCATTTGCAACAGACACTAAGCTTAATGATCACATTAACTTGGATTTAGCTCTCCTGAGTTTAGTTCCCAAGTTATCCTTTATAATATACAAAGTGTAATAAAAAATGTATTATGTATTTAGCTTTGTGCGGCTAGCTATATTCCATTTTGTCTACTCTAGAACAAAAGACAAAGTAACTTGTGTTATGTCCTTCCATTTCTTTAGTCATTTGCGCTGTCTTTCCCGTTTCTGACAGTGGTCTTACTTTTTTTGTATTTGCCATTATTTATATCATAAATATCAGTAACGTGACTTTCATTAACAGGTTGCATACAGGTATCGTCACGTTGCGTCTGTTATAAGGGTTCGTCCTAAGAAGGACTAGTAGTGCTGGTGGCTTTAGCTATTATTGCATTATTGATAACGGTATTCTCTTTTCCTTTCCTGGGTCCGGATTCCAAGTCCCAAAGCACCACCAAAGTATGGGAGATTTTGCGTTTTTTTGATCTGACCTCTCTCACATTGACAAGGTCGTCTTGATTTAACGCTACTAGAAGCACACGATTCCATCCGTCCTGGCTTTCGAGATTGATAAGGCACGGAAGTTATCTAAGTAGGTCAAGGTGAACCAGACAAGATGGACAGCCCTCTTCAGTATTGGAATGAAAAAGTTATCATATTGTTTGAGCACCAATTCTGAGATTTAAGAACTACGTGAATACTTTCACACGCCTGTAATCACGTAGTTGCTATCTTTCACACGTATATATTTATCAGCTGCTGTCCTTCACACGTACACACAAACTCACTTGCTATCTTTCATACGAACACAGCCTCCCAAATGATATATTTAACTCGCGCACATCAGCGTAGTTGCTGAATTTCACACGTGCATAATGACGTAACGCACATTCCATATGCCTGATGATATATATATATATAAATATATATATACACACACACACACACACATAAATGAGAAGAAAAGGGTTATGGCATTAAAGCGATTAAATCAATTGATAAATGAATAGCTGAACACTAATAACGAAAATAGAGTCTCGCAAATTTTGTATGGCAATATACAGATGCAGAACAAGAATCATCACACAAGCGCTAACTAAGAACATTGAATCTTTTGAACTAAAATGCTATCGGAACGCTCTCAGAATTCTATGGACAGCGTAAAAGAATAAAACACAGATGTCCTAATAAATAGAGGTGTCAACATAGATGGCGAGATGCTCTCAAGTCTACGTTTTGCGAACGACATTATGATCTTCACAGCATTGTAGAATCCCAACAAAGCCTAAACCAGTTGAATGCAGCAAACAAGGCGGTAGGCATGAACATAAAACGAGTTGAATGCAGCAAACAAGGCAGTAGGCATGAACATACAACGAGTTGAATGCAGCAAACAAGGCGGTAGGCATGAACATAAAACGAGTTGAATGCAACAAACAAGGTGGTAGGCATGAACATAAAACGAGTTGAATGAAGCAAACAAGGCGGTAGGCATGAACATAAAACGAGTTGAATGCAGCAAACAAGGCGGTATGCATGAACATAAAACGAGTTGAATGCAACAAACAAGGTGGTAGGCATGAACATAAAACGAGTTGAATGCAGCAAACAAGGCGGTAGGCATGAACATAAAACGAGTTGAATGCAGCAAACAAGGCGGTAGGCATGAACATAAAACGAGTTGAATGCAGCAAACAAGGCGGTAGACGCACTTCAACCTTTTCTCTTCTCTTACCTCACTCTGTTTCATTTGACTCTGTCCTACAGTCACACCCTTGCACAACTTTCACACGCGCCCTCGTGGTAAAGCCCTTCCATAGCACTTTGGTTGGGCTAGCTTCTGAGGGCGCACAAACCTAGCATAGGTACATACAGATGCACACATGCATCCAAGCACTGGTTTATGCGTCCTGATATCGCCCAATTGACTACGGTCTGGGGTGGAAAATGGCGCGCCTCCGCCAGTAGAAACTAGTGAGGCAAACATCTAAGCAAAAAAAAAAAAAAAACAAGGCGGTAGGCATGAACATAAAACGAGTTGAATGCAGCAAACAAGGCGGTAGGCATGAACATAAAACGAGTTGAATGCAGCAAACAAGGCGGTAGGCATGAACATAAAACGAGTTGAATGCAGCAAACATGGCGGTAGGCATGAACATAAAACGAGTTGAATGCAGCAAACATGGCGGTAGGCATGAACATAAAACGAGTTGAATGCAGCAAACATGGCGGTAGGCATGAACATAAATAGAAAGAAGACTCAATTTCTACTGAACACTTTCTGATCAACGGGAGAACGGTGATTGATAGATGAGTCCATAAAATTAATGTAAATCCGTATATCTACCTAGGCCAGGAAATCAACAGCACCACAACATTGATAAGGGGATCTCACACAAGAAAGCGACAGGTTGGCTCAGCTTCAAACGCATTCAACCAGAAAATGACAGACATCAAGGCCAGGCCTCATACCTCCAATAGTACGGTTATCCTAGCAATAGTATATGGGTCTGAGGTTTGTAGTCTACGCAAATCAGACGCAGAGAGATTTCCTATTACCAAAAGTGAAATGGAGCGTCGTGTTATAAATATCTCCCCAAGAGACCTTTTTTTGTACATCTATTGTCAGTCATGCGGCCCAAATGGGAAGATAGATAAGATAGATAGATAGATAGATAGATAGATAGATAGATAGATAGATAGATAGATAGATAGATAGATAGATAGATAGATCGATGGGTTTATAGAGAGAGAGAGATAGATAGATAGATAGATAGATAGATAGATAGATAGATAGATAGATAGATAGATAGATAGATAGATAGATAGAGATAGATAGATAGATAGATAGATAGATAGATAGATAGATAGATAGATAGATAGATGGATAGATTGATGGATGGGTGGATAGAGAGATATATTAATAGATAGATAGATAGATAGATAGATAGATAGATAGATAGATAGATAGATAGATAGATAGATAGATAGATAGATTAGATATATATATATATATATGTATATATATATAGATAGATAGATAGATAGATAGATAGATAGATAGATAGATAGATAGATAGATAGATAGATAGATAGATGGATAGATGGATGGATGGATGGATGGATGGATAGATGGATGGATGAATGGATGGATGGATAGATGGATGGACGGACGGATGGAAGGAGGAAAAAAGGGATGGATGGATGGATGTGTGGGTGGGTGGGTGGATTATAGATGGATGGATGGATGGAAGAATGAATGATAAAAAGTATAAAGAATACGTTAGTACTTCCTCATTGACAGCATTGACTGCTAAGGTACTACTTTACAAATAAAAAAAGCAAAAACAACATCAAACTCTCAACTCTTGAGCATCTTTGAACAGTACTTGAACTAGAAACGAGGCTACCGTGTAGATAGATTAACAACACGAACAATTGTTTACGTATTTAGAGTTAATGCATATTTTAACCATCTAAGCGAGCGAGACTTGAGGGAAAAATCACAAATCTCAGAGCCTATTCTGTCACTAAAATAAACATGTCGTTTTCTAGAAATGTTTCCTGTCAGACAAATTAGTGTATTTTTCGTTTCAAATGAATAATTTGTAAAACTAATTGCCAATAAGTGTGATAATCTGTCTCCGTAATGACCAGTTCAAGCTGGGGAATTTTCTTCAGAATGAATTATATCTTATTTATAATAGATTGTCTGTGTCTATATATCTGAGTGACTAATGCGTTACATTATGACTTTATGTTTCTGTTCCATAGATTCCATATCACTGCTCTCTAGGCATATCCATAGGTGCTCAGTCTGTCAGTAAATAGTGAAGGGGAGTGGATACTGATGGTTCCTGTAGATTGTAGGTTGAACACGCTCCTACTCCGTTTTCTAATCCGCTCCACTCCGGCGTAGCAGAGCGCGTTAATGTCGGTCTTTTGAACACGTTGACACGCCTTGAAAATATATGTTAGGAATATGTTCTTTATGACAAGAAAAGTAAAATTCAAACCAGTACCGTTTGTGATGACTATAAGGGCAAGTGGCCTTTTCTCTCAGTTCAATAAGCCTTAGCAGTAGGTGGAAACACATAAAGAGATATACCAAAAGACACAAAGGTCTTAAGAGAACGGTAATGAAAGGTATGGTGCCGAGCAAGATAGGTAGAAACAGAACAAGAAGGCGAATGCACCAAGATGTCAAGGAATGCTTTGGCATAATTCTGTAGCAGTCTGAAGCTTTGGCAAGAAATCGAGTTTCTTTCAAACGAACTGTGATGGGAGCGACGTTCTACAAAAGACATGCTACGTGAAGATGATTATATAAATATATTCATATATATATATATCTATATATATCTATATATATATCTATATTTATATATTTATATATATATATATATATTTATATATATATATATATATATATATATATATATATATATATATATATATATATATATATATATATATGTATACACACGTATAACACCACCGAGATAGAATTTCAACAGCAATATGGCCTTTCGAAGACCTCTTGGCAACTGTCAAAAGAAGGAAACTCACTTGGTACGGTCACATATCGAGATCAAATGGTCTTGCAAACACAATCCTCCATTGAAAGGCGAAAAGGCCGGCCCAAAAAGAGATGGGAGGACAACATAAAAGAATGGACCAGTCTCCGACCAGAAGAGTCACAGGCAGCGGCATCTGACAGAGAGTGGTAGTGTGGGGTTGTGAAGATGTCTTCATGTGTGTCCCAACGACCTCACCGGTTACAGGATGACGAGACCTGACTTGATAACACCATCACCATTCATAATTATGCAGCATGTCCTTTGCAGAACGCCAATCACGTCACAGCCGCAACCCTGTAAGACTTTCGATCTCCTCAAGTTCTCCCGCCTGAGTCACCGCCATATTCACAACATCTTTGATGCCATGTGTCCATCTTCTCATTGGTCTCCTTCTGCCGCGGTCTTCAGTTACTGTGCAATCCGGTATCGATTTTTCAAATTTAGTGTATTGTTTGATGTTGCTAAAGTAGTTTAGTTTCCTCGAATTGATATCGTTTACCAACCAATTTCTATTTATAAACATCTATTTTAGAACTTGCTTACTTGAATAATACTTGAATCATTATATTCAATCATAGAAAGTTGTTTGATGCAAGATCTGTCCTTCGCGCAGGAGTGCCAAAATGGTCAATGGGCGTGTTGCACATCATATCTCCATCTTGTTGGCGGGCGACCGCGAGGACGGTTGTACGTGTATGGCAATCAGAAAGACACTCTTTTTGTCCATCTACTGTCACACATGCGGACCAAATCGCCGGCCAATCTGTTCCTTCGTACTGACTTAGGGTCAACGAGATCCCGGAACTCGGTTTAGTCACGGATGTCTTGGTATTGTTTGTGTTGATCTTCATTTTATATTCGTTGCAAGCTGAATTAAGATAGGTTAGGTGGTGTTATAAAGCAAAGGCAAAGGCCGCCGTCCATCGCAGACGATGAGGGCAAACTTTATTTTGCTAGTGCTATTTTTAGTAAGGATTAACTGCGCTACTTTTTATCCTGACTCTCTCGTCTTGATCCGCCCGACCCCAGTGGCAAGTCAAGGACAAGACGACTAGGGAGCAACTACGAGATGCAGGGAACAACGCATCAAGCACCCATGAAAAAGACGGAGGAGTCCGGAGTCTAACCCACACCACCTAATCACCTAATTTTTGTCTCACCAAAAGGCTCACTGGACTTTTCTGTTGGCTGAAGTAGTAGTCCCACAGGAAATGAAGGAAGCATCGATAGTGCATATCAATAAGAGAAAAGGCAATCGCCAGGAGTGACAATCACCGCGGAATTCACTGCTATATATTGCCGTAAAGATCCTGAACCACCTGAACAAATATCTTGAACTAGCTTATCATCTCCTTGAAAGTCAGTGGGGATTGATAGTTGGTCGAGGAACTGTGGACATGATATTTGCAGCGCGTCAGGTGCAGGAGAAATATCTGGAACATAACCGCGAGCTCTATATTACGTTAATTGACCTCATAAAGGCATTTGATACGGCCAGCAGAAGTGGGCTATGGCAGATCATGTCTAAATTCGGCTTTCCTAGAAAATTTGTAACTGTGGTGAAACAACTCTACGAGGGCATGACGCGCATGTGTATTTGACAGCGGTGAGACCACTCCGCCATTCGAGGTCAACAACGATGTGAAACAGGGATATGTACTTGCTCCGACACTGTTCAGTGTGATGGTTTCAGCTATGTTGACGGAAGTCTTTAAGAATACCAAGTATGACATAACAATAAAGTACGGAATGGATGTTGGTCTATTCAATCTACGCAGATTGAAGGCGAAGACCAAGGTGATGCGCCACACGAAATGCGAACTCTTGTTTGCGAATGACTGTGCTCTGAATAGTAGCTCAGATCGAAAAATTCAGGAGGGTATTGACCGGTTCTCTGCAGCTTGTGACAACGTTGGCTTAACAATTAACACAAAGGAAACTGAAGTGATGTATCAATCGGCACCAGGCACATCGTATACACAGCCAGGGGTTACAGTGAAAGGACAAAAATTACAAGCCTTTGAAAAATATGTCTACCTCGGAAGCATGCTGTCGAGATCAGTGATTATTGCTGATGAGCTGGCTAATAGAATAGTAAAGGCCAGCTTAGCCCTTTGTAGAATGCGTTCAACAGTATGGGAATGTCGAGGAATCAGCATAATGACTAAGCTGAAGGTCCACCGTGCAGCCATTGTTCCCACTCTGCTATATTCGTGTGAGAACTGGACTGTCTACGGTGGTGACGCCATAAGGCCAAATAATTTTCACATAAACTGTGAGACGCATATTGCATATACGCTGGCAGGACCATATCACATATACATAGTGCTGTCCAGAGCCAACATGCAAAGTATTTATGTACTTCTGCAAAAATCACAATTGAGATAGGCTGGCCACCTTGTTCAAATGTCAAACGAAAGACTTCCAAAGAAGATCCTGTTTAGCGAACTGAGTAATAGAGAACGACCACAAGGACGTCCTAAAAAATGTTTCAATGACAGTCTGAAAGAGTCCCTTAAGTGATATCAAAAAGACATTAACACCTGGGACAACCTGGCTTACAATTGCTCAACATGGAAGTGCACGGTCAGAGACGGAATTGAACTCAGCGAGGGTCTCCGTTACCAGGCAGCTCAGGATAGACGTGCAATCAAGAAGTCAAGAGCAGAGAAAATTTCAGAGACAACTGCTGATTACGTTTACGAGTCGTGCAATAGACTTTTCCAGGCTCGAATTGGTATGATTGATCACGAGCGCACACACATACTCAAGGTTGCATAATGGCATGTGATGATGTTGGTGGTCCTCATCGAGGCCGATGGACGAATTATGTATTTATGTATGTATGTATGTATGTATGTATATATGTGTGTATGTATGTATGTATGTATGTATGTATGTATGTATGTATGTATGTATGTATGTATGTATGTGTGTATGTATGTATGTATGTGTGTGTGTGTATGTATGTATGTCTGTCTGTATGCATGTATGTATGTATGTATACATGTATGTATGTATGTATGTATTTATGTATGTATGTATTTATGTATGTATGTATGAATGTATGTATGTATGTATGTATGTATGTATGCATATATGTATGTATGTATGTATGCATATAGGTATGTATGTACGCATGTATGTATGCGTGTATGTATGTATGTATGTATGTATGTGTGTATGTATGCGTGTATGTATGTATGTATGTATGTATGTATGTATGTATGTATGCATGTATGTATGTATGTATGCATGTATGTATGTATGTATGCATGCATGCATGTATGTATGTATGTATGTATGTATGTATGTATGTATGCATGCATGCATGCATGCATGCATGCATGCATGTATGTATGTATGTATGTATGTATGTATGTATGTATGTATGTATGTATGTCTGTGTGTATGTATGTATGCATGTATGTATGTAAGTATGCATGTATGTATGTATGTATGTGTGTGTGTATGTATGTATGTGTGTGTGTATGTATGTATGTATGTATGTATGTATGTATGTATGTATGTATGTATGTATGTATGTATGCATGTATGTATGTATGCATGTATGTATATATGTATGCATGTATGAATGTATGCATGTATGTATGCATGTATGTATGTATGTATGTATGTATGTATGTATGTATGTATGCATGTATGTATGTATGTATGTATGCATATATGTATGTATGTATGTATACATGTATGTATGTATGTTTGCATGTATGTATGTATATGTGTATGTGTGTATGTGTGTATGTATGTATGCATGTATGTATGTATGTATGTATGTATGTATGTATGTATCCATGTATGTATGTATGTATGTATGTATGTATGTATGTATGTATGTATGTATGTATGCATGCATGCATGCATGTATGTATGTATGTATGTATGTGTGTGTGTGTATGTATGTATGCATGTATGTATGTAAGTATGCATGTATGTATGTATGTATGTGTGTGTGTATGTATGTATGTGTGTGTGTGTATGTATGTAAGTATGCATGTATGTATGTATGTATGCATGTATGTATATATGTATGCATGTATGTATGTATGCATGTATGTATGTATGCATGTATGTATGTATGTATGTATGTATGTATGCATGTATGTATGTATGTATGTATGCATAAATGTATGTATGTATGTATACATGTATGTATGTATGTTTGCATGTATGTATGTATATGTGTATGTGTGTATGTGTGTATGTATGTATGCATGTATGTATGTATGTATGTATGTATGTATGTATCCATGTATGTATGCATGTATGTATGTATATATGTATGTATGTATGTATGTATGTATGTATGTATGTATGTATGTATGTGTGTATGTATGTATGTATGTATGTATGTATGTATGTATGTATGTGTGTGTGTGTGTATGTATGTATGTATGCATGCATGCATGTATGTATGTCTGTATGTATGTATGTATGTATGTATGTATGGGTGTATGTATGTATGTATGCATGCATGTATGTATGTATGTATGTATGTATGTATGTATGCATATATGTATGTATGTATGTATGCATATATGTATGTATGTATGCATGCATGTATGTATATATGCATGTATGTATGTATGCATGTATGTATGTATGCATGTATGTATGTTTGTGTGCATGTATGTATGTATGTATGCATATATGTATGTATGTATGTGTGTATGCATGTATGTATGTATGTATATATGTGTGTGTGTGCGTGCGTGTGCGTGTGTGTGTGTGTGTGCAGGTGTGGGTGTGGGCTGGTGTGTGGGTGCGTGGGTGCGCGTTTACGTGCGTGTGTGCGTGTGGCTGTGTGTTTGTATGTATGTATGTGTATATGTGTGTGTATATGTGTGTATGTGTGGGTATGTGTGTGTGTGTGTGTGCGCGCGCGTGTGGACGGGTTTGCGCGAGAGGGCGGGTGGGCGGGTGCGCGTGTGTGTGTTTGTGTGTGTGTGTGCGTGCATTCGTGTCTTGTATGTATGTGTGTACGTGTGCATGTGTGTACATATAATGAATGTATCATCACAAGCTCATAATAATCACTTTCTCTCAATCGTCGTCCTCCCTTCTTGTTATTAATCGTAATCTGTTCATCTATTTGCAATCCTCTCTCACAATCCTCAAGCATGTCGTAACTCACCCTTTCACCATTTATAATCTCATATTCTCAACTAAATATCTCAAACGTAATCTGTTTTTTAACTGTTCCTATCACTTCCAGTACTTTCAAGTTCAGAAAACACAGTTTCTGGGCTAAGAAAACGATTTGAAGCCAACTTGTATTCCTAAAATTTTACTTTCTTCTGTCTTAACCAAGTTTGAAATGAATCGACTGAGGCTAGGGGGAAAGTCGTTTCTAGATCATACATGTTCCGTCTCTCCCCAAATTTGAAATTAAGATCTGAGCCAGGGAGAGATCGATGAATCGGAAATAAAAATCAAAACTGAAGTGGAAGTAACCGAATTTGATTACAAGGGGAACAAACTCAATCATGCATGTCATAATTTTTCATGGGATTTTGACGCCTGTTCACGCATGAAAGAGTACAAAAGTCGATATCCCTCAAATCTGATAAAATCTTAAAATATTCGTCTTCTTTATTTCCTACCAAATACTCTAGATCATATCCTGTCGCAAACTTCTATTTATGCTACTCTTTTCCATTGTGTGTATTTGTAAGAATAACATTTTGCTTGCTTTTGTCATGCAACGACCCGTTTATCCGCGGTTATAAAACATATTTTTATCTTACGCAAACTTGCATTTGAACCTTTCTTGTATTGGTGTCTAGTTACTGTAGTCTCTCGCATGAAAATTTATATTAAAACCCGTCTACCTTTGTTTTGTTTGATTGTGCTTATATATGTTGTTGAGTCTGTAAGTTTGTTGTTAATTATCTTGTATTATATTGTTCGACATAACAAATTACCGTATTTTGTGTGCTGCTAGTGTATTATAGGAAAACACGAGGGACAGTCAACAGCAATTTTAACATTTTTACAAGAGTACCAACCATTATTTTTTAGTTTCATTTTTTTGACATGCTCCCCGCGAATGGCGACACAATTTGTATGCCTGTTCACTAGCTTATGGATGTCCTCAATTAAGAAAAAATGTTTTTTAGTGTGACATTTAGCAAATTTTGCACAACCTCCATTGTAATCTGCATTGGGACATATCAGCTACACACGTTCCTATATATATTATGCGTAGTTCAGTGACTCAATTAAATCTACGGCTATTTCATCAATAGTGTCATGCCTATTTCCACGTGCTAGCTGGTCGATCTGATGTTTAACTGTGTAAGTTGCCATGCTAGCTGGACGATCTGATGTTTAACTGTGTCAGTTGCCCTGCTAGCTGGACGATCTGATGTTTAACTGTGCCAGTTGCCCTGCTAGCTGGACGATCTGATGTTTAACTGTGTCAGTTGCCCTGCTAGCTGGTCGATCTGATGTTTAACTGTGTCAGTTGCCCTGCTAGCTGGTCGATCTGATGTTTAACTGTGTCAGTTGCCCTGCTAGCTGGTCGATCTGATGTTTAACTGTGTCAGTTGCCCTGCTAGCTGGTCGATCTGATGTTTAACTGTGTCAGTTGCCCTGCTAGCTGGTCAATCTGATGTTTAACTGTGTCAGTTGCCCTGCTAGCTGGACGATCTGATGTTTAACTGTGCCAGTTGCTCTGCTTGCTGGTATCTCACGCTAATGTCCATCAATGGTGTTTTGTCTTGATTTTGAAATTATTCTACCCATTCATTCACTCTTCTCTCGCTCATCAACTGTCTCAGTAGAAGCCAATGGTGCTTAGGAAAGGAGGAGATACAACTTACAACCAGTTCGTCGTATACTTCAGAGTTCCCAGTACACTTCAACGGCTAATCAAGCAATTGCAGTGCAACACTGACGCTAGAGTTCGTCTGGGTCACCATCTCTCGAACATGTTTTCTATATCATCCCGTGTCCTGCAAGGATGTGTCCGCCATGAACTGGAATCTCTGTCTGCTGAAGATGTTCAATTCAGAAATTACCATCGCAAACTGCGTGTGACATACCTCGACTGGGTAGATAATGCACAAAATCAGCCCGTCACAGTAAGACACTGATAACATCACTGGAGGACCTGAAGGACATTGCATTTAGGTTAGACCTATACATCTCATGTGCATAAATCAAGATGCAAAACCATGGCTGCAAGAGCGGCAATTATTATTGATAGCAATTATGTGCCACTTCCGGTAAGTATTTCACTTACCTGGGCAGTAAACAAAACTGTGATGCACCAAACCGTTCGGACATCAATCCAAGAGCCGCCTCTCTATAACAACAAAGCTTGGTATTTGCATAACCTGTGTCCTTCCCATCATGCTCTGCAGTTCCGAAATATTGATTATTATGCAGAGCGATTAGAAGCGCAATGATACCTTCCACGTGCACAGACAGAAGGTCATTGAAGCCTTCCAAATGTACAGACAGAAGGTCATTGAAGACTTCCACGTGTACAGACAGAAGCTAATTGTAGCCTTTCACATGTACAGACAGAAGCTAATTGTAGCCTTCCACACGCACAGACAGAAGGTTATTGAAGCCGTCCACACGCACAGACAGGTCATTGACACTTTCTACAAGTACAGACAGAATTGTATTAAAGCCTTCCACACGCGCAGATAGAAGCTCATTAAAGCCTTCCACACACGCAGTCAGAAGCTCATTGATGCCTTCTACCTGCACAGACAGACGCTCTTTGAAGCCTTCCAGACGCGCAGTCAGCGGCGCATTCTAGCGATCCACTGGTATGGCCGAGTCTCAAACGATGAACTCACCCAACAGACGTGCCTTCATGAGCACGCTATCCATTCTAAACCGCCGCAGTCTTTTCTCTATTTGGACATGTCGACCACTTTGACGAGAATGTCCCCGCCAACCAGCTCTTGAAGCAGGCCATGGACATCAAGGATATACAATTACCCTATCCGCTACGGTGCTTCCCCGCGGCCATACAGGCACTGCCTGGTTAGGCCAAATCGGAAAGATATCATCTTCATTGCATGCAGCATGTGATTCGGACCACTTATCGTACTCATAAAAGGTTGTGCGTCGGGTCCTTGTCGCCTGAGCAGACTACCTACCAACACTTAGATATAAGATCTTCTTTTTCTTCTTCTTCGTACGCTTGATATAAGATCGATTGTTTTTTAACCAAACCAAAATGTGAACAACAGTTCCAAAATAAAATACAATTCGACAAAACTCATCGAAAGCGTGTTAGTATTGGGAATTGTTACTCCATAACCAAATCTGAGCATATCGCACTCAATCTCGATGCCAGTCGCGTAATCGCGTAATCGAACTGTGAGGGCGATGTACAGCATGGAAGGTTTGTGTAAAAATGGTGGACCCAATTCAAATTGAACCTGCATATCGCCTAGCATTGCGACGTCCAATGAGTTGCTGAGGTTCACAGGAACGGATTTGACCGACTAAACACCCCCCCCCCCCCCCCCAACAGGAATTGCATATTAAAGTTAATTTTTTATGAAATTAATGTAAGTTTATTAGAAACTTAAATTGTAACTCGATTTGTACGTAATGTAGGTAACACAAGACTCCGAGAAGTGGCCAAAGAGAACCCGCATGGTTCTTACCATTACTAGCAAGTTTGTTTGTTTTTGTGTTATAGTTTTTGTTTGTGCTTGTGTGTGTTTGCGGTAGGGGAGGAAGGGGGGGGGGTGTCGGGGAGAAGGGTGAGTGATTGAGGGAAGAGGATTACCCACATTTATTTTCTCATTCCCTCCTAACCTGCACATTACCACGTAAGTCTCTTCAGCTACGTCAACCCGTTCAATGATCCTGCGCATCTCTCAACATCCTCAGTCGGTCCATCTCAGCCGTCACTAACTTACCTACTAACCTCCTCGGCTCCCACAAAACGCCCATAAACAACCCGGCCGCCCCCGCCAATCTTTAACCCCCCCCCCCCGAATCCGCTCATCCCTCTCTTCCACCCCCACCCCCCGAATCAGCTCATCCCTCTCTTCCACCCCCCCCCCGTCCCCGAATCCGCTCATCCCTCACTTCCACCCCCCCCCGTCCCCGAATCCGCTCATCCCTCTCTTCCACCCCCCCCCGAATCCGCTCATCCCTCTCTTCCACCCCTCCCCCCGCCCCCCCCCCCGATTCTGCTCATCTTTGCGGCGATCCCTGGGACATAGCCTTGATTTCAACAGCCAGGTGTAATATCTGGCGAACTGAGACATCATGAAGGAGCCAGGCTACATGACTGAAGATAGAGAGGCCGCTACAGTCCACCAGTGAAACGATATTCTCCAAATGTGTTTTATCGGACGACCTCAATGCTGTTAGCCAGGTCTTACCAGTGAATTGCAAGAATGCGCATCTGACTGCGCTTCTCACTGTGCATAACAAACGCTTCAAGATCCTTCAGATCTCTTTGTTAGAAGAATTTGAGTGACGCAGGACTTGCACAGGCCCAGCAGAGATTCGAGGGAGAACCGCTGACAAGCTGTACAGGGTAAACCTGAATGTAGTGTTGGACATATGATCTAGCAATTGGAGCAGCTGGTGTAATAATAATAGTGATTATATTATATATAATATACAGTATATATATCTGTATATACATCAAGAGACACAACGGTCTTGAGAGAATGGTGATGGAAGGTATGGTGCCAGGCAAAAGAGGAAGGGGTAGACCGGGAAGACGATGGCACCAAGATATCTAGGAATGCCTGGGTATGACAGTGGTGAAGGCTTGAGTTTTGGCAAGAGAACGAGTTTCTTTCAGACAGACTGTGATGGGAGCGACGTTCTACAAAGGACATGATACATGATGATATATTTATATATGTGTGTGTGTATGTGTGTGTGTGTGTGTGAGTGTGTAGGCGTGCGTGCGTGCCTGTGTGTGTGTTGGGGGGTGGGGGGGGGGGGGGGTAAGACAGAGAGAGATAGAGAGAGAGATAGAGAGACAGAGAGAGAAAGAGAGAGAGAGAGAGAGAGACAGAGAGAGAATTCCTTTCACAATCCCAACGCGCCGGGATGGAATCCTGCCGTGTCTGGATTAACGGTCTCGTTATTTTGTTCTCGGTGCAATTGGTTCTCCACGTACTGAAACTAATGGTAATCTCCTGTACTACACACCTGGCATGAAGCTTATAGCAGTCAAATAGGTTTACAGTTGTAAGAAGATGTCTGCAAAGGACAGGCTACTTACATTGTATATATATATATATATATATGTGTGTGTGTGTGTGTGTGTGTGTGTGCGCGTGCGTGCGTGCGTGCGGTGTGTGTGTGTGTGTGTGTGTGTGTGTGTGTGTGTCAGTAGGTGAATGGGTGGGTGTGATTTGATGGGTGGGTGGGTGTGTGTGTGGGATGGTTGAATGGGTGGGTGTGTTTGTGGGTGTGTGTATATATGTATATATAGTCAAGTATACGGATTGTAGGGAGCCGCGTAGCGCAGTGGTTAGCGCGCTGGCTTCGCATCTGAGTGGTCCTGGGTTCATTCCCCAGTTGAGTCGGTAGTATTTTGTCAGACCGTAATGGCTCCCGAGTCGACCCAGCCTTAAATGGGTACCAGTTCAGTCCGGTAAATAAAAGCGGCGAGGGAGAGGAGATGGCTAACACTCTCATATAGCCGAGCCTTTGAAATATGAGATCCCTTACACCTCACACCCCATACGGCAGTAATGCTATGGGTTACTTTACTTTACTTTACTTTACATTACTATAAGGATTGTGTAGCTGATATTAGAATACTTATTGTAATTCCCTCGAATGAATATGTCATGATCACTGCATGTATATAAGTATAGGACTATTTAGTATGTCAGTATTTTATTCTATAACAGGGTCCCATTAGAACAAGATTGATGCCCAGCATATATTATTCCTCACTATATTCCAAATACAGCGCACATTACATTACATTACATTACATTACTAAGACAAAACTATCTACTGTTGTGGTCATCTTTGCTTCGTGATGGGCAATAACTTTAACAGGGTCTCATGCCATAAAAATAAAAAACCTTACGTGCATAACGACAGCAAGAGTCCATTCAGATCACTCATACCGGGTCATCTCTTTGCTAGGGTCTATAAGACAGTTATTTTATTATGATAGTAATTTCTTCCTATTAACTGTGAGTTTTTATGAATCGTCATTATATTCCACGCATAGTGAATTCAGTTTGCTTAGGTAAAAGCACGACTGGTACTAGATAGATAATAACAAGTTCATTGTCATCTTCTAAAAATAAGGTGAACAACAACGAAGGAATGTTATGGAACCTTTTTTTTTGTGCATCCGTTGCTATCAACATTACTGAAATAAATTCTTGGATAATGGCTTCATCTGAAGTTGTGGTGGCTCTATGATTAATGTGGAGTGAAATACAGACAAAATAGACTCCGAACTGGTGTTTCAAGGTGCCAGTGGAACATGAAGACATTGGATACACAGATGATGGCACACGTGACTTTAGCGCAATACAGGATCCAGTAGACCTGTTGTCCTGTCACAACCTCCAGGAAACATGTAATAGATGCGACATGCTAAGCGCAAATGACAAGACAATCCATGTCGCTGAATACTGGATGCATGACGTATGACGTGGTGCTTAGTCAAGGGAAGTAAATATGGGGAGCAAGGGGCGACAGTGCATTTGCTGAAAGCAGAAAGGATTAATATCTGACTGCTTGCACCAGGGTCAGCAAACCATATCTGACTAATACACTTTCCGTCTTAAAGATGTTAGTAACTAGTATAGTGTGGCCAAGGTGTAACAATTACTGTGGGAAGGCAAACCCGGTACTCAAAAAAGCCAGCTGAAATCAGATATGTTAGATCGAAAGGCTTAGATATCGCAGCCTCGCTGTAAACTACAACACAACTTCACAACGTTCTTTCTAGGACGAAGGCTGAAGAAAAATAAGACAAACAACGTCAAGTAAACGTCGTCTCCAATTGGTAGGTTGCTTACACTTCAATACAATTAGAAAGACCCTTGTGTTTAAATGGTATAATGCGTATCTCTTGATTGCTTATTCTTGCAAACCTCCAGCCTAACGTCATTCACACACGCCAACAACAACCTTGCCGAGTTTGGAGTAGCCTTCTCCGTTTGAAAAAAAAATTGCTCTAGAAACAATATCCCATATGTTTAAAAAATAGAAAGGTGAATACCTCATTGTTGCTGGGGTTTTTAAAATAAGAACAAGAAAATAGCCATACCGTTACATCCATTTTTCCCTTTGCTGTTTTCTACATTTCCTTTGATGATTATGTTTAAATAAAGTTTGCTAATTTATAATTTTTTACTGATCTTCATCTGATATTCCCGTTGTTGAAATAGAAGTTAGCTGTTTTTCTTAGAGAAAGTGCCCTTTTCTCAACAACAGACAATCCTTTTTGGTTAAATCAAGCTGTCACATATTATTTTCTATCGTAGGTACGACCAACCTAGTCTGCTCACCAAGTGGCGACTGCATAAGTAAGCAGCCTTTAAAGTTCATCATTCATCCCACTGGACCATAGCAATGCGAATAAACACCAAAGTGAAATTGTTTATATTTTTTATTACTGTTATTAATGTTGTTTTGTACAACTTACAACTAAAAAGTAGTCGTAACCTAAGCCTAAACTCATGCGCTGTGCTGGATGGAGCTAAGCTCTGGAAAAGCTAGACAAAACTTAGCTATGGAAAGAGTTGGATAGAATTTAGATCCGGAAAGGGCTGAATGGAACAGCTTTGGGAAATTCTGAATGGAATCAACTCAACTGGGGAGTTGGACACGGATTGCTCGCTGGGAAGCCAATGCACTAACTAATGCTCTACCTCAGCTCTCTCGCTTATTGTACCCACTCCATATTCGTTCTCCTAAGTGCCCCCCTCCTTCCCCCCCCCCCGTGTTGAGCTTACATTTGATTTAGAACTCATGCAGATATCTATAAAAACTTGTTTAATGTTGATAAATGAAATTACATGATATTTGTCGATACTTTGATCATGTTCATAAATGACATCACATGATATTTATAAATACTTGGATTATGTTCATAAATGACATTCTGAGTTCTTAGTTCTTGGTCGACCTATACTTCTACAGGTGCAGATGCCGCTGTGCAGGTCCCTGCTCTGGTATGAGCTGGATGTAGCCGGGAGAATGATTTCGTGCTTAGCGGGCTAGATTTGAGCAGCTTGATACTCTGCTGTGTTGGGTGGTTAATCGATGTGCGAGTTCATCTTAACAAACTAAAATACTAGAGCAAAGTAGACACGCAATCAGTTAGGCGCCATCTATGCTGCTCTAAACAAACCACATAACCTTGATCGGTGCTATGCCATGTCACACAGTTAGTCGCATTTTACGACATGCTCTCTGTCAAGCAGTGCTGCTATTCTTGTCCTTGTCATTCACAAATACTTGGTAAATAAATGTAATTCAAATCAATCAAAGTCCGTTGCTCCTCTCGGTGCATGTCCCATCGACAACATCTCGCCAGCGTACACGGTCCTGGGGCCCTCTCGGTGCATAGGTCATCGACAACATCTCGCCAGCGTACACGGTCCTGGGCCCTCTCGGTGCATAGGTCCTTGACAACATCTCGCTAGCTTACACGGTACTGGGGCCCTCTCGGTGCATAGGTCATCGACAACATCTCGCCAGCGTACACGGTCCTGTGGCCCCCTGGGTGCATAGGTCATCGACAACATCTCGCCAGTTTACACGGTCCTGGGCCCTCTCGGTGCATGTGCCATCGACAACATCTCGCCAGCGTACACAGTCCTGGGCCCTCTCGGTGCATAGGTCCTTGACAACATCTCGCTAGCTTACACGGTACTGGGGCCCTCTCGGTGCATGTCCCACCGACAACATCTCGCCAGCGTACACGGTCCTGGGCCCTCTCGGTGCATGTCCCATCGACAACATCTCGCCAGCGTACACGGTCCTGGGCCCTCTCGGTGCATGTCCCATCGACAACATGTCGCCAGCGTACACGGTCCTGGGCTGCTTTCTCTGCCTCTCTCCAGGTGTCACACGGTCCTGGGCTGCTTTCTCTGCCTCTCTCCAGGTGTCACACGGTCCTGGGCTGATCTCTCTGCCTCTCTCCAGGTGTCACACGGTCCTGGGCTGCTTTCTCTGCCTCTCTCCAGGTGTCACACGATCCTGGGCTGCTTTCTCTGCCTCTCTCCAGGTGTCACACGGTCCTGGGCTGCTTTCTCTGCCTCTCTCCAGGTGTCACACGGTCCTGGGCTGCTTTCTCTGCCTCTCTCCAGGTGTCACACGGTCCTGGGCTGCTTTCTCGGCCTCTCTCCAGGTGTCACACGGTCCTGGGCTGCTTTCTCTGCCTCTCTCCAGGTGTCACACGGTCCTGTGCTGCTTTCTCTGCCTCTCTCCAGGTGTCACACGGTCCTGGGCTGATCTCTCTGCCTCTCTCCAGGTGTCACACGGTCCTGGGCTGATCTCTCTGCCTCTCTCCAGGTGTCACACGGTCCTGGGCTGATCTCTCTGCCTCTCTCCAGGTGTCACACGGTCCTGGGCTGATCTCTCTGCCTCTCTCCAGGTGTCACACGGTCCTGGGCTGATCTCTCTGCCTCTCTCCAGGTGTCACACGGTCCTGGGCTGATCTCTCTACCTCTCTCCAGGTGTCACACGGTCCTGGGCTGCTTTCTCTGCCTCTCTCCAGGTGTCACACGGTCCTGGGCTGATCTCTCTGCCTCTCTCCAGGTGTCACACGGTCCTGGGCTGCTTTCTCTGCCTCTCTCCAGGTGTCACACGGTCCGGGGCTGCTTTCTCTGCCTCTCTCCAGGTGTCACACGGTCCTGGGCTGCTTTCTCTGCCTCTCTCCAGGTGTCACACGGTCCTGGGCTGATCTCTCTGCCTCTCTCCAGGTGTCACACGGTCCTGGGCTGCTTTCTCTGCCTCTCTCCAGGTGTCACACGGTCCTGGGCTGCTTTCTCTGCCTCTCTCCAGGTGTCACACGGTCCTGGGCTGCTTTCTCTGCCTCTCTCCAGGTGTCACACGGTCCTGGGCTGATCTCTCTGCCTCTCTCCAGGTGTCACACGGTCCTGGGCTGATCTCTCTGCCTCTCTCCAGGTGTCACACGGTCCTGGGCTGATCTCTCTGCCTCTCTCCAGGTGTCACACGGTCCTG
Source organism: Ariolimax columbianus (assembly GCA_036924085.1). NCBI lineage: Eukaryota > Metazoa > Mollusca > Gastropoda > Stylommatophora > Arionidae > Ariolimax > Ariolimax columbianus. The sequence continues at coordinate 69,358,517 of JAVGWX010000001.1, read as the reverse complement.
GGCTGCTTTCTCTGCCTCTCTCCAGGTGAAATTATTTAATTTTAGCTCCTTCTCACATTCTCTTCTCCACGTATTTGTGGGTCTACCTCTGTCTCTTTTCCCATGAGGATTCCATGTAGGAGTCTTTCTGGCTATGTTATAATGTGCCTTCCGTAGCGTATGTCCTATCCAGCTCCATTTTATTTCCCTAATTTGTTTTGTCCCAATGGCTGTTGTTGGCTCCTTTCCCACAAGTCTGCATTTCTCACTATGACCTGCCACTTTCTGGCCCTTATCCTTCGTAGGCATCTGTTAATGAAGGACTGGAGTCTTTATTGTATGACCTTGGTCGTTCTCCATGTCTCCATACAGCAACACCGACTTGACACTTGCGTTGAGTATTCGAATTTTGGTGTGAATCTTGATATCGCTGGATCTCCATTTATTGTTTAGTGTCAAGAATGCCCCTCGTGCCTTTCCAATTCTGATCCTTACATCTCAATCTGTACCTCCTGATGTGTCTATTGTGCTGCCTAAATAGGTCAAGGTATCTACTTTCCCCAACTGCTCTGCCTCCACCATGATTGGTTCTTTGCTGTTAGTGTTGAGTTTATGGAGCTTGGTTTTCTTCATGTTAGTATTCAGTCCCAGTTTAGCCGATTGTTCTTTTACCCTATCAAGTTTCTCTTGCATTTGACTTTGACTGTGTGACAGAAGTACCAGATCATCTGCGTAGTCCAGGTCCTCCAACTGGGACAATAGTGCCCACCAAATACCTGTTTTTGCCTTCAATTGATATCTTTCTTATCCAATCTATAGCCAACAATAACAGGAAAGGTGGAAGCAGACATCCCTGCCTCACTCCTGTTTTCACCCCGAATCTGTCAGTCAGTACTCCTTTATATACCACTCTTCTAACTGTGTCTTTGTACATATTCTGGATTAGGGTTGTGTACGTCTCTGCCATTAAATGTTATTTATCAATATTTTTACCGTGCTCATATATGACATCACATGGTATTTATAAATCCTTTCATCAATTTGATAACTGTCATTGCGTAAATATAATTAAATCGACTGTGTTACTGGAGGAGAAATGGGAGCAAAGATTATCTACACTGAAACTAACAGACGCATCATAAAAGGTGACTAGGAAAGGTGGGACTTATGGTTGGCTCCAACTTCGTAAAGGCCATAACATATTAATGTCGGTTTATATATATATACTCCATGGTAGAAGAGGGACTACTATATCAGGATATTTAATCACGCTTTGACCGTACTGTTACATTTCATCATTCGACTTTTATACATGCTTTGGTTATATTGTTGCATTTCATCATCCGACATTTATACATGATTCATCACCCGAAATCTATACATGCAATGATAATATTGTTACCTTTCATCATCCGACATCTTTGATTGTATTCTTACATTTCGTAATCCGACATCTATAAATACTTTAGATATATTGTTACATTTCATCACCCGACATCTATACATGCTATGATCATATTGTTACCTTTCATCATCTGACATCTATACATGGTTTGATCATATTGTTACATTTTACTATCCATAATCTATACATAATTTAATCATGTTGATACATTTCACTCTACATCTCCACATATGTTAATCATGTTAATAGACTTCACCATTCGACGTCAAAACGTACTTTAATCATGTTGATTCATTTCACCGAACAATACTACCTACTTTAATTATATTGACATTTGGGATCAAGATGCTGAGCAGTGTATGAGCTGCAGTGGTCAGTGACCCGTAGCTGACTGCTAGCGTCAGGGGCAGCGAACCAGAGCTGCCAAGACCCTTCTACACGTCCACACGGTGATCCCTTATAACAGGCTGCAGCAGGGCAGACTGGCTAAGGAGAAGGGATCGAAGAGGGAATGCTAAGCCGGTACTCAAAAAATGCTTCCTGAAGTCGGATGAATTGTACCGAAAGGTGCAAATATCGCAGTCAAGCTGTAAACTACGACACAACGCCTCCCATTCTCTGGACTACATTCTACTACTTAAGCCCTTTCAGAGTTTGGTAGCGGGAGATTTAGAATGAACGAAGCCAAACCAAGCCATATTGACATTTCACCATCTGACATCTATACATACTTTAATCATGTTAATAGATTTCATCACAGTCAAGATTGAGAAATCGCTTCTATCTTCATTGCTTCTGAGCCCAGACACAAGCTTGGGGAAGGTTAGTGATAATTGCCAGCCCCCTAATCTCCATAACGTGAAATAATATTTCTAGTACCCGATGACTATACACGAAGACACGTATAAGAACTGTAGTCTGTGGGTTATGCTCCAGGGAGGTTGGCACTCAAAAGGACAAGAGAATTTATCAAGTCTATTTTGAAATATTCGGACTCTTTTTTTTTGTCTGCTTTATTAATCTCCTACACCTCCATTCTGGTCAGATGCTAGACCCATGACAGGCTATCCCTGCGATGGTTGTCTGGACAGTTGCAGATCTGGCATTGGATTGGACTCAGGGGAAAGGGAGTATTAAAGTAGCTGTCACACTCTGATGGATGGCAGCACTTAATGGTCGTATATTTGACTAACGAATCAGTAATATCTTAATTGGTCATGTGGTGTCTGATAATTTTTATTAGTCTAACAATGATCAGAAGGCTTTTAGTACAGTGATTGTTAATCTAGTGTATGTTTGTTGATACGAAGTTTTTAATACATATTGTTTCTCTTTGCTAGAAACACATATGTAGGTTTTCGTTTTCAATAAATTGTCATCCGAGTGGCGGATTGGTATAAAGGCTGCTGATTGCGGAAAGCTACAATATTCGTCTTCGTTGTCAATACTCTTCAGTTGACCGAGCTGTAAATTGGTATCTGGTTTATCTTTAGGGAAGGGAATACAACAAAAGAGTATAAATGATCCCACCATTTCATTAAAGAATGGAAGCCTAGTTAAGTGAAATCTATAACACTTCATCCACGATAGTAGTGTCTACTATTGGACTTTAAGAAGAAAGTATTGAGCAAAAAATGCCTTGAATTTCAGCAGGTTCATCATTGATGTGAGAATTTGTGAGCTGATGGATATATACCGCGTGTCACTTCGGTCATAGCACAATGTACACTCAATGAAACCAACATTGGTGTTTATTAAAGTTGAACAACGTATTCTTTTGACTAGAAGACTGGACACTCGCTTTTAGTGATGTTGAATGTAGATCATACGCCCATGTCTTAAATACTCATTTTAAAATAAAGCGAGGCTGTGGAAAAAGCAATGAAGCTTAGAGTACTAAATATCTCTCTGACAGACAATATTTGAAATAAAGACATCCGCAGTCAAGCAATTCCTCGATGTCGTCGACTCTGCATCAGTACGAACGTACAGAACGGCCAGCCAGGTGTTCAGCACGACTGACAAATGATGATCGAGGAGTATGTCTTTCTGGTGGCTACACAGCTACAACTTCCCGCACGGCCGCCTGCCGACGAGACAGAGAGATGACTTGCAACATGTTTTTATTTTGGCTTTTTTTTTGCGTTCACCTTATTTCTCGAATCCCCAAGGCGGTGTGCGTTGCCATGGGGTTTTTATTTTGCGCCTGTCGGCCCAGTGCATTCGACTTCAGCATTCATTTTATGAAAGGGTCTGCTTCCTCCTGCATTTTCTAAGGGTTTGCTTCCCCGGGGTAATGGTCGGTGCTGTGATTGGGATCGAACCCCGCACCTCCTGGTCGTGAGCCGTCTCACTTCACGCCGTTCCCGAAATGCAACATGCTTTTGGACAGACATTGTACTCCGAGGTGAAGGTCAGGCACAGATTCAAGTAGCTTTTGCCTACCTGGCATCAGACAACCTTTCCTGTTTGATTACCAGGATTCAAGTAGCTTTTGGCTACCTCGCATCAGACAACCCTTCCAGGTTGAATACCAGGATTCAAGTAGCTTTTGGCTACCTCGCATCAGACAACCTTTCCTAGTTGAATACCTGGATTAAAGTAGCTTTTGGCTACCTGGCATCAGACAGCCTTTCCTGGTTGAATACCTGGATTAACGTAGCTTTTGGCTACCTGCCATCAGACAACCTTTCCTGATTGAATACCTGGATTAAATTATTCAAGCAGATCAAGACACTAAGCAGCGCGTGAGCTGCAGCGGTCAGCGACCCATAGCTGACTGCTAGCGTCAGGGCCAGTGAATCAGAACTGCCAAGACCCTTCTACCCCTCTATGCGGTGATCCTGGATAACAGGCTGCAACAGAGCAGACTGGCTAAGATGAGGGGATCGAAGAGGGAATGCTAACCCAGTACTCAAAAAATTCTTGCTGAAGTCGGATGTGTTGGACCGAAAGGTGCAAATATCGCAGTCACGCTGTAAACTATGACACAACGCATTCCGTTTTCTGGACTAGATTCTGCTACTTAGGCCCGTGTCAGGGTTTGGTAGCGGGATATTGAGAACGAACGAAGCCAAGCCAAGCAAAGCTAAGTCAAATTATTCAAGTAAAGGAAGCTGCGGCAGCACTGTGGGTGTAGTAAAAGTAACGTAAAGTGAAACGTCATTTATTTCATCAATTATCGTCAGTGGCGTATGACATTCATTGGGGAGACTGGTCTGGAATTGCGTGAACCTTTTCGGCATCATGGCAATGACATCTATAAACACACTGGTTCTCCGGTCGCCAGTCACTTCAATGGATCTAGGCACCGGAAAAAAGCTGGCATAGTTTCTTGATTCTCTAATGATCCTCGTCGAACGGCACTTGAGAACAGACTGATCTTACACTCGGGCTGCCACTAGCCGCATTGCATCACTATCTTCTATACCTTTCTCTAATCTTCATCTCATTTCGGCCTCCATCTGAGAAGATGCTGGACAGCCTGAGAGAATGGCATGAGCAGCAATCAACAACAGTGTTGATAAACGACACAGGTGATAGAAAGAGATGGAGGTCCATGATAGCCAACGCCAACCGGCAGGGTACCTAATGATGATGATGATGATGATTCCTTGTTGTCGGGAATGATGTTTTAAAGATTTCATTGCAGATGCCACAGCTTGTTTATGAGGCGGGGTGGATAGTTCCCTTCCTCACTGCCTTTCCTCCCCCTAACATTAATTCAGGTTACATATTACAGATCGGTCGATTGGAACGTGTCGGAAAAAGTAGCTTGAACTCTGTACGTTTAATGTGAGAGGAATGTGATCTACCACTACGTTAATCAGACGCTTGGATAACCAGGACAAACCTTCAAAATCACACAGGAGCGTAGGTTAGTTTCTTCTATGTGAAGTGAAAAAGAAATTAGCATATACAGTGCGTGAATACTGTGCAGACAAGGGTCTTGTTTGTCAGTTTCATAATCATCTCAGACGGCCACATCAAAGGAAAGAAACACACACATACACACACTCACACACGCATGCACGCACACCCACACATACATATATATGTATATGTGCATATATGTATGTTTTATGTATGTATGTGCATGTATATGTTTGTATATACAAATCACAACGGTCTTGAGAGAACGGTAAGATATGGAAGATATGGTGCCGGGTAATGGAGGCAGAGGCAGACGCAGACGATGACACCAAGATGTCAAAAAATGCTTGGGCACGAATCTGGAGCAGGCTGGAACTGTGGCAAAACAAAGATCCAGTTTCTTTAGGACGGGCGTTAATGGGATCGACGTTCTGAAAATGACATGCTAGATTATGACATGTATATATGTATAGATTACGAATACGATTCCAAGATGGTGGATGTGTGTTTGTGGTGTCATTCGAAAACGGAATAAATACACAAAGAATTATAGTTTCCTGAGATAAAGCTAACCAAACATACCCACGAACTCATTATTAACATCATTATTCATAATATAATACCATGAAATAGTCAATTACAGGTCACGCGACACGTAAACAGACCGTTTCGACCCTAAGGCTTCGCAGGACTAACAAACTGCCATCGTAAAAACAGATCACTGTCCCCACTGCCATGTAGAATACCTGTACACCGGAAACGCTTGAGTGAACTCTGAAAGCAAATCCGGTGTTGAGGTCCGGCTTATGACCTGGAGATGCCTTCCAGCTTCACCCTGTGGTGTCAACACAATGCGTGCATAAGGATTTAAACTGGAGTGTCCGTACCATGCTGACCGGACTGTCCAATAACCTGCATGATATAAGCCAAACCAGAAAGGCACAAGCAATTAATGACGAGCTGAAAAGACTGGATGTGGACATTGTAGCACTTTAAGAAACTCAGCGTGTTCGTGATCAATAAGTGAGAAAGACTACGTAATTTACTGCCAAGGGAAAGACCCTAATGATAGGAACGAGCATATCGTATGCTTTGCAGTAAAAACAGTATCTAATACACTTGGTTGAAGCAGGTGAGAATGTTTCAGAACGCCTGCTTACACTTCATCTCCCCACCACAGTAGGTCTCGTCACTACTATCAGTGCATATGCACCTATCGTGTGCTCCACAGCTGAAGTCGAAGATACGTTTTGGGAGGATTTATCAGCAGTCTTAGAAGTATGCAGAGTCAAGAACGGTTTGTTCTACTATATGACTTAATGCTAGAAGAAGGGCTGATCGCGAATCATGACCTTCATGTGTTGGAAAGTTTGGCAAAATTAATTAAAATGGACAATAAGTCTTAGAGGTCTTTGTCTGTAATGAACGTTGTGTGACGAGCTATTTTCTAACAAAATCCCAACATTAGGTATCGTGGATGATCCCTCGATCAATGCGTTGGTATCAGCTGGATGTAATTCTTGTCAGAAGATCTTTCGTGAAGTACTCTACACACTTTCAAGTACACCAGTAGCAAATGTATGATGGTAAAAAGAAAGATATTGGTCCTGCAAGTAGAAAAACAGTACCACTCAAAACCAACACCGGCGAGAAAATAAAAAACAAACAAAAGTATATGGAGTGTTAGTTCGAGCAATAGTCTGAGTTCTACGCATTTTGACAATATTGTTACTCGCACACCCTTGACGCGGTCATAAGTTTTTCCAGAATGGACGAGTTGGACATTGTACCATCGTTAGAAAATCTTGATAAAAGCCATTGACAGCTTGGCCCCGGTTATATCACAAGGGAGCGATGTATTCTCACCTTATTTGATTAGGCGCTGTAAAAGTGCTCTCATGCAACCGCTAAAATGTCACTGCTAAAAAAAAGTCTACTATAGCTAAGGATAGGAGATATGCACAGATTGTAACGTTGTTAAAAAACAAAGATGACAGAAGTGAATGTAATAACTATTGAGGAGTATCTTTGCTCTGTGTAGTAGTCAGAGTCTTCGCCAGAGTAATTTTACTACATCTGTAAAAATTGGCTGAGCGTGTATTTCCGAAGTCACAGTGTGGATTCAGGTCTGGAAGATCAAAGATAGACATGATTTTGTTCTCTTCGGCAACTTCAGTAATAATCACGCGATAGGAATCAGCCCTTTTACATCCCCTTCATTGACCGGACAAAGGCATTTGTTTTGTTTAGTAGGGAAAGGCACTTCATAATCCTCTATACAATAGGCTGCCCAAGCCAACTGGAGCGATTAATTATATAATTCCCTGTAGGCATGAAAGAATTTGTCGATTTTAATGGTACCGTATCACAACCATTTGGCATTCACAGTGGTGTTAAGCAAGGCTGCGTCCCGACATGGTTCTTCTTCTTCTTCGTACGCTATCAGACGTCAACCTTTATTTTTTCGAAAAAAGCAGCGGTCATCCTGAGGCTGTCGACACTGCCATAGAGCTTGTATAGTATTGTCACTGGTGATGGCCACATCTGCTTTCTCTGATACTCGTATGTCGGGCAGTTTTGCAGCAGATGTTCAGCGGTCATTTTCCCAGTACCGCACGAGCATTTGTCAGTGCCACCTATCTTCAATTTATTGAATAGGTGGTACCTCAGTCTATTGTGGTCAGTGCGAAGTCTAAAGACCACGACCTGCTCTCTTCTGTTCAACTGGTAATAGGCATTGTTTTTTTGTGTAACCAGTATGTTCTGTTTCCCATTTGGTCATGTATCTAGCTATAATAAGCCTTTTTGACTCTTCGTATGTCACACTAGTATCGGGTTGTGGTAGTCTTGCACCTGCTTTTGCCAGTCTGTCTGCCTCCTCGTTGCCTTGGATGTTGCAGTGGGATGGAACCCACTTACCCCTATTCTTTTTGGTACAGACTGCTGGCATAGTTGACAGAGTGCTGCTCTTAAATCATCGTTCAGTATTTTTCCGGCTTTTTAGTGCTGGGACTATGGCCAGGGCATCTGTAAGCAGGACTATATGGCTTTCATTTCTTTTGCACGTCACAATTTCTTCTACTGCAGCCCTCAGTGTCTCTGCTTCCGCTCTGAAATTGCTCGTGTATTTTCCAGTTGCCACTGATAGTGTTATTTTTCTGCCATTTGGCTTTCGACATGGTTCGGAATCTTCTTTGCTCTGTTAATGAAGCATGCCTTTTTTGACGCAAATAAAGGAATCTAACTTTACACTTGTCCAGATGGTAGGCTGTTTACCCTTGGAAGACTCAAGACTAAATCAAAGATCAGAGAAATCAACACCATGGACTTGTTTTCGCAGATTATGCTGCAATTGTCCCCCACAGTCGGCAAGAACTTCAGAGATTGGTGGATCGTTTTTCACAGGCTTGCAAAGATTTTGGTCTAACAATAAGTTTCACAATGAGTCTTACAAAAAGTCTCACAATAAGTCTCACATTAAATCTCATAAGTCTCCCAATAAGTCTCCCAATAAGTCTCCCAATGAGTCTCACAATAAGTCTCCCAATAAGTCTCACAATAAGTCTCACATTAAATCTCATGTCTTCCAATAAGTCTCCCAATGAGTCTCACAATAAGTCTCACATTAAATCTCATGTCTTCCAATAAGTCTCCCAATGAGTCTCACAATAAGTATCCCAATAAGTCTCCCAATGAGTCTCCCAATAAGTCTCCCAAGAAGTCTCCCAATGAGTCTCACAATAAGTCTCCCAATGTCTAAATACAACAAATGTGGCGGGGCAGAAAGTAGATGCAACGTCAACTCTTAGCATCGATAATTATAAACTGGTACCTGTGCATCAATTCATTATCTGGTGTTCCTAATCAACGTCCCGCTCTTTCTTGACCCAGAAACAAAGAGACGCATTGACAAAGCTGCTGCAACATTTGCTCGAATCACAACGAGTGATGCTTCTCTGTGGTGGCGAAACTTGAGCAACCTATGTCAAACAGAAGTACATGTTAAGTATCTTTTATCTACAGCGGCTACGATCCCTTATTGGAATTACATGCAGGGATAGAATAACAAATGGAGAGGTGCACTCTCGCACCGGTCTCCCAAGCATGTACACTTTTTTAGACAATGAATACTTGGCTTGGCTTCTTTGTTCTCAATCTCCCGCTACCAAACACTGACACTGGCCTAAGTAGCAGAATCTAGTCCAGAAAACGGAATGCGTTGTGTCGTAGTTTACAGCGTGACTGCGATATTTGCACCTTTCAGTCCAACACATCCGACTTCAGCAATCATATTTTGAGTACCTGGTTAGCATTCCCTCTTCGATCCCTTCTCCTTAGCCAATCTGCTCTGTTGCAGCCTGTTATCCAGAATCACCGCATGGAGGTGTAGAAGGGTCTTAGCAGCTCTGGTTCGCTGACCCTGATGCTAGCAGTCAGCTATGGGTCGCTGACCGCTGCAGCTCATGCACTGCCAGACAGTGAATACTACGATGGCTTTGTCATGTTCTTCGCATAAAAGATAGTCGGATTCCCAAAGATATCCTCTATGGACAGTTGGGGTATGGCAAGAGAACAGTCGACAGTTGATATTTAAAGCTGTGTATACACCTCAAGTGAAAGGCAACCTGCGAAGACGAAGCTGTAGACCGATCGAAGTAGAGATGTACCTTGAAGAACCACATCATGCTTGGTGAGAAGAAACCATTGCAACACAAAGAAGTGAAGTCCGAGGTCTTATCGTTCTATAATCAGTTGTGACTGAAAAAGGTAGGTGTGTTAGTGTGTGTGTGTGTGTGTGTGTGCGTGTGTCTATTTGTTTGTCTGTGTGTGTCTGTGTGTGTGTGTGTGTGTGTTTTGTGTGTGTCTGTATGTATGTATGTCGGTATGTGTGTGCGTGCGTGCGTGTATGTTGTTTGCGAATTTCTACAATGACTAGGTTTACTCTTTTGTGCCCCCCCCCCCCCCCAAAAAAAATGACGTTAAGTGGCGGGTTGCAGTAGCTTTCCTCACATCCCGAGCGTGTTGATGAATGTGAACCAAGCTCCTCCAGACGGTTGTGCTATGCTTGACTTCAACCGCGTGCCGTTCCCTACTACGTGGATCACGTCGTTCGTTGACCCTGTCAGCCATGCTGCCATGACAACAGTCCGTTTCCGAGGAGGGCTGCGTCGATAACCTTGATCAACATAGTCTAATAAGTATTGCTGTCTTGACCTTGATCAACAAAGTCTAATAAGTATTGCTGTCTTGACCTTGATCAACAAAGTCTAATAAGTATTGCTGTCTTGACCTTGATCAACAAAGTCTAATAAGTATTGCTGTCTTGACCTTGATCAACAAAGTCTAATAAGTATTGCTATCTTGACCCTAATTCACATAGTCTGATCAGTATGTTTCACCTGAACCTGACAAACATAGTCTGATCAGTATGTTTTACCTGACGCTGACAAACATAGCCTGATCAGTATGTTTTACCTGACCCTGACAAACATAGTCTGATCAGTATGTTTTACCTGACCCTGACTAACATAGCCTGATCAGTATGTTTTACCTGACCCTGACAAACATAGCCTGATCAGTATGTTTTACCTGACCCTGACAAACATAGTCTGATCAGTATGTTTTACCTGGCAGGACGTTAGCAGTTTTTTCTTTCATCACCTCAATGTAGAATAGGAACAACTAAATTACGATTTAACTTATAAACAGCTTGTGTTTAAATAGTATTCTTTAGAAGCACAAATACCGCCATACGGTGAACCAGATTGAGACGTGGCTAATTGGTTGTACATACAATGCCATACACACATAAGTTCATCTCACCTCACAACATATGTCCACTCATGCAATTCCACTTCATATGCCATCTTTGTGCCCCTTGATTGTTTTCAATGCAAGCCTCTTTAGAGTTTATTTAATTCCATCGATCATTCCTTTTTATTCCCTAAATTCAATAAATCAATGAAAACCTTCCAACTTTCTGCGACGCATAGGTCCTAAACAAATACTCGCCAAACATTCCTACCATGCGTCATCTTTTCTAGATCTCATCAACTCGTACAGGTTTATCTCGACTTCCCTTCTCCGTGAGCGATTATGTCTGTCACTACTTCTTTTGCTGTAAGGATATAAGAACAGTGACTGTCTTGTAATTATATCAGCTGGCTTCCGTAATGTGTGCACTATCCATCGCCAGCGTCTTCTCTTTACGTCTAGCCCCACTGCCATCTGTCTGGCTCTTTCCTACAGTTCTATATCAGTGACTTTATCATATCATTATATGCTATAATGTGCCGCTTTGATGAAAGTTTGCGTCTCCTTAGTTGTACTTTTCTTTATTCACTTCGTTGAAGATCTGAATTTTAGCAGTGGACTTAATTTCTTTCGATTTCCACAAACTCCCTAAAGCAATAAAAGCTTTTCTCGTATTTTGTATTCTTCCTTTGAAATCTCAATTAGTACCTCCGACCTTGTCTATATTACCACCATGATTCACGAATGAATCTACTTCTATACTTAGTTGCCCATTGCAAGCGATGATGGTTTTTGTCTTGATGATGGAAAATGTGCTGTATTTGGATTATACTGAAAAAGAAACTGCGCTGGTCATCAACCTCACTCTCTGGACCCGAACTACATTGGACTAGTGGCAAGACATACGTCGAGATGACTGGAGGTAATTATGGATGCAAGCGTTCTGGTTCCAATTCTTTGAGACCAAGGAGTTGTTGAGACACGCGGGACTCGAACTACACGTCGTTACTGGTCATTGCTTTGAGAGGTGAGTGCCTTATCTTTCGACCACAGTGATCCCAATATAGTACGTTGTATGCCAGTACACTGTACTTATTTTTAGCTGCTTTTACTGTCATAGTATGTGTGTTTTTTTCTCTGTGTACGCTCACACCGAATTTCAGTGGCCATTTCATTTGCATTTGGTTGTGGTTGTGAAACAGAAGAGCAAAGTGATCAGCAGAGGACAAATCGTCAAGTCAAAAGCCACTGAATTTCACTTTCGCATGTAGAAAAGGCATTCTTCATAATCCAATCAACAGCTAGACAAAAAAGAAAAAAGGAAACATCTTCTTCTTCTTATTCTTCGTTCATCCTCAGATCAAGGTTCCGGTTTCTCTTACAAAGGAAAGATGATAAGAGACATCCCTATATGTTTTTATTTTTCATTCTTTTAATTTCCTACATTTCCTTCTCATAAACAATTTATGTACGCACTATTGCACCACCGTTTAACCGATACTGCTTGCAGAAAAAAGGTATCTTTATCACAAAATTGTACAATAAAGTGTAAATGTATAGGCGTACAAGTGACAGTGCATGCTAAAGATCAGATGCATGAGCAATTTTGTTGACGATTTCGTTTCGCCAGATATTTAACAAAAATAATATTAGAAGCACCATATAAACCTGACATTTTCGTTAGGACAGGACGTTATATTTTTTAACCCTCAGATTAAGAAGCAACACGCTAACCCTTATTCATCCTTTTACCAACCTACCCCCCCCCCCTCCCTCCCACCTCTCCTTTCTTTTCTTTCTCCCAATATTCCTTCTCCGCACTTCCGCAACCTCTTCATCATCTTCAAACGTAACAGTCGAAGATCCTGCAGATATTGTAATCGCCATGTTGACCCCAGGTCACGGCCTGAAGAGCTCCATTAAAGCAACATTCTCCGCTCGTGAGATCAACAAGAGCTCTTCAGTGTGAGCATTACAACCTCCATGCACATGCTTCCGCAGCGATCATCTTGCGATCCGATATCGATCCCATATTTCCAGTATCGTCCTTCTTGCCCCCTTTCCTCGTATCCGCGTCTTTCACTTCCCATTTTGGTAGTACTTTCCGCCCTTTTTCTCTCTGTGAGTACATACATATATATATATATATATATATATATATATATATATATATATATATATATATATATATATATATATACATATGTGTGTGTGTCTGTATGCGTCTGTCTTACTGTCTCTCTATCCCTATCTTTCTGTCTTTACTTCTATATTTGTCTCTCACACTATCGCTTTCTGTGTTTCTATATGTCAATCTGTCATTATCTCCGTCTCCGTTTTTCTGTCAGCCTGTTTATCTTGTTATAGCTACCTATGTATTTATCACGGTTTGTGCTTTTATCCTGCCCTCTCGGAGTCCTTCTGTTTTCTGTCGATATATGTTACTCGTGCCTTGTTATTTATGCATTGCGAGTTTTCATTGGTAGCTAATTGTAGTGTCACATTGCACATCCCGGGGCGTACTGAACAAAGTGTGTCTGGTTCTCTTGTCTGTAGTACAAGGCTATGGTTCTCAGCAGGCCCACCACTTCAGATATCGCTGTGTCGATCCCCAATTTATTTTCCTCTCACACTGCAGTCGATCCATCTGTAAATGAGTACGGACTTACTGTTATGGAAGTAAAGGCAGCGAAGAAGGGAACTGACCGAACATTCTCAGAAACAAGCTGAGGTCTGGAACAATATAGTTTCTAATATTTCATCCCCGACCGCAGTGTTTTCAAGGGGACAAACATTTATTTTTACATTGTAGTATCGTCCGTTTCTACCATGCACAGCGTGGATGTGGGGTGTGGTTTTTGATAGCATGTTTTACCTGGCTCGGAAGTGAAATTGGTGTCTGGGACATGCTCACCAGGTGAGGTGAGAGTCTGGGACAGCATGTTCCACCTGGCTCAGAGGTGAGGTGGGAGTCTGGGACAGCATGTTCCACCTGGCTCAGAGGTGAGGTGAGAGTCTGGGACAGCATGTTCCACCTGGCTCTGAGGTGAGGTGGGAGTCTGGGACAGCATGTTCCACCTGGCTCTGATGTGAGGTGGTAGTCTGAGACAGCATGTTCCACCTGGCTCGGAAGTGAGGTGGGAGTCTGGGACAGCATGTTCCACCTGGCTCGGAAGTGAGGTGGGAGTCTGGGACAGCATGTTCCACCTGACTCTGAGGTGAGGTGGGAGTCTGGGACAGCATGTTCCACCTGGCTCGGAAGTGAGGTGGGAGTCTATGCGGCATGTTTCATCTACCTCTGAGGTGAGTTCGGAAACTGGATCAGCATGTTTCACCTATTCTGAAGTGAAGTGGTATTGTGGGACAATATGTTTCACCTAGAACTGAGGTGAGATGGGAGTCTGGCTCAGGGATGAGGTGGGAGTCGGAGATAGTATGTTTGACCTGGCTCTTAGGTGAGATTGGAGATTGGGTCAGCATATTTTACATGGCCTTGAGGTGATGTGGGAGTTTGGGTCAATATGTCTCCTAGCACTGTGGTGAGGTGGGTGTCTGGTTTCGCATGTTTTACTGACCCTAAGGTGGGCTGAGATCTTGGTCAGTATGTATTTCCTGACCCAAATTTGAGGTAGCGGGTCTTGATCAGTATGTTTCACCCTACCCTAGGTCTTTGTCAGTATTTTTAACCAGACCATGACGTGAGATAGTGGGTCTCGGTCAGTATAATTCACCTGACTCTGACGTGATGCTCTGGGTCTTGCGCAGTATGTTTCACCAGAGCCTTTACGTGAGATGGTGTGTCTTGGTCAGTATTTTTCCCCTGACCCTGACGTGAGTCTTGGTCAGTATGTTTCACCTGACTCTGACGTGATGTTCTGGATCTTGCGCAGTATGTTTTACCAGAGCCTTTACGTGAGATAGTGTGTCTTGGTCAGTATGTTTCACCTGAACCTGACGTTCAATGGTGGATCTTGATAAGTATATTTCACATGACTCTGACGTGAGATGGTGGGTCTTGATCAATATATTTCTCGTCACACTAACGGGAGTTGTCTGTCTTGGTCAGTGTGTGGTAGATGCTAACGCTGGGCTCTCCCCCTGTCTATTTAAATTCAGTAGGTATATCATCACATCCTTTACTTAAAGATTTCTTTTGCTATACGAACTTCAACAATGTTAGCTTCCGGCTCTTTGTTCTGGTTCAGAAGCGAAATGCTGGATCTTCTCAGTGTGTCTTTGTACCATGTAGAAGGGTTCGAAGAGGGAATGCTAACCCGGTACTAAAAAAATTCTTGCTGAAGTCGGATGTGTTGGACCGAAGGTGCAGATATCGCAGCCAAGCTGTAAACTACAACACGACGCATTCCGTTCTCTGGACTACATTCTGCTACTTACCCTTTCAGGGTTTGGTAGTAGAAGATTGAGAACGAACGAAGAAGAAGAAGAAGAAGTACCATGTATCTGCAATATTCCTTTCATCATTTGGATATATTTTTGTTCTTAATCAGTGTATTACAATCTTCATCCATTATTACATTTAATGACGGATTGGACTTGTCAATTAGTTGCTCCTATCTTTCGTGGTCTTTTAAAATCTTCTATTATACAGCATCTGTCCAATATATTTTCTTCGAATCCTTCTAAATGTCTTCCCGACACTCAGCATTATGCAGAAGCACATAAATTACGTATCTCTTGAACATTTTATATGTCATTTTTACTGTCACATCAAGTTTTGAAGCGTAGGTACAAACGTGCGTTTTTCTTTTCTAAATTCCACCGTCACTTTAAATGTTGAAGAATAGGTCAACTACATTTTTGTAACTTCCAACCCTCAATCTAAGTGATGCAGTATAGATCAGATGCCTTTTCGTAACTTCCCACGTCAATCCAAGTGTTGCAGCGTAGGTTAAACCCTTTTTTTTAACTTTCCCGTTACTGTAAGAGTCGAATAATATGTCAAATACATTTTTATATCTTTCACAGTTACTCCAAGTGTTGACGAATAGGTCAAATACATTTTTAACTTCTCCCGTCACTCCAAGTTTTGCAGGGAAGGTCAAATCGGTTTTTAAACTTCCCCCGTCACTCCAAGTGTTGCAGCGTAGTTATTTAGGTTTCTAAACTTCCCCCGTCACTCCAAGTGTTCAAGAATAAGCCCATGACTGCATTTTGATCCTTTAACCAGCTTTAAAACCAACCTTATTCGTCATTTCATTGCAGATTTATAGCAATATGTTTTACATGACATGTTGCCAGTCTCATGAACAACCCACTATATTGACCTTTTACGACATGCAAGGAAGAAAACAGTGGTGTTATTATGTATACTCCGGGATTCACCCTAGTGGATTTCTATTTGAGTTAGTTAATATTATTTTCAGTTCATTTAGGGAAGTCGGCACTTAAGTTGAGAACGGCTGGCGGCTATTATCGACCAAGCAGAAATGTGTACGAGCGCTCTGTTGCCCCTGGTAAGTTTAACCAAGTCAAACAGAGGCTATAGTTGAGGGAGGATAGACCGGTAGCCGAGGTTAAAGGATTAAGCTTATACCCAGCCAGGAGACAAATATTGACATAGAAATTAGAGCCCAAACCAGCACCTCTACTCAAGATTAATCTCTCAAGACAGACACATGAAACTAATGGTAGCTTCAACGATTTGCTTATCCAATCTCTAAACACCGTGATCCTTGTAGTAGTGGACGACACGTAGATAAAGCCACGCATAGCACAATAGCATGAAAAACCTCGGTCCAGCTTCATCAGCACGCTCGGGATGTGAGAAAAGCTGCTGCAACCCGCCACTTGACGCACACACAATAGAAATCTGACTCGTTGTGGCCATTCAATAACAACAACACTATCCAGACGGGCTGTTGTAGCTATGTAATCTTATTGATTTATCCTTACTGTTATGAATTAGTATTTGTTTTCATGTCGCTGATGAAAACATTTTGGTCGTAACATAGGTTTTGTTTTATTCTTGTTCTGACGTGGCATCTGCACTATCCACGTTTTTATAATCTGTATTCAGTCTTTCTTGGTACCGCAGAAACCTCTATATAATTATTTGACAGATTCGAATAAGAGACGGTGTCGTAATAAAGAAGAATACTCCCTTAATGTCCATTTTAATGTTGCTCCCGAATTATGTTCATCTGTATGGTAACCGAGTAGAACAGACATGGACCGTCGCAGCTTTAAACACATGTGGATAGGAGCGATTGAAAAGCGTCGTTAATGTGGCTAGCAATCTCACCAGGTAAAGCCATTCCTTTAAACGGCTACTACATATGTTCAGATGCACGCTTTCAGTTAAAAAGAAAAGCCATTGTGCTGGGGTTGGGGAGGGTGATGATGGTTGTGGGTGGCGAGATACGGTCTGGATCAGTTGTAGCGACAAATCGAATCATCATCACAATTTATGCTGAGACCATTTATTATTTAACAGCCAACTCACATCGCTTGTATGTGACCTAATTGTTCATTTTGTTGTTCGTCCAACGTGGGTGATTAAGGCCACACTCTCCGTTCACCCATTTAGAATATGACCCGTCAGTTGATTGGTTTGAAGGTGACTGAGGGGGGCCAATAGAGATCGTGAAAGAAATCGAACAGTGTGAGTAGGGAATGTTTGCCTAATGTGAAGGTTTCATTTCACAGGCTTTCCTAGCAGGTGTCCGTTGTTCCGCAGCTACGTTTTATGAATACCTCTTGTGACGCTGCGCCTTCGCGAAGAGATGTGAGTTAAGCGTTACGGTCTAGCGAAGTAGATTCCCAAGTGTCGGGTATTATGCCAACGTCTTTTAGTGAAACATTCATTGTGTCTTTGAAGTTTTTCTTTTGGTCACCATGGGAACCTTTATCCTTCTCATTTCATCATAATAGAGTATTTTCGGCAGACAGTCGTCTGGCAAGCAGACTATATGACCTGCCCAGCGGATCTGTGACTGCATCAGAATAGTATTTATGCTAAGAATGCCAGCTCTATCAAGTACATCAGTATTCTGGACCATGTTCTGCCGTTTGATCTTCATCGCCAGGCTGTATGGAAGTGTCTGATTGTGTGAATCCCGGAGGGCTTTGCTGGGGAGGAAAGAAACCCACGTACACATGTGTCACAATTGAAGACTTAAGAATGGTGTGCATTGTGCTAACAACAGTCACTTCATTTAAAACATAGTGCTTCCCTGTTCTTTGGCGAAGACGTCCTGTACGAAATGACCAAATCTTGCCGTACAGATATATTTTGTAATTAACGAAATGGATCTGTCCCCTTCTAACAGTCTGGATAGTTATCTTTTTCTCAAAGTATGCGGTTTCAAAGTCTATATGTTCACAATCGCGTCCCCTTTTTGCAAGTATATGTGCCTTAGCGTTCAACTCTACACAACACTGTTCCTCAGCTATTTCTATCGCACTGTTGATCTGCAGATCGCTATTCCTTATCTTATAACAGGGGAGAGCAGACTGAATAATCGGATGTGCAAACCTCGACTGTCTGAGTCCTCACTGTTGATATGCAAACTAAAGGAACAAACTTCTAAGCGTCTATTACATGACAAACTAAGGGAACAAACTTCTAAGAGTCTATTACATGACACACCAAGGGAACAAACTTCTAAGCGTCTATTACATGACAAACTAAGGGAACAAACTTCTAAGCGTCTATTACATGACAAACTAAGGGAACAAACTTCTAAGCGTCCATTACAGGACCAGCACGACTAGTTAATGAAAAAACACTGATTCAACGACTCAACACTAAATTCAAAATTATACGTAAATAAAATGGAGCTCCAAAGAAAGGTCAAATTAATTACGGGTACTCATATGAACAACCTCTACTGGAATAACAAATTATGCTCAGAAAATGGGGCTGGATATGACATACGCTGTGGGAGGCGCAGTCCAACATTGAGAGACAAGCTCTTACGTGGAATAATCAAGGGAAGAAAGAGAGAGGTAGACTCAAAAATACATGGAGAATAGAATTTGAGAATAAACTAAGATTAAATAATTGCACCTGGAGAGAGGCAAAAAGAACATCTCAGGACCGTGCATGCTGGCGGGTATGTTGTCAATAGACTATGTACGGAGAAGAGGGACTGGCTTTGATTGATTGACTGATTGATTGACTGATTGATTGTCTCGTATACCGGTGTAAACATCTAAGTCGCAATCACAAGAAAAAGGAATGTGGGGAGACGACGAAAAAAACAAGAAGAATGTTATGAAACAAACAATCAACCAATCAATATCCGTCCCTTCTTTCGGGGCAGAGCACGTTGACAAGCATCATCTAACCTCGGTTTTGAGCTGCCCTTTTTGCCTCTCTCTAGCTCAGGCCCAGAGACCAAAGTTCATTTTCAGTCTCTTCCCCTTGAGTTTCTAGGCCTATCTCTCTTCATCCTCCACTGGGGATTCCATGTCCGGGCCTGTCTGGCCACGTTTAATATTGCTTTCCGTAGCATGTTTCTTATCCAATCCTATTCCAAACGTTTGCTCTGTTGCTCCATCATTGTTGATTGCTTTTTCCTCGTAGGTTTTCGTTTGTCACCATGTCTTTACAGAAGCAGCAAAGATGGCGTCGTACCGACAGCGGGTCTAATTTTGCTCGGGTGTTTTAGTTCATTTTGGATGCCAGTAAGGCTACGGATTTGCCTGGAATTCACACTAGTCGACGACTTCCATTTGTGTTCCCGGAAATGTGTCGTTGTTTTCTATTTAGACTAGTTAATTCATTCATTTGTGTGTGTTTTCTTCCCTCCGATTATCCTGACCTGGACATCGCCTATATGAATTAGCACTATGGTTAAACCTGTGTCGTGTTTTCATGGTCTAGTTCACACGGCTGAACTTCACGAGATTGACGCTCTTCGTCATATCTGCAGACAGTATCGGTTTTAATGTGACTGCAAAATTTAGACACGTGACTATAATGAACTAGAAAATGTCGCCCAGGAGAGATGCACAACACATCACTCACACGCTGAGTGATTTCCCTATCACCTCTTGCGGATATGGGATAGGTAAAACACACAACGGTAGATTCCACCCGTCCCCCCCCCCCCCCCCAATCCCGCTGCCTTGCGGGATACCTGTTTACGGAAAGGTTTCGGTAGTGGACCCTGGAGAAAAATCTGCTTCCTTTGCTATCTCCAGTCATCTTGATAATGCCTTGTCACTGGTCAAAGGTAGCTCAAGACGAGAGAGTGAGGTTGACAAAAGCTGAAGTTACTTTCTCACTTTAATCTAAATCACCGCACAAATCATCCGTTTCAGCCGACACAGAAAGAGAAAAGACTGTTCACACGACTGAACAAAACGAGTGGTCAATATCGCATGTGATGGACGAACATCAAAACAGCCATTAACCATTATCCTACAAAGACATTAATTAGAGTTTTTCGCTGCATTACCTTTGTCATTGTCCCAATTTCTTCCCCATACATGAGTATTGACTCAACATTAGAATTAAACAATCTTGATTTGACATTAGTCTTTATTTCTATGGATTTCAATATAGTATTAGGTAAATGGAATGTTTAACGGTCACGAAGATTCTTTTTTAAGTAGTTTTAAAAAAAATCAGTGATTGATCCACGTAGAAATATTAAATTTGTTGGACAACTGTCAGCTATCAATAATTGCATTGTTATTCTCCATCACATGTAATGAAGACCACTCTCTTTGTTCAGCCGTGCGGACAGTCTTTTACACTTGCTGTGTCCGCTGAAATTGGTGACCTACGCGGTGATTTGGATTAAAGAGCGGAAGAAACTGCACTTTTGTCAACCTCACTCTGTGGTCCTGAGCTACCTTTGGCCAGTGTCAAGATTGTATATAGACGACTGCAGATAGCACAGAATGCTAATTTATCTTCAGGGTTTACTCCCAAAGCCTTTCCCGTAAACATGTTTTCCGCAAGGCAGCGGAGAGGGTATGCCATCTAACGGTGTGTGTTGTTCCTTTCCCATAACAGCAATAGGTCGCAGGGACATCACTCAGCGTGTGAGTGAGTTGGGCATCTCTTCCGGGCTGTGTTCCAGTTTAATATAATCGTGTCTAAATTTCACACACCAAAACCGACACTGTTTGCAGCTAGGGCAAAGGGCGTCAATCTCTTGAAGTCCAGCTTGTGCACTAGACCGTGAAATACGACTGCTTGTACTGCTATTCATAAAGCTGATGTTCCTTTCAGGATAATCAAACCGAAGAAATAACAAAAAAACCAACCGATTAACCTGTTCAAATGAAAAACAACAACACGTTTCCGCGAACACAAGTGTAAGTAGTCGACTAGTGTGAATTAAGCGAAATGCAGATAGTCAAAGTGATAAAACCACTGCCTATGTCATTGAAAGCATCATCATTCACATGCACCTCTAAACGTCTGGAAGAAAATATATCGTCAATACTAACAAAAGTTAAATAACTCATTTACTCAATGCCAAGAAACTCATGACAGTTGATACAAACAAAACTCAAAGGAATAAGGGTGAGGCCATCGGGCAAAGCAGTTCATCGACATCAACTGAGGAAGAGGACACTTTCAGAGCCATTACAGACGACGGCCTAGAGCCCGGCTGCTTTACAATGGACAATTCAGACGGCGGACTAACAATTAGGTTAAGAATAGGCACCTGGAACGTCAGAATCATATTCCAGGGGAAGCTATTCATGGTAGGGCAGGAGATGGATGGAACAGGGATTGACATCATGGGTATATCAGAGCAGAGATGGGCAGGTCAAGGACATTGTCTGTGCGCATCGGGAGAAATCTTCATTTTCTCAGAGAGGGTCAAGAGTGGTTAGAGCGGCGTCGGTTTCCTCGTGTCCTAGAGGACAGCATCTTCGCTGCTTGTGTATAACCCGGCAAACGACCGGGTAATTGCGATTAGACTAAAAAGAAAGACAAGAAACCTCACAGTAATACAGGTTTTCGCACGAACATCAACATCAGACGTATTATGAAATTGAGGATTTCTATAACAACTTGCAAGACACATTCTATAAGGCAGAGAGACGAGACACCCTATCATCATGGAGGATTTTATCGCGAAAGTTGGCGCAGAATGAACAGCAGAAGAAAGAAGAGTACGACGATCATTCGGCCTTGGACACAGAAACGGAAGAGGAGAAAATCTAGTTGAGTTCTTATGGAGAATAACCCCACCATTACTACTACCATATTTAAGCATCATCCGAGGCGATTATAGACATGGACCTCCCCAAATGACAAACCCATTCCCCTTCCCTCTCTTCTTACCACACTCTGTTTCATTTGACTCTATCCCACAGTCACACCCTTGCACAACTTTCACACGCGCCCTCGTGGTAGAGCCCTTCCATTGCACTTTGGTTGGGCTAGCTTCTGAGGGCGCACAAACCTAGCATAGGTACATACAGACGCATACATGCATCCAAGCACTGGTTTATGCGTCCTGATATCGCCCAATGGACTACGGTCTGGGGTGGAAACTGGCGCGCCTCCGCCAGTAGAAACTAGTGAGGCAAACATCTAAGCAACAAACAAAAAATGACAAACCCATTAATCAGATTGATTACATGCTAGTACAACACACATGGCGGTCCAGAGCGATGTCAACAACGACGTTTCCAGGAGCGGGCTGCGACTTGGATTAGCAATTGCTTGTTGCTGTACTTATGATAAGATTACGTAAGGTGAACACAGATGCACGACCAATACGTTTCGATGTGCAAGCAATACCATATGGATATAACGTCAATATACAAAACAAGTTTCAGGCACAAATGGAAATGCAAGAAAACATGTTTACTGAAGAATTGGTGTCCCATGTGAGAAAAGCACTCATCTCAACAGCACAGAACATTATTCCTAAGGAAGTGTTTAAGAAACATAACTATATTACGGAGGAGGCTCTGCGACTCGTAGAGGCAACAAGGAAACTGAGACAGGCAGGAACAGAACAAAACACCGATAAATTAAGAAATTGCACACAAAAAATCAGGCGAAAGATTTGGCAAGATAGAAAACTGCACATAATAGAAACATGTAACAAAATAGAGGACTGGAGAATTCCGGTCATTTCTACAAGCAATAAATGACAGAAACGGAGCAACTACAATAGGATTGTCATAAGTCTTTATCCAGACTATAAAGCAATAAGAAGACAAAGCTCAAATGTGGCACATATGTAGCTCATTCAATTTGTACTGGACTTGAAAAATATGAATTTCTTTCCTCGACGGGTTTACCCGTTGTGGTGCATGGCGCAACACACATTATTGACCGGATCTGCTACTCTAACGGTTAGTCAGAACAATGGAGAAATCAGGCCAGAATTATGATAACATTCGTAATGTTGCAGGGAAAAACACCTACTGAAATACATAGAGAGATTGAACAAGTATTTGAGGAATTCTGTCCAACGTATGCTTCTATAAAATAAACTGGTGTAGGCAGTTAAAGTGTGCCGTTCCCATTTAGCTGATCTTTCAAGATCAGGAAGACCATCCTCAGAGTGCAGCGATGAAAATGCTACAAGAGTGAGGAAAATCATTGACCAGAATAGAAAAAGGACAATTGCAGAGACATCTAGGTCAGCAAAACTGAATGAAAGTACAGTTTTTAGATTTTTACACAACAGACTGGACATGAGAAAAGTGTGTGCCCGCTGGGTCCCGCATTTCTGACACGTGGAAATAAACAGACGAGGATTGATTGCTGTGGACAGTTGCTCAAAATGTGTCGGTCGAAAAATATGTTGCCGACCATGGTGACAGTAGATGAGACTTGGGTTCATCATAATGACCCAAAATTAAAAAATTCCAGCAAGCAGGGGAAAACTCCGGGCCCACCAACACTTGTCAAGTCAAGAGCACATAAATCTGCAAGAAAAGTGATGCTGACTGTTTTGTGGGACGTCAAAGGTGTCATACTGAAAGATTACCTGCCTCATGGCAACACAGTTAATCGGCAATATTATGCAGATTCCCGTACCAAACTAAGAAAGACTGTGACCAGAAAACAAGGGATAGCGCGCCCTCAAATTATGTCTTTGCTTCAAGACAACGCGCCCTCCCATGAAGCAAGGCTTGTGCTGCAAACAGCCAGCGATTTGAATATTGAAATTCTTCCACATCCACCATATTCTCCGGATTTAGTTCCATCAGACTTTTTTATTTTCCCCAAAATTAAAAAACATCTGAAAGGAACTCATTTTGACAGTGACGAAGATAATGTATTGTGATAACTGGTTTAGTTCGAAAAATTCAGGTGGTGCCTACAGTACCACGATGGTCAAAAGGCGTGGTGCAGACCATCTCGTTGGCAGGTGACCAGGCAAACGGTTGTAATTATATAGCCACCAGAATGACACACTACTCGCGGCCTTCATCCCAAGGCTGCGGACTACACGGCTCCACCTGGGGAGTCTGTAGGGATTTCGGTCAACACGCTATGCATGGACATAGCGTCAGCAGTTGGATATGGTAGTGTTTAATCGACGTAACGGGCCTTTGACGCCTACGCGAACATTATTATTATATTAAATTGAACTAGGAGAAAGGGCCAGGTCAATCAAATTGATCAAGACCCTTCCCCCCCCCCCCCTCCCCTCCAACCACATTTCCTGGAAACATTTCCTGAGTGAATCTAAGCGGTTTTGCCGACGAGGTGGGGATCGACACTGTCATCATCATATTGGTGAATTTACCGAGAGTCCTCGCGTTGCACTACAGATGGAAGTCTCCGGTCCGCCTTCTCAGGTGCCTCTCAGAACGTGAGAAAAGCCAATGTAACCGGCGTAAAAAAGTCGCCAGTGGTACCTAACTTAATAACAAGTGACAATTAGCGACATCAGTTATCAAATTTGAGTCTGAAAGGCAAAGCAGGATAGACATAAGATGGCATATTCTAATAGCCAACCTGATCTATTGGATTGAATACCATAAGTCTGGTAACCCAGTTCAACAATCCTAATATCTTATCTCGCTTCTTTCTTGAAGCGAGGCGTTCTTGCCATTACAGAATCCGAGGACGATTCAAGAGTACCAATTACTTTAATTTATAATATTGTTCAGTGTATATATGTTTTCTCTGAATTACAAAAAATACGTGATTCACAAGGAGTTTTGTTACTTTTTTTAAGTTTATTAAGATAATAAACTCTCATAAAAACGTGTTTCCGAATCAATTCCAATATGCTTACAGCACAATAAGATACTTCTACGATGCAGCACTTACGTGAGCGGCACCTAAACTGGATACTTCAGACGAAACTCCTGGTCACAAGTTAGAATCCAGCCGGCACGTAACGATGTCTGTAACACCCGGATACCCTCCCTTTATCTCGACCCGGAAACGTTCAAGTTACGTCGTCTGCGGAAGCCGCTAAAGTCAACAAAAGGGACGGATGAAGCGGTAGATCGGTGGCTGAAGACCATCAATACGCTATTAAGGATCAATACGCGGTCCATAAATCTATGCTTGCGTTATAATTGACTTGATTTGAGTCCCGGGATTCGACGCTGAATGAAACTAACCGACTGAGATACGCCGATGCTCCTGTGGAGATATCACTTCCCCATCCAATAAGAAGCCAGCCACTAAGTTAAGAAAACAGTTGCTACTTTCCTTGAAGAAAAGTAGGGTCCTTTAAGTTGTTTTCTTTGCCTGCGACTCAAACGTCTGGATTGATCGATCCGCAGCTTTAGCGGTTTAGTGTCGTGTTTTCATTGCCTGATTTGAATGCATTAGAGATATTTACACTGTCGTTAACTTTCTGCCGAGCGTGTTTCCAGGCCATAAATTAATGAGATATATGATATCAACTCCTGAATCGATTTCGACATTGAGAAATGAGGAGGCGAAATATTTCTTGATATAAATAAGCATTGATATATGTCAGCTAGAATTACATATATGTTTTGAGACTTTCATCTCACAGCACAACTGGTTAGAATCGTAAACTAGTTGCTTCATAGTCTAGTCTAGCCAAACGTAAGTTCGTTCAAGATTCTGTTATACATTTGGCAGGCAATACATCAGGAAAGCAAACTGGACACCGCTACTTGTGAAATATGTCGGTACATAACCTACGACAGAAGAATTAAAAGTGAAAGGTTAAGCTAGCAACAAAATAAATGCGAACTACTTTAACGTGAACATTGAAGAGGAAAAATGCTCTTGCTAATGCCTGGTAAAGTGTTAAACAGAGTTATATTGAAAGCCTGAAAAACAAAGCTTTGGATAGCAAGTAAAGAGGTCAATAACCACGAGGTTGCATTTCTTCTTGGTTCGTTCTCAATCTCCAGTTACAAGCCCTGAAATGGACTTTGCAAATAACATAATGTAGTCCCGAGTACGGAATGCGTTGTGTCGTAGTTTACAGCCTGACTGCGATACTTAAGGACGTGAGAACGAGAAATTTTCTAAGACCAGGTCAGCCACATATTATTGCGTTAACTCGCGTCCTTCTTTAAACAGCGTTGTCCAGTTCTTCACTGTTATCTTCGACACATTTTTTGTCACCATACACGGCCTGCATTTTGCGATGAATGTGAACTGGTCGACATCCTTCATCTGTTAGAAACCGATTGACCGCTCGCTGATCAACTCTGGACGGATTTCGTATCACACCCGCCCGGTTTACGGTTGGTATGTGCTGTTAACATCAGAAGTGACGTCATCATGCGCACCGCACGTATGTTCACTTGTTTCAGTTTGGTCCGGTTTGATTTGAACACGCCTCGTATATATACACACGATGGTAAGTCGGTAGTAATATTCTGAAATTTGTTGTGGTTGGTAGTTTTTGTTTTTCTTTGAAGGACTTTATTTTATCCAATGCAATTGCTATCACGTCTGTGATTGCTCTTATATAGGGGTGGGCTTCAAATGACAACCTAAAAAGTGCAATATAAATTAGAAAAAAACAAACTATCCCTTCTGTTTAATATGGTTGCTAAAAATGTCAAGGGTGTTCTGCACGTGCCATCATGGCGCAGACAAACAATATGACGTTATATCGCAGATAAAAGATGGCCGCCCCGCTATTGACATGCACCAAAGAAGAGCAGCGATCTATTATTCATTTTTGTAGCAGCAAAGAGATGAAACCTTTAACAATTCATTATCAAATAAAAGTCCAGTACGGTAATGCAGGCCTTTCACTCACAGTCAATCGCTGATATTCGAGGAGGTCAACAGGTGCAATCGACTCTGGGGCGACTACTCGGTAGGCCTGACCTGGTCTGAACAGGCTGTCATAAAACTCACGCCGTTTTGGAACTTTCCACTTCCCTCATATACTTGCTGGAGTGAAAGGCTTGCATTACCACACTGGACCGTCGCCGATGAAATTCTATAGGTATAACATCTTCGGTGCTCAAGAAATGCGTAATAAAACGCTGCTCCTTTTTGATGCACGGAAATAGTAATACAACCATCTGTTAACTCCAATTATGACGTTGTAATGAAGGCATGCGCAGGACAATACTGACATCTCTAACAACTATATTATCAAGTTACAATACAAAGGTATAATCGTTCTAATTTCCATCCCACTTTTAAGGCTTTCATTTGAAGCATCCTCATATATATATATATATATATATATATATATATATATATATATATATATATATATATATATATATATATATATATATATATACATATATATATATATATATATATATATATATATATATTTATATATATGTATATGTGAATGTGTGTATATGTGTATGTGTGAATATGTGTGTGTGATATATGTGTGTGTATATATATTCATATATGTGTGTGTGTATATATATGTGTATGTGTGACTGTGTGTGTATGTAGGTCAACATTGAATAACTTTGCATGTAGTTGTTAAAAATACCTGTACTCCACAGGGAGTTGAAAATGTCGTAAATTTATTTATATACATTTATGTGTATATGTGTATGTGTGTGTGTATATATATATATATATATATATGTGTGTGTGTGTGTGTGTGTATGTATTTATATGTGTTTGTGTATATGTGTATATGTGTATGTGTGAATGTGTGTGTATACATATACACGCATACATCGGCTAGTTGTTGTCCGCACCGGAAGTGGAGTAAAGAAACGGTAACACTGTCTGTCGTAATGGGCGACAAAGGAGGGCTGTACATGGGGCTGGCTACTCCATGCTGTGGTAACGTTAAGCCACAACAACTTCAATAATTATAGGCAGGTCAACATTAAATGACTTTTCATGTAGTTGTTAAAAATACCTGTGCTCCACAGGGAATAGAAAATGTCGTAATTAATTAATTTATACAAACACAAAACAGATCATGCCATACATATTATGTGTGTAATAGAGATACAATGAGAGAAAGAAACTTGAAAGGAAAAGACAGAAAAAAGAAGGAAAGAAAAAAGGATGGACGTAAGGAAGAAAGAAAAAAAGACATAGAAAGAAAGAAAGGAAAAAAACATAGAAAGAAAGAATATAGGAAAGAAAGTAAGAAATACAGAAAGAAAGAAGGAAATAAAGAAATAACGTAAGGAAGAAAGTAAGAAAAAAAGAAAGACAGATAGAATGAAGGGAAGGAAGAAACAAATAAAGAAAAAAAGAAAGAAAGGAAGAAAGACAAATAGAAAAAAGGCAAGAAATGAAGAAAACAAATAATAATAAATGTAAGAAAGAAAGCAGGAAATAAAAAAGAACGTATGAAAGAAAGGAAGACAGGAAAAAAGAAAGAAGAAAATCAAGAGAGAAAGCAAGAAATAAAGAAAATAGGAAAGAATGTAAGAAAAAGAAAGAAATAAAGACAGAAAGAAGGAAATATAGAAAAGAAGTAAAAAAGAAAGAAAGACAGAAAGAACAAAAGTCAGAAAGAAAGAAATAAGGAAGGAAATAAATAAAGAAAGTAACAAAGAAAGAACAAAGAAAGAAACAAGTAAATAGGATAGAACGGAAAGAAGAAAATAAAGACAAAAGAAGAAAAAAAGACAGAAAAACGGATGAAATCCTCCCTTATATGCAAATTTGATAAATCTAACTAAACCGATAAGTTTAGGTTTAAAAGCAATATCAGATACATCTTATCAACTTGAAGATTATATTTCAAGGTTAGATAATCGAATAATTTTATAACCTCTCCGCACGACATGAGATGAAATTCACTGTTCGATCCATCGATCCATTTCCCATTTTGTTTTTGTTTCTTCTGTTTCGCATTCCCTGTTTTATTTGTTTCAAATATTTTGAATTCAGTGCCTAGAGTAAGGTGTTATATAATCGCTTGATAAATGTATGATAGATTTACGTTTTTAATAGTCTGATATATTGAAAGCTATTCCTCGACATTACATCTAATAGTTCTAACAAATATAGTTCGTATGCGAGAATAAGTCAGTAGGGGAACTTATATGGGATGGTTGAACAATGTAGTTGGTAGTTTCTAAAGGTGTCATTATGTGGCATCAATGCCAGCGTTGTGATTACTGTACGAAGCAGAACATAGGTATCACATGCACTTGCGCAGTAGGGATACAAATGGCATTGCTTCGTAACAATGTGTACAATAATTTTAAAAAAAGATTGCTGTTGTGTGTTTTGGGGAGTAGGGTGACGGTGGATTGGGCTAAAAGACATTATACAAAGGATATTCATAATGAAACGCTTCCTGTTAACGAAGAGTAATGTTTGTCGCGTACAGTGGTGCATTTTGTCAAGAACACTCAAAAGTTGTCGATGAAGCACGAATTAGTCGTCCAGTTCAGATTGCAACAGAAGCATATGTGCGGTGGATGGAGACAATTATTTGAACTGACAAACGAGTAACGACAGACAAGTGAAACTGAGTCTTCGTGTGGTTTAGTCTGCAGCACAAAGGATGAACACGCTTAGTGGAAGGTTTCGCTAATGACGAAACGGTTTCATGTGGAGTGCAAATGTGGCTGAGACAGCAGACCAAAGATTTATATAATACCGGTTTGCGTGCACTGATAAGCGATGGGATAAGTGTATCAATATTTGTGGAAATTATACTGGGAAATAAAGGAGAATAAATGCAAAATTAATGGTTCTCAAGTTCGTGTCCCATTCAGCTTTTTTAATGGCCATTTGTAACTTATTTACAGACTTGCCCTCGTATGCTATATATACTGTAAATTTGTCCTTCCTATCTTGAATCACAAGAAACCCATTATTAACTCTTGCATTCTAGTATCAAATACGAAATATTGTTTTCACAATTTTCTTTCAAACCCAGAAGGCTACTTCATATTCAAGAACATTTAGGCTTAGACGATTGACTTGTGTGTGCAACTTCATCATGCAATAACTATTGTTTTGAAACTGCACTGCATTTCACTTGTTTGGGTCTTTCTTACATGCTGGTTAAGGTATGCGAAATATAATCTAGGTTCTATGCTTCATCAATTGACTGAAATAGGTATTTGTTAAAAGCTAGTTAGCGATTCCGTGGCGAAGTGGTTAAACCGTCGGCCTCGTGAACAGGTTGTGTGGGTTCGACTCCGGACTCCGCCGTATTTTTCACGGGTGCTCGATGCGAAGTCCCCTGCATTTCGTAGTCGCCCTCTAGTCGTCTTGTTCTTGACTTGCCACTGGGGTTGAACAGCACGAGACGAGAGAGTGAGGATAAAAAGTAGCGCACTGAAAATAGCGTTAGCAAAATAAATTATGCCATCATCGTCTACGATGGACGGCGGCCTTTGCCTTTGCCTTTTTAGTTAGGGTAAACCAAATGAAGTGTTGGACTTGTGCTTCAATAATTGGCTGGAATTGACATCTGGTAGTTAGGGTAAACCAAGTGAAGTGTTGGACTTGTGCTTCAATAATTGGCTGGAATTGACATCTGGTAGTTAGGATAAACCAAATGAAGTGTTGGACTTGTGCTTCAATAATTGGCTGGAATTGACATCTGGTAGTTAGGGTAAACCAAATGAAGTGTTGGACTTGTGCTTCAATAATTGGCTGGAATTGACATCTGGTAGTTAGTGTATACCAAATGTAGTGAGCGTCTTTTTTTGCAGCAGGCAAGTATTATTATTTTATTTATTGCAATTAATATTATTATTACTGTTATTGTTATTAATATTATTGTTATTGCTATTATTATTATTATTCCAAAGGCTGTGTCGCAGCGGAGTTATGGCGAATGTCTGTGCTGACAAAATTAACGTTTTACCAGTGTCTCTTGTTCTCCCCATGGGAGTGTAGAGAACATTTTGTATATCCTTGCGTTCGAATGTGCATACAAAAATGTGATAGGCCTATCGTCTCTTTTACATGATCAACGGCCCTTTTTTCAGGCCACAATTGGATAGACATTTTGCTTCCTTTAGAATTGAGTTTCCCGGCAAAGGCTGACAGTCTGCGTTTTTCCATTTGCAACTGCCCTGGGTTATCTAACGAGTACAGAGTGTATACGGGGCCTCATAGTATAATGTTTACCTCCGATACGACTAGGCGCACACCCCATCTCACTTGTGGATTGGGAACCCTTGAAACATGTGGGATTCGTAGGCCATTGTTTATCGCTTTCGTTCCTTCATTTCTTTAGTCGAGCGACTTACATCTCAGTTTTAGCCACTCCAGACAAAAATGAAATAGTACATAATCTGGTCCTCTCATACTCGTCTACCAAGCTGTAAACGTGTGTATGGCTCCATTTTAGAGTTAAGATCCTGCCAAAGACGGATGTGTGGGACCGAAAAGTGCAAATATCGTAGATGAGCTGTAAACTAGCGACATAACGCATTCTGTTCTCCTGACTACATCCTGCTACTTGCAAAGCTCTGTTCAGGGCTTGGTAGCGGGAGATTGAGAACAAACGAAGAAGAAGAAGAAGAGTTAGGATAACGTATAAAGATCCCAAAACAAACCATACCGTTGAAGACAAAGTGTTGAGAACAATTTTATTTAGTTTTAGCTAATTTTAACGTTTGATGACCAAATCCTTTCATTGCCTTTTTGCATTGCTGAATGTAAGCAGGTGCGAAATTACAGCTGGGTGGACATGATAGCATTCAGCCAGTGTTCAAACCCCGCCTTTTTGCGGTGAGAAGTCACAAGCAGGTCGGAATGATCTTGGTCAACGCATCTCACAAAAACTGATATCTCGGTCAAACAGATCTGTCAAAGTTCATCTCTTACAGCAGCTATACGATTACATGTTTCTGCAGCAATCCTTGCTCTTAAGATAGCTGCCAACGTCTCATATCAATAACGTTAAATATATGTTTTCACTGCTGTCACCGACGATTTCAAGCTGGCATTTGCAGTGAAGGTATGCACTATGTTTTATGTAACGTAGTTTTTGTCTGGAGTGGTGGGTAAAACACGATCTACACCAACAAACAAGACACAAATTAGATACTATGCCCACACATGCCGCAAACAAGATGCAAATAAAAAACACACCAGCAGCACACAAACAAGGCACAAGTAAAACACAAGGCAGACGGCAACCAGATATAGAACACGCAACGAAAACACAATCTAAGCGCAAACAAGACATATACAGGACACAAACAGAACATCAACCAGACACAAACAGGACCCAAACAAGACATCTACTTGACTGAAACAAAATACAAACAATATACAAACATCGCACAATCAAACTCAAACAATATACAAATGATCCTGAAACAAGACAAGCACAAAACACAAACACAACACACACAAGACCCAAATAAGACATAACTAAGACACCAAGAAGACACAAGCAAGATATCAATAAGACACAAACAAGACCAAAAAAAAGAAACAAATAAGACACATACAAAATAAAGCAAAACTCGCACACAACATATGAACAAGACAGGCACACAACATAAAAAAAGATACAAAAAAGACAAGCAATACACAAAAATGGAGACAAACAAGACATAAACAAGACATAAACAATAAACACACAAAAATATCAGCAAAACGCAAACTAAAAAAACAATACACATACAAAGCACAAACAACATACACAAACAATACATAAAAACAAAACATACACAAAACGGATAACACATAAGCAAGACACAAAGCACAAGAAAGACAAGAAATTAATAAAACACGTATCAAAAACGAAGGACTCAAACAAGACACACACATATCACACAACCAAGACACACACGAAAAACAATCAGTTGTCTACATAGAATATGTTTGGGGCTGCGACCGTCTTCCATGGGACGAACATGACCAAACCACCATAGTCTTCGCTGTCTAAGGAGAGTAGACATACTTAGACCGGTGCCAGAGTGCACTCTGCGTTAATCCCCCTGGTTCTCCATGAGACCTCAAGAATGGATCTCAGGAGCCGTAGGTAAAAGGTGTTGAACATTTGCTCTTGTTTTTGCATAGGTTGTCCAGATTTCGCTTCCATATAAGAGCGTACTAACGACATATGCATTCATTGTGAACCTTAGCCCTGGTCTTGACTGTAAGTTTGGAGTTTTCCCAGACAACCGTTATGGCAGCAGCTTTGCTAACGCGATTGCTTATCTCAGGGTATAAGGAGAGTTTGTCGTTGATGAGGGAACACAGTTAAGTGAACATTTGCACAGCTACCACTTCAAAGTTGTTCATAGTGATGATTGGAGTGGTATCTACGTCTTGTCTCAGCACATTTGTTTTATTCAGGTTATTGTGTAACCAAAATCTTTGCACGCCTGGGAGAAGCAATGTTTCAAGCTCTGGAGTTTCTACTGACTGTGTGTGTGTGTGTGTGTGTGTGTGTGTGCATGCATGTGTGTGTGTATGTATGTGTGTGTGAGTTGCTGTATGTTATACATTTATATGTGTACATGCTGTATTTTCCCGTAGGTGTGCCTACGGATGATTTTAAGGATCCATGGATTTCGGTTATCTCCGTGTGGGTCATAGGGTGAATTTCATGGGGTTGAAATAAAAGGACAATGTTCTTCCTCTGCATGTCGTATAATGGTAGTGCACGTTGAGTTAGATAATAATCCTGCTGGATTAATTCTTCATTCTTGGCAAATTTTTTCTGACAGTGAATGTGCAATTGCTTTTCTTTGATTCCGGGGTGTATCGGGGGGATTAGACACGTCTTCTCTGCTGTGGTGCAATGCAAGACTCCTCAGCAGGTCCGCTTCTACAGGGGTCAGAGTGTCGATCCCCGTCTCGTTGGCGGGGTTGGTGTGACGCTGCTTATTTCCAGATATACAACCCGAACGTGAGGTGTTTTCACAAATACATTGACGCTGATACTAGACGACGGAGCCTAGCATGTCGTAAAACTCAAATAAAGAGATTTGTACAAGGATCTGATGACAAACTCAATATGAAAACCAAAGGGCCAAGATACAACCTCTACAATAGCATGCAAATAAACTGCCCGGGCTTCGTGTAAACAGGCCAACTGTATTAGAGATCAAAAGCTCTGTCTGCGTCTTATAGCTTGTTCCCTTTTCTCATTCTAACCGCTGTATAG
Source organism: Ariolimax columbianus (assembly GCA_036924085.1). NCBI lineage: Eukaryota > Metazoa > Mollusca > Gastropoda > Stylommatophora > Arionidae > Ariolimax > Ariolimax columbianus. The sequence goes on along the minus strand of JAVGWX010000001.1, from coordinate 69,324,053 downwards.
GGACATCATGACAATTGGTCTCCTTCAGGAAGACTGCACCAACGCACAGCAAGCATCCTCAGCTGTTCATAGTTCAGCTTGTTCTACACAAAGTGTTAGCTACCGACATACACAACTCTTTAGTCGCCTTTTGCGACATTTACAAAGCTTGGATCTGCAATATATCTATCACTTGGGAACTACTCCGATAACGCTACGTCATGGACCGAAAAAGGGCATATAACGAGAATAAAGTGAGGTGTTGGACAGAATATGTTTGAGAACCTTGGACAAGACGAACACTTAGAATCTCATGGTCAATAAGACCAAACTTGGAAGGGGTGGGTAATGATGCGTATCCGCATGCACTGTGGCGCTTGTGCCCTAAAGATAATGTTAAATCAATGCACGTAATGCACGAGCCCTGGGTGCATTAGACTTCTAGAAACCAGTTTTGTCTTTCAGGATCGTCAATTGAAATATATTTTATTTCAAGAGCGAAGTAGTGTAATTATAATACTGCTAGTTAGTTAAAGTCCGTCTTTTCATGAACGAGGCCCGAAGCAATTTTCTACTATACTACATGTCAGATCCAAATGAATTTTTGCATGCAGCCTAAGAATTTCCATGACGCTAAAACATTGATATTATTTAGTCCATAGATGTTAAGAATTTTGCACATCAACGAATTATTTTGATATATTAGGACTATTGTAAAGAAATGGCATTACATTTTAAGATTTTACATTACGCAGCTTAATTTCTCGTCGTATTTTTTTCACTGCCTTATCTCCTTCATGTCTTGATAGATCAATTGATTGTTTGTGTTGCCCTTTATGTACAGTCGTAAAAATAGCACAAATATGCAACAGTTAGTACAGCCCTTCGGTCACCATTAGACCCAAAGGTTGTATCAAATTCGCAGCTAATTTTATGTTGCTTGAAGCATTTGAATTTTGAAATGTATTTGTTGTGATTGTATGTACACTTAATTGTTTTGATAAACATATGCTAATTCATCCAAGTCTGCTAATCAGTATATCCACAAAAGATTATATTAATCATTCTGGATATGTCGATTCAAAGAGGTTAATAATTGCTACTGGCTGGACTACTTGTAATCCATCTCGTTGTCAGTACTGTTCTTCTTCCCGGATCACTTGTTCAACACACTTCTTCCAGAATGCCTATTTTTGAAAGGTACTCGCATGTCCGCACTTCAACATCAAACATTTCAAATGTCCTGTTCTGTTCAGCAACTTTTCTTTTGACTTTAGCCCGCACAAGCTCTAAAGGGTTTAGATGAGCATGATATACAGGTAGTCACAGACAAGTAGGGTTTAGATGAGCATGATATACAGGTAGTCACAGACAAGTAGGGTTTAGATGAGCATGATATGCAGGTAGTTGCAGACAAGTAGGGTTTAGATGAGCATGATATGCAGTTAGTTGCAGAGAAGTGTGACCGTACTCTTCTTCAATGATTTTTTCAACATGATACACCTTTGTCTTATTTGTATTTCTTACAAGCTGCAACGACTCGGGCTTCAAATACGTGTCGTCTAAATTCACTTTTTCCTTAGCTAGCCATGTCCTAATTTGAGCTGTTTTATTTGATGCAGTTGGTACCCTGTCTTCATCTGATACTGCATTGTGATAGGATGCATTATCCATTACAAGGCATTGCGGTCTTTCCAGAACTGGAAGCAGATCATTCGTTATCCATTGCCTGAAAATTTGCCCATTCATTCCAGGGTGGTAGTCTCTACCACCGGTGCTTTTTGATTGGAAAATATGTTAGCGTCATAGACAAGTTCTTTTTTACTGCTTTCGGCAAACGTTAGTATAATTCCCTGCCCTTTGCTTCTTGGAATTTGTCATTTCTGTTCACCGTCAACTGATTGCCGTTTTTTACCATGGGTGTGGTGAGCATTGAGCCAGGATTCGTATGGGTGTGGTGAGCATTGGGCCAGGATTCGTCCAAGTATATAATAGCATAGCCTTGCCTACGCTGTTCACGCATCTGGTTCATGTATTTGCGTCTGGCAGCAATCAAATGTGGCTTTTCACATATAATATTCCTGTCACCTGAATTTTTACTCAATGTAAAGCCGACGGCTCTTTCAATTTTCCAAAGAGTACTTTTGAAAATTTCAAAACTGCAGTCGGATTGCAATGTTAATTTTAGTTTCCGGCGAGTAACAATTTGATTTTTAGTAAATAGTTTCAAAATCTTCCGTTTTATGACAACAGTAAAAAGACGATCTATCTAAACCAAGCGCCAATTAGGTTCGTTTCTCTGGGTTATGAATATTGCAACATAAATGATCCATCTTAGATTCCCTGCGAAAAAACTTGTATAGTAAAACGGTAACATTCTGAATTGTTATAAATTGAACACTTCAAACTCATTTTGAAATTGATGTTAATATAACTTTTGAAAAAGCAACTATATGTCACAATAGCGACCCACAAACTGTAATATCGTGATACGCCTATTACTGAACTATAGTTTCGCATAAATTACCTTGATTGTTTTCCGCACTCGACAAAGTGTTTAAGTTGTGCGCGAGATAATCAGGAATTTGTTTTTAACTCAGCCTATTTGAATGTCAAAACATATATATTTTAAAACACCATGACTGTGTACCTTAAACATGTTAAAATGATGTCCAATTCAGTGAGGTTCCTTTCAATATAGCCTAATGAATACATTTTTCACAATTATTCAAATTTCTTAGAGAAAAAAATATTTAGTCATCGTCAAGGCTGCATGCAAAATATCATTTGGATCTAACATGCAATATAGTAGAAAATTGTTTCGGACCTTGTTTATGAATTCATAGACGGACTATAGCTAAAATTTGTTTGGAGTAATTTATATTCTGTAATATGATATTAGGTGGTCGAGGACCTGCGTGGGCTAATGGTTCAGTGAAACTGCTAACAGTTCGAAGGTGCTGGGTTCGCTCCCCAATCACAGCACTGGGGAAAGCAAACCCGTAGAAACAAAATGCAGGAAGAAGCAAACTTTACACAAAAATAACACACGCCGAAGTCAAATGCACTAGGCACAGGAGCGAAATAAAAACACAGTGCAACGCCCACCGCCTTGCGGAATAGAGAAAAAAGGCGAACGTTGAGATAAAAAATATTTAAAAAATATTGTGTTCAAGTCAGCTAGTAGGTCACAAACTGAATTGGGTTAGTTGAAAAATGTGTTTCGTAGTTTCTAAAGTTGTAATTACATGATATCAACATGCAGTTTGTACTTAATGTGGGTAGCAGATCTTTGCTGGCGTATGCACATACGCAATCTAAATACAAAATGGCGTCCCTGTTCACACAGTGTATTTAAAAATAAAACTGTTTGCTGTTGTATGGTTTTTGTTTCGGAGGTTTTTTTGGGGGGCTTATAGAGTTCTTGTTGACGTGGAGAAGTGTTTTCATGGTCACGGCTTGGGAGCAGACTAGGTTCTTGGTCAGCTGTGGTTAACGAACCCTGATGCAAGCAGTCAGCCATGCGCCGCTGGCTGCTATAGCTCATTCATGGGCGATGCATCCCTGTGCCCCATGCATACTGATCAAGACTCCCACCTCAATTTCAATCAGTTATCTCTGGAATAAGTTTTTTTTTCCTGGTCTGGCTAATGAGGTGATAATCGGAACTATGATTCACTATAGTCAGGGCTTGACAAATTGTAAGGATAGCTCACTAGTCAGTCAAAACATTTCACCAGTCAGCATGGTCGGACAAAAGTCATGAAATTTATGTTAAAAAATTTACACTAGGCAATAATTCACTTTTTTTCTACAGTGTCGACAGCCTCGGGATGACAGCTGCTTTCTTTGAACAAATTCAAGTTGATGTCTGACAGCGTACGAAGAAAAAGAGACGATTTCACAAGATAAAATTATGCTCTCACGCGCTCTGGACAGAGGCCATGTTTGACAGTGGTAGTACAGAGTCGACGTAAATGTACTGTTTATCAGCGATAGCTTTGTTGCCAAACTAATGCTCGGGTATCTAAGCAGTGGGGACAGCTGATAAGTCACCACAGATGCTTTGTGACACCTGGTCTCATTTCCCCTGTTGTTCCTACCGTCTGCCGAAAAAATATTGTCTAAATAGTTGAACTCATAGACTTGTTGAAGAGCAACATCATTTACATTTATCTTGAGTGGCCTAGGTGTTCTACTGATCATCATAGTTTCTATTTTATTCTCGCTAATTCGCATATTGAATCTATGTGTCTAGCACCAGAGACTGGTCAAATTGAGACATCTGATGCAGAACATAATTCAATACACGAATGCTCTTTGCAGATGATCAGTACTTGCTGTACGATGACGAAAGCAAACTGCAAAACTACATGAACGCGCTTGCGACTAACTGTCAGTCAGGGGTCAGTTACCTTACTCGCTGCATTGCTTTCCTTAAATATTAGTAAGGTAACAATTTATACCTATGTAGACTGAAACGTTCCGTAACCAGGAACATTTGTGAGAGATAATCTTTAACAGCTTTGCCTCTATGACGATCAGGTTACCCATTCTTCTTGTCTTCTTAGCGCCCTGGTCAGTGACTAGCAAGGCGACCAGTGACAATCACGCGTGACGGCGACTTTAAGGGCAGCAACAACTCCCTCCATTTCACCCCTGTCTGAAGCCATTCATCCTACAGTGCCCCAACTTTGATTTATAATTCTCATCTGAGCCTCTAAGGCTCTTCGCAAAGCTGTCCCAAGCCGGCCTCTTCTGTGCCCTCCCCCCACCCCACTTTCTAATGGGGTTCTTACTAAGTTATGGTATCTGGCTCTTCTTTCAGGACGTGGCCTATCCAATTCCAGCGTCGACATACTTCGATAGGGTTCATGTCTCGCTGATCACTCCTAGCATGCATCTCTCAGTTGGTGATGGTGCTTAGTCAGAAAATTCAATGAATCTTTCTAAGGCAGGTTATATGTCAAATAGAGAACTCTGATGTTTTTCCTTCCGTTACTTTCCAGCACTCTGCCCCATACAGAAGCACAGAAAACAACTGTTGAAATATTTGTACTTTCGTGTTTGTACTGTACTGTGATGACTTCCAAACGCTGTCCAGGCTAGCGAAAGCCACACTGGATTTGATCATTCTGCTTTTAATGTCTTTGCCTGAAAACCACCTCCTGGTGTAACTGTCCTTCCGAGGTATGTGAATGTTACCGCCATCGCCAATTCTTCGTTTCTTACTTTAATTGTCATGGATTCTTCTTCTTCTTCGTTCGTTCTCAATCTCCCACTACCAAACCCTGAAAGGGCTTAAGTAGCAGAATGTAGTCCAGAGAACGGAATGCGTTGTGTCGTAGTTTACAGCTTGGCTGCGATATTTGCACCTTTCGATCCAACACATCCGACTTCAGCAAGAATTTTGTGAGTACCGGGTTAGCATTCCCTCTTCGATCCCTTCTCCTTAGCCAGTCTGCCCTGTTGCAGCCCGTTATCCAGGATCACCACGTAGAGGTGTAGAAGGGTCTTAGCAGCTATGGTTCGCTGCCCTGACGCTAGCAGTCAGCTATGGGTCGCTGATCGCTGCAGCATCTTGATCCCTGTCATAGATTCAAAATATTCAATGGGATCAAGACGCTGAGCAGTGCATGAGCTGCAGTGGTCAGCGACCCATAGCTGACTGCTAGCGTCAGGGCCAGCGAACCATAGCTGCCAAGACCCTTCTACACCTCCACGTGGGGATCCTGGATAACAGACTGCAGCAGGGCAGACTGGCTAAGGAGAAGGGATCGGAGTGTGAATGCTAACCCGGTACTCAAAAAATGCTTGCTGAAGTCGGATGTTTTGGACCGAAATGTGCAAATATCACAGTCAAGCTGTAAACTACGACACAACGCATTCCGTTCTCTGGACTACATTCTGCTACTTACGCCCTTTCAGGGTTTGGTAGCGAGAAATTGAGAACGAACGCAGAAGAAGAAGAAGAAGAAGAAGAAGAAGAAAATATTCAATGTCATGATTTCTGTCTTTTGTTTTATATCGATATTCAGTCCAGAAACAAACTGGGCTGGAAATATTATTTTACCTCTCATTATGAAGTGTTTTAGGAGAAAGGGACATCACTGCATATCTAACATTGCCATAGATGCTCATAGTATCTCACTAAATGGTAGTGGTTGTACACACTGATCATTCCTGTACCTGGCTGCTTATATATATATATATATATATATATATATATATATATATATATATATATATATATATATATATATATATATATATTCTTAGTCTACCTGTGCTTCTACAGGGGCAGATGTCGCTGTGCCGGACCCAGCTCTGGTGTGAGCTGGATGTAGCCGGTAGAAGGCTTTCCTGCTTAGCGGGCTAGGCTCAAGCAGCTTAATGCTCCTCTTTGTTGGGACAAATGCTTACGGAGGGTGGTTAACCTATATGCAAGTCTATCTTAATAGACTCAGACACTAGAGCAAAGTAGACCCGCAGCCTGTTAGACGCCATCAATTCCGCTCTTAACAAAACACCTCCCCATGGACTGTGTTATGCAAAGTCACACAGTTAGTCGCCTCTTACGACATGCTCTCTGTGGGGCAGTGGTGCTATTCGTGTCGTTGTCACACACACAAAGACCACGGCAGACCACTCGATATATATGATTTGATCTTTCTCGATCTACTCAGTTGCGAACTGATTGAGCCAAGTCTTATGCCAGACTTCCACATTCAATGCAGCTCATTGTCGTTCAGATACTACATACTTTTATCTATACTTATCTCATCTTATGTCACATTCTGTTTTATTCTACTTTGTCCAATAATCACACTCTTGCACAATTTTCATAATGTGCCCTCATTTCGGCTGGGTTAACCTCTGCGAACACCCTAAATAGGTACAGACAGACGCACACACGCATACACGCACTGGTTAATACATCTTGATATCACCTAAAAGGGTGGAAAGACTTGTGCCACCGCCAGTAGAATACAGAGAGGTAAACACTTTTACATAAAAAAACCAAAAAACAAAACAATGGATTGTACCATAGGAAGATCCTAGATCGAGTCTCCATCGCTTGGCTCATCTCCCTTATTACCTCACACTCTGTTTCACTTAACCCTGTCCAACAACCACAATCTTACACAACCATCAATTGCGCCCTCAATGTAAGGCCCTTCCATTCCATTTGGGTTAGGTTGACCTCTGAGTGCGCACTAACTAGCATAGGTACACACAGACACACACACGCATCCAATCACTGATTAATACGTCCTGATATCCCCTAGAAGGCTACGGCCCGGGGTGGAAAGGGCCGTGCGTCAGTCAGTAGAAGAAAGAGAGACAAATACTTTACAACAAAAAAACTACAACAAAATACTACAACAACAAAAACTACAGCAAAAAACAACAATTGAATGTACTTTCCCGGACCGCTGAAATCGATTATTGTTTCAGTGTGTCCAATATCAAGTTATCAATCAATCGCCACCTTTCAGTTTCAACTGAATGTACACGTGTGCATACATTTTGCTTTCACAAATAAATTAATGTCAACATTCACCTCACAAAGTGTTACTCCCACCATCTCGCGTTTTATCTCATGTGCAAATTCACCTCATTTCACCTCACATCACACAAAGTCTTGTTTGAAGTTTGTGCATTAAAGAATGTTCAACAACAACAACAACAAAAAAACACATAAAAAACTGAAGCACTTGTCTTCAAAAAATATACGCCCAAGTTCTCCAGTCTCTGTTTAGTTTATCATCGCCACATTTGTTTGTGTTTTGTTTGGCTTAAAGTTCCTACAATGTCAGCCAGCCCAACATTCCTTAGTCGTTTGTTTACGGCATGTTTGAGTTACTTACAATGTTACTGTTCCTTTCCTCCCCATTCATGCCCCGGAAACAACTCGGACGTGTTTCCAATATAAAGTGTATATAATGCATTAGTGGCTTCTGCGAAGGCTATGTGTATGATAGTGCCGAGGATGGGACCCCCTGCCACACTGAAAACTTGTCAGATGTGATGCATAACGCTAACTCCCCCCTAGGGTATAATACTTTCTAACTCAAGACATTGCGCACGCAACCATTCCCACAAGCGTCCGATTAGCGAAGCGGTGAGCACTCGCTTTTCACTGGAAGAGTATAATGTCGTTATTGTTGTTGTTCAATGCCCACAATGAGTAAGTTTACCCTTTCGTGCGCCCTGAAAAGGACGTTAAGTAGCGGGTTGTAGAAGATTTTGTTCACATCCCAAGCGTGGTGATGAAGATGGACCGAGATCCTCCGAGATCTCTGCCGTGTTTGGAGAATTCCTCCTGTTTCGGACGAGACCTCTAGAAACAATGTCCCACATGTGATACATGAATGCGTGAGTAAATAACACGTTTTCCAGGAGATCGGAAGATGATGAGGAAGAAGATGAAAAGAAAAAGGAGCCTAGGTTGATTCACTCCACCACCCCCCCCCCCTTTTCCACCCGCATCCCCTCGATAATTAAGATAATTAATTACCTCGCGGGCTGAGCGCGCGGGCTTTATATATATATATACCGCGCCCTCTGAACTTTCAATTTTTGCGTGGGTTTTTCAAGAGAAATGTCAGGACTGCGTGCCGAACCAATCTACGTGACGGTCACTTCTACGGGGATTACGTCGATCCACATCTCGTCAGTCAGACTGCCTTGAAAATAGCCGGTTTCCAGGAAACGCTACATGGAAGAGCGATTGTGGTCATATATTGTGGAGGGTGGTTAACCGATATGCAAGTCCATCTTAATAGACTCAGACACTAGAGCAAAGTAGACCCGCAGCCTGTTAGACGCCATCAATTCCGCTCTTAACAAAACACCTCACCATGGACTGTGTTATGCAAAGTCACACAGTTAGTCGCCTCTTACGACATGCTCTCTGTGGGGCAGTGGTGCTATTCATGTCGATGTCACACACAAAGACCCCGGCAGACCACTCGATATGTATGATTTGATCTTTCTCGATCTACTCAGTTGCGAACTGATCGAGCCAAGTCTTATGCCAGACTTCCCCATTCAATGCAGCTCATTGTCGTATTGTGCCTGACCCTGACACGACGTCCTGGTCAGTATGTTGTGCCTGACCTGACTAGCGTCTCAGTTCTCTACAGTACGGGGTCAACTTATTTTACCAATATCCTCCAGTCGAACCAGCTGTGTCAAACAAACCCAAAAACACCAAATTAAGTCTTAACGGCAAATACTTGCAGACAAACGACAACCCAAACTACTTGGGAGTCACATTTGATCGTCGCATGACATGGAAAAGTCAGATCGAGAGAAACCGAATGAGAGCCAGAGAAAGAATGGCAATCATGAGGAAACTTGCTGGCACAAGCTGGGGAGCAGACGAAAGCATACTAAAGAAACTGTACACTGGAAGAGTGAGACCAGTTCTCGAGTATGGCATTGCGGCATGGACAACAGCAGCAAAGGCGAACTTCGACAAAATTAGCAAACTCCAAAACCAAGCTATGGGAGTTATAACAGGAGGCATGAAGTCAACGCCAATTGTAGAACTTGAAAAGATTACAAAACTGCAACCCATGACCGACAGAAGAGACTGAAGAGCCCAGCTGCAATCAGAGAAACTCAGAAGACTGACTGACCATCCAATGCACGAGAGACTAAATTATTTCGGAAATGGTAAACTAAAGCGGAGAAACTTTGCAGAAATAGCCAAAGCAAAGATGCACGAAGAGCCCATGAACGCACTAACAACACCAAAGCCCATCCCTACTGTACGAAAAGCTATCTGGAGGCAGCATATATTTCCAGAAGTGGTAGAAAATATACCAGGTATTGGAAACAAAAACTGCCAGATTGAAAAAGAAAGAAGAGATACTACCCTGAGCTACATATCGGAAAACTACCCAAGCATGGACTTGGACCCATGCATACACCGACGGCTCTGTAACAAACACTACACAGAACGGAGGGGCAGGAGCATTTCTGAACCTACCAAATGGCAGAAAAATAACACTGTCATTCGCTACTGGAAAATACACAAGCAATTTCAGAGCGGAGGCAGAGGCACTGAGGGCGGCAGTGGAAGAAATGGTGACAGGTAAAAGAAATTAAAGCCACATAGTCCTGCTTACAGACGCCCTGGCCGTAGTCACAGCACTGAAAAGCCAGAAAAATACTGAGCTTAATGATTTAAGAGCAGTACTCTTTCAACTATGCCAGCAGTTCGCACCGAAAAGGGTAGTGGTACAGTGGGTTCCATCCCACTGCAACATCCAAGGCAACGAGGAGGCAGACAGACTGGCAAAAGAAGGTGCAATACTACCACAACCGGATACTAGTATGACATACGAAGAGTCAAAACGGCTTATTAGAGCTAGATACATGACCAAATGGGAAACCGAACTTACTGGCTACACCAAAAACGATGCCTATTACCAGTTGAACAGAAGAGAGCAGGTCGTGGTCTTCAGACTTCGCACTGGCCACAATAGACTTAGGTACCACCTATTCAACAAATTGAAGATAGGTGGCACTGACGAATGCCGGTGTGGTACCGGGAAAATTACCGCTGAACATTTGCTGCAAAACTGCCCGACATACGAGGATCAGAGAAAGCAGATGTGGCCATCACCAGTGGCAACACTAGACAAGCTCTATGGCAGTGTCGACAGCCTCAGGATGACGGCTGCTTTTTTCGAAAACATTAAGGTTCATGTCTGACTGCTTACGATGAAGAAGAAGAACCAGCTGTAAATGGGGCGAGCCATATTTACCAAGTAGGACAAACAACGAGAAATGGGGATATTTACGTCTTACTTCACCCCAAGCAGAGAGCCCCGGCTTCCCCTCGTACGTAACATTCCATTTCGGGTTAAGGGGAGGACAGGTCAAATATAATTTTATTTTAAATAAATAAGCAATGACTTAGATAAACGTGGAAGTATAGAAAAGATAGTTATATTCAGTTTTGCAAAATGTTAGGGTTATGATTAGATTGAGGTTTAGGTTTACGGCTATAGTTAGATTTCGGATTTGGTTATGGTTAGGGTTAGATAACATGATTGTTATTACGTCATCAGGCAGCACAGATAAGACCATGCTGCTGTAGAAACAGGTCCTTATCATGGACCAACGTTGACAGATTCCAGAAATTATTTGCTAAGACGGCAGAAATGTTTGAGTAACAGTTAAAAAGTGGACTATTCTGTGACATTCTCTACCTTAAAAGTTGATGCTAAAAATATATATTTATTTTGTTTGGGGTGAACTAAGATGAACTGGGGACTAGACATACTCGACATTATAAACACGCTGGGACCTCGTACAATAGAGTCTTTAAGACTGCATCCTCAACAGCATCGTCTGCTATAAGAATACATATACATGTGTACTCACACAAACCTAAAAACCTGCCGTGTTTGGAGAAATCCTCCTGTTTCGGACGAGACCTCTAAAAACAATGTCCCACATGTGATTCATGAATGCGTGAGTAAATAACACGTTTTCCAGGAGATCGGTAGATGATCAGGAAGAAGATGCCAAGAACAAGGAGCCTGAGTTGATGAACTCCGCCAACCCTCCCCTCCACCCGCATCCCCTCGATAATTAATTACCTCGCGGGCTGAGCGCGCGGGCCTTATATACCCCGCCCTCTGAACTTTCAAGTTTTGCGTGGGCTTTTCAAGAGCAATGTCAGGACTGCGCGCCGAACCAAAATTGTGCAGTAGTTGTAATGTGTCATTTGAAGAGAGCTTTCAAATTAGTTATGTGAGACTATCCATCATTACAATATCCAACAACACAATCTAATGACGGTGTTTTTCTATTTCTGAATTGGATTTATAGGACGGAGGAATAAAGGTCGATTGTTGTTGCTGGAGCCGCGCAGTGTGCAGGCTAGGTTTTATCTCATCAACGATGTTGTTGTTGTTGTTAATGTTTCTTGTACTGTTTTAAAAACTCTTGACGATTTTCTTTAGTGCCGGTTTACAGTGGCTCTCCTCATCACATCCCGATGCGTGCTTAAGAAAGTTGAACTGTGCTCTCCTGGCTGTAGTGCAATGAGAGGTTTTTCAGTAATCTCACCACTATTTGGATCAACAGTGCTGATCCCCACGTCGATAGTCAGACTGTTATGTAACAGCATGTTTCCAGAGAAAACTGCTTGGAAGGGAGCTGGGGTCCTGGTCAGTGTGTTTCACTTGACCCTGACTAACAGGTCCTGGTCAGTGTTTCAGTTGAACCTGACTTACAGGTTCTGGTTAGTGTGTTTCACTTGACCTTGACTAATAGGTCCTTGTCAATGTGTTTCACTTGACCTTGACTAACAGATCCTGGTCAGTGTGTTTCCCTTGACTCTGACTAACTGGTCTTGGTCAGTGTGTTTCACTTGACCCTGACTAACAGGTCTTGGTCAGTGTGTTTCCCTTGACCCTGACTAACAGGTCTTGCCCAGTGTGTTTCACTTGATCCTGACTAACAGGTCTTGTTCAGTGCGTTTCCCTTGAACTTGACGAACAGATCCTGGTCAGTGTGTTTCACTTGACCCTGACTAACAGGTCTTGTTCAGTGTGTTTCACTTGACCCTGACTAACAGGTCTTGTTCCGTGGGTTTCACTGTTGTGTGTTTTGTTAGAGTTGTTGGAACTAATAGTTATTAAGCATGGGCTGTCCCATTTGTTGAGGATCTGTGCGAATCGCATGGACGAAGACCATAATTCAGTATCTTGGCTCTGATACAAGGTCCCAGAACAAAGTATCTCGCGGTCACACAGCCGAGAGCGTAAAGGTACTTTCTTATCTCGGAAGCACAATGTCATTTAACGAACGCAGTAGCCCAGATGCGTCAAGATGGATTGGTTTCGCTGCTTCGGTGATGAACTACCTCGGCCTAGTGTGGAATAAATAATAGTATATTATCCCTGAGTTCAAATCTGCGCATTTACCAGTCGTATGTGATTTCAGTACTACTGTATGGAGCCGAAACCTGGACTCTGCTGAAAAAGGGCATTTCAAGACTCGAGTCCTTTCATATGCGCAATCAGCGGCGTATTCTTAGAATTCGTTGGTACGATCTCGTACGAAATGTCGAAGTCTCTACTATGACTATCCTCCCAACTGTATCAGAAGTCCTGAACCGTCGTCACCTTTCCGTCTGTATATGTTGTCCGACTGGCTCAGGAAGTTCCAGTTCACCAGATCCTTCTCAAGGCAGTTCAAAGTGCTAAAGGTATCCAACTAGCTGGTTGGAAGCGTGGGAGAGGCCGACCCCGAATTGATTCAACAGCAACTTTCTCCCCTGCTTTAGACGAGGTCTGGCAAAGCGTCATTTTAACTGGTCATGGTGGGGTTCGAACGACGCAAGGGGCATCAGGTGTCTAGGCGAAGATTATTATTTTAATTATGTGCGCCAGGTAAAACATGTAGGAGCAAGGCGTACTGGCAGATGAACATCTCCTCGTATGGTTGCGCAACATGCCGGGGGGAATGTGTGAATTATCTTGAAAATATCAATTCTAAATGTGGAGATCTAAGTTGATTTTCCAAGTAATGCTTACTTAACGCTGCTAATCGGTATTTGTGTTGTGTCTTAGATGTTGCGTAACATGACACCAGCAGTCTGACCTTGAACGTCGGAGAAAGGAGAGGAAATTAAGCGCAAACATATTGTGTTTTGTGTCACTTAAAACTGAAAAAGGGGAGGGGGGCATTGTGTGAGTAACTATGTTATTGTAGTTGGAACGATAGGCACTGCGGGAACATTTCCTGGTGACCTGGCAACCTGGCGTTCCGGAATTGTCGTGCGCTGTAGTACTGCATACATATATTCCAAGAATCACTTTTATTTTGGCGTTTAGTCTCAATTAATGTGTGTTTCTTCTTCTTATTTTTCCTCTTTGTCTTGTTGTTGTTGTTCCTTTTCTGCTTTACCTTTGGATTTATCACATTGATGTGCATAGGCCACTAACTAACTTTTTCAAAGAAGAGCTTTATGTACTATTTTCACCAGTTAACTCCAGCTTCATTTTGTTTTTATCGACTTTATTCTCTTCTCCGTGTGCTCTTTGGCCTTCTTTTGCTTCTTTGTTCTTAGGGTTTCATGACAGATTGCTTGATGACACAGGTTTTTGGTTACCGCAGTTTGTGGCTTTTCCCATTATTCCTGAGATTGCGTGCTCATTGTCTCCTGTTTTCTCCCAAATGTTTCCGTTTGTATCCATGCCGTTTTTCGGGGTACACCATAGGGAATTTATAGGACTGAGGAATTAATGTCGCTTGTTCCGCCAGTCATCGTTCATCAGTATACAGATACGTTTTTATTTCAAATAGACAGAAACTGAACCAATGTCGTTGCCTAGTTTCAAACCCATGTCCTTCAAGCAGGAAGAAGATTCTTTAACGGCTTGGCACCGCTACACTAAGTATATCACTATCATTTGTCAACTACATTTACTTTATACATCTCGCTCCAAACGAAGCGTAGTGCCACAACTGTGGCAAGAAGTCTTACAAGAAGTCTCCGCCAATACATTTGCTGTCCGTACAGATAAGTTTGCCTGTACCATTCTGTTCTACATGATACCCAACCCTTTTTAGTCTTCATAGTGGCAGTGGCGTAGCGTTAGTTGGTTAATTAATCAACGATCAGCCTCATTGCACATCGAACAAGTCCATATGTGCTCAGCTCTCATCTTCAGTATATCCCCCAGCGTATGTCCACTCACGACACCAGTTCTGTGTTGGTCCACTAGGCTCCTTTGGCTTCCATCAAATCTTGTCTGGCTCTCCTTCTTGTGATATGACTTTCTTGCAGTCTGGTCAAAGTTTCAGACTCAGCGTCATTGTTCAAATAATTTAACCGTCCCGCCTCCTTAAGGGCATCCACAATATCAGCCCGGTCCATAGCTCGTCCCTTCATCACAATAGCACTACCTGCAAGCATGTCAGCTCGTTCGCTTCCCTTTAAACCCGCGTGACCTGGCACGAAAATGAACCATTATCGTGTCAGTCTTGTTCTTGTCAGAGACTCAAGCCACAGTCTTCGACCCCAGCTTATCTCAATCTTCCTGAACATGCTCATAAACTCAAACCACAGTCTTCGACCCCAGCCCATCTCAATCTTCCTGAACATGCTCATAGACTCAAACCACAGTCTTCGACCCCAGCCCATATCAATCTTCCTGAACATGCTCATAGACTCAAACCACAGTCTTCGACCACATCCCATCTCAATCTTCCTAAGCATGCTCATAGACTCACTGAGAAAAGATGCGTGTGCAAAGGTCTGCGTCTTCAGCCAAACCGTTGCCTTAGTAACTGCAAAGATCTCCATGCTCAGACTTCGTGTCCCACCTGCATACGGGCCGCTGTCCTTCTTCGTCGTTTTCCCTCCGACCTGAGCAGTGAAAGCCCATGAACTCTGCATATGCCACGCAACAGACCCGTCCGTGTAACTGAACACATCGCCGTCAGATACAAAAGCCGCGTAGCGTTTGTTACCAGCACCCAGAACATGGCAAGTATTACGGCCCTTAATCCGCGAAGCGTTAGTTAGAACGTCTGTCTTTCTTTTTTGCGTTCGCCTTATTTATCTAATCCCCAAAGCGGTGTGCCTTGCGCTGTGGTTTTTATTTTGCGCCTGTACATCCGACTTCAGCATTCATTTTATGTAAGGGTCTTCTTCCTCCTGCATTTTCTAAAGGTTTGCTTCCCTAGGTTAACGGTCAGTGCTGTGATGGGGATCGAACCCAGCACCTTCGGCTTGTGAGCCGTGTCACTTAACCACTAGCCTACGCCGTCCGCCTAAAACTCCTTGAGTCCCTTTGTCCTGCCCAGTATTAAAGACCAGCCTCCCCCCCCCCCCACCCCCGGTTCATCGCTCCTCACAGCACATGTATTGTTTTTTAATGAAAATACTGATGAATTTTAAAGTAAAATTACTGTAATGCTAGCCTATTTGCTTACTCTTAGTCCACCTGTACTTTTACAGGGACGGCTGCACCTGTGCACTGTCCCAGCTATAGTGTGAGCTGGATGTAGCAGGATGGATGATTTTCTGCTTAGCGGACTATGTTCGAGCAGTTTATTACTCCGCTGCGATGAAACACGCACCACCGAGTGTGGTCAAACGATGTGCGAGTACATCTTAATAGACTCAAACACTAGAGCAAAGTAGACCCGTAGGCTGTTAGACGCCATTTATGCTGCTCTTAACAAACCACCTAAGCATGTCCGGTGTTATGCAATGTCACATAGTTAGTTGCCTCTTACGACATGTTCTCAGTGGGACAGTGGTGCTATTTTTGTCCTTGTCATACACAAAGACATCGGTAGACGACTTGGCTCTAGTAGTATACTTACAGTTATTTGAAATCGTATGATTTAAATTTGTTCAAATTTGTCAATATCAGTATCGAAATCTACATCAAAATCCTTCTCAATTCCCAAAATTGGTAGGTAGCTCATTCCTTCTTGGCTCATTAAAGATATGTGATACATTTTTACTAATTTAAGTTTTCAGAAACTTTTCTCACAACTAATAGTTGAAACAATGAAAGTTAACAATATTATTAATATTTTAAAAAAGTTAGTCAAACTCTTGCAGCATCCACTAGTACGACCACCGAAGCAAATCTAAAAGCTGTCCAGTTAGCAATCTGCACGTCAGGATTGTCTTCCTTGTACCAGACAATGTGGCGGCGAAGATGATTTATTTCGGCAATCCTATCAACAGCATTCAACTCTATGTACTTACCACAGGAATTCTGAGGTTGTTCACTTATAAAATCATATTTTTAGTTTCAAACAATGTCTGGATTTACAGCAAAGCAAATCGCTTGTGACGAATATTTATATGTAATGTACGTTTTTCAATTTCAGTTGCTCTCTGCGTGTTTCTTGTACTACGATCACAACAGGATCACAACTCTATTCCCTACTTGTACTACGGTCAGGCTAGGACCACAACTCTACTCCCTACTTGTACTACGGTCAGGCTAGGACCACAACTCTATTCCCTACTTGTACTACGGTCAGGCTAGGACCACAACTCTACTCCCTACTTGTACTACGGTCAGGCTAGGACCACAACTCTATTCCCTACTTGTACTACGGTCAGGCTAGGACCACAACTCTACTCCCTACTTGTACTACGGTCAGGCTAGGACCACAACTCTATTCCCTACTTGTACTACGGTCAGGCTAGGACCACAACTCTATTCCCTACTTGTACTACGATCAAGCCAGGATCACTCTACTCCCTACTTGTACTACGGTCAGGCTAGGACCACAACTCTACTCCCTACTTGTACTACGGTCAGGCTAGGACCACAACTCTATTCCCTACTTGTACTACGGTCAGGCTAGGACCACAACTCTATTCCCTACTTG
Organism: Ariolimax columbianus; assembly: GCA_036924085.1. NCBI lineage: Eukaryota > Metazoa > Mollusca > Gastropoda > Stylommatophora > Arionidae > Ariolimax > Ariolimax columbianus. Next base: position 69,306,677 of record JAVGWX010000001.1, on the reverse strand, counting down.
TACTACGGTCAGGCTAGGACCACAACTCTATTCCCTACTTGTACTACGGTCAGGCTAGGACCACAACTCTATTCCCTACTTGTACTACGGTCAAGCCAGGATCACTCTACTCCCTACTTGTACTACGGTCAGGCTAGGACCACAACTCTATTCCCTACTTGTACTACGGTCAGGCTAGGACCACAACTCTATTCCCTACTTGTACTACGGTCAGGCTAGGACCACAACTCTATTCCCTACTTGTACTACGGTCAAGCCAGGACCACAACTCTACTCCCTACTTGTACTACGGTCAGGCTAGGACCACAACTCTATTCCCTACTTGTACTACGGTCAGGCTAGGACCACAAATCTACTCCCTACTTGTACTACGGTCAGGCTAGGACCACAACTCTATTCCCTACTTGTACTACGGTCAGGCTAGGACCACAACTCTACTCCCTACTTGTACTACGGTCAGGCTAGGACCACAACTCTATTCCCTACTTGTACTACGGTCAGGCTAGGACCACAAATCTACTCCCTACTTGTACTACGGTCAGGCTAGGACCACAACTCTATTCCCTACTTGTACTACGATCAAGCCAGGATCACTCTACTCCATACTTGTACTACGATCAAGCCAGGATCACTCTATTCCCTACTTGTACTACGGTCAGGCTAGGACCACAAATCTACTCCCTACTTGTACTACGGTCAGGCTAGGACCACAACTCTATTCCTTACTTGTACTACGATCAAGCCAGGATCACTCTACTCCCTACTTGTACTGCGATCAGGCTAGGACCACAAATCTACTCCCTACTTGTACTACGATCAAGCCAGGATCACTCTACTCCCTATTCACCTTCTTACGTCTTTCAACTCTTCTATCTCTATAATGTGTGTACGCCTAGCACATCTACTGAGATTTCTAAGTTGCATTTGACACTAGACATTTTCGTTTTTCCCGGTAAAATTCAGTTAATGGAATTAACTTTTCCAGGCATTGATCAAACGCAAGTTCTTCCTGCTGCAGATAGATCTGAGTATCACTCATTTCTGATTCGATTGGGCACCAAAAGTATTAGATTGAGAAAAAAAGGATATGCCACGATCTAAACTAACAGGCTTCCCTCTTGGTTTTACATGTTTCTTTTGGCTCAGCTCTCAACACTTCCAAATAGTCTATTATTTCCTCCGTATGCCCAGCAAGTAGGCGTACAGCTAAATGCTTTGAACTCCACCCTATGTCACTCTATCGCTTTAAGTGAATTGGTACATACCAATTATGAGGGGAGCTTGAGAATAATGCTTACATTTGTTTCACAGTGCCAAAGACTGTTACAGAAATTGTCAAAATTCCTACTGTACACACACTAGCAAGACAGAACGAGTGGTTATAATACATTGGGATTCATAACAAAAATAGTTACAGTACACCACACATGTAAACCGTTAAATGACAACGATTATTTGCCCAGCCATGTTTACAAATTGTAGAATGTTCGAACATTGAGGGATTTTCTGTAGGAGGGGGAAGGCTCGCTAATTTTGGTGTTGATTATTACTACTTTATTTTTTTTTTCCATTAACAATTGTCCGCCTCAAAGAATTTTGCAGCCAGGGCATTCTCCCGTATGACCCCCACCACGCTGTGCAACTACATAGTTGTTAGCCTCTAAGGAAGCCTAACATTTCAGTGCAGTCAAGAATGGACACATTCATATACTTCAGTACACCTCGGAATATTACAAGAGCAAATGTAACCTGCTACCATAGACACATCGTCACAAATGAAGAACTTAGTTTAGAGTTTCTCCGAACACCATAACATGTGATTTCAATTACTGTTTGTACCAATGGCGAATCGTGCATAACAACTTTTGAAAAACCAAATATTTGGAGAAGTTTTATTAGTTGTATTACACTGTTCTCTCCACATCTTCCTTGACAGCGTAATCAACTCGCGCGCTTTATCGCAAAGCGGTATGACCACACATAGCCCCGTCCCTAAAGACGTTACTTAACTTTCGCCTCACCACGCCCATTGACGTGTGTATCTTTCCATTTGATTGGCTGCCAACAGCCAGGATGCGTGCCTCTCTCGCTCTAATCTGTTTACTTCCTCCATTTTGGGTAGCGCGCGGACCCTTTTTGTCTAGAAGACGACAGTGTTTTGTTGGAAAAATGTTTACGTTGTATTGATTATAATAACTCACAAAAAAACAAAACAAACAAACAAACACGAAGCTCATCTCTTGTTTGATTGCAGAGCTGTATTTCCACAATCCATAATGAAAGTTTACAAAGAAACATAGAACGTTTATGGACTTCCTTTGTCCTCATAAACCACTTGAAATCGGAGTCGAAAAGTAAAGTTCTGGTTCATTTATATCGTGTTCTCCGTTTAATTATCTGCGCCAAATATGCATTTATAAGTGTTTTTCATAGACAAAGAAGTGATAAAAGTGTTATAAGTGTAATTTTGTGATCCTGAAAAGGTAAGAACCTGGATTTGACAATTGCTTAGTTGTTTTTCATAAACATTTCTTCCTAATTACTCAACATAGATTTTGTTTACGGATTATTTCAAATTATCAGATACATTATTCTGATTGTTCTAGCCCATTAAACTTCCTATTATACTCCAACAGGAGAATCGTGTCAGCGCTGCAGCTGGTATTATTACGGAGAGCCGGCAGCAAATAATTTGCTTAACCTCATATATAGTAGACAGCTCTCCAACTCATGAGCTTGCATAACAAGCCCTTTACCCAATCAAAGCTCGTTTAGTTTAGTTAAGTAAAAAAAATGACATTCTCGGTTTAAAATGAAGATCTAGAAACATTATGACAGATTATGAGACAAACGTTTCGTTTAAAGTGAAAAATTCGTTCTGTGGTAATCTGCAGTAGAAGGTTCTTGACCGTACTCGTTCACCGGTGTCTTTCATTCCGTATTACAAGCTTATGTTTAATTTGTAGTGACTTGTCCGTTGGTGTAGACTTCTATTTCTCCTAATTTAACCAACTTCCTCATAACCCAGAGAGATGTAGTTTAGCACACAGCCTTTACTACTGTGACTTGTTACTCTGGAAAATTTGACGAGACTCGAAGTCATTCGAATGTTCTTGCCGGAAAACGTATATTTTAAATATTAACTTGTTTGCATAATGAGACTACTACCATTTCTTTAGAATCTTACATAACTGTCGTCTTTGCTTTTAGTATTGGTAGCGTTTCCATTTTTTGTTTTCCAAAATTGGGTCCGTGGCATTCAAATCTGTAACATGTCCAGTTTTCAGCTGTTTTGACTGGTGTTGCATGTTTTACAACTCATATGTTCACGCTGTTTTACAACTCATATGTTCACGCTCTTTTACAACTCATATGTTCACGCTCTTTTACAACTCATATGTTCACGCTCTTTTACAACTCATATGTTCACGCTCTTTTACAACTCATATGTTCACGCTCTTTTACAACTCATATGTTCACGCTCTTTTACAACTCATATGTTCACGCTCTTTTACAACTCATATGTTCACGCTCTTTTACAACTCATATGTTCACGCTCTTTTACAACTCATATTTTTACGCTCTTTTACAACTCATATGTTCACGCTCTTTTACAACTCATATGTTCACGCTCTTTTACAACTCATATGTTCACGCTCTTTTACAACTCATATGTTCACGCTCTTTTACAACTCATATGTTCACGCTCTTTTACAACTCATATGTTCACGCTCTTTTACAACTCATATGTTCACGCTCTTTTACAACTCATATGTTCACGCTCTTTTACAACTCATATGTTCACGCTCTTTTACAACTCATATGTTCACGCTCTTTTACAACTCATATGTTCACGCTCTTTTACAACTCATATGTTCACGCTGTTGCATTCACTTTCATTTGTTTTAATTTTGAAAAGACGTAACTTTTTTAACGAATATCTACAGTGTGGGTGTAACAGCCTTGGCTAGACCCCCATTTGTTTAGCCATATAGTAATGATAAAATGGTCAATGGCTCAGAACCAACTTCATTCCACCTGAGCTCTCCCAAATTTGTCGAGTACCTTTCGTTGCTAAAAGTGCCGAAGACAGATTACGAACTCCGCAGCTGCCGCGGTGGCTTCAAAATTATCCTCTGACTTCGTCAGGTACCTATTTACAGCTGGGTCGACTGGAAAAAGGCGGGATTCGAACCCGGTATGTTAGAACTGTAAACTAAGCGCACAAGTACTAGGCCTCTGAATCACCATTGAACCATATAATAGTTAAAAGAAAAAGGTTTAGTTTTATAGCCTACATTTCTACCTTGGCGTGGGATGCCATGTCGGCGATTATATTGTACTAGGTTGACGCTTTTTCTGAGGGGGGAGGGGTGGGGTAGGGAGTGGTAGTTACCAGTTTCCATCTTTTACAAACATTAATCCAGCTATCCATTTACCGCTAGGTCAATTGGAGCGTAACTGTATCGAGGATTGAATCCACCATTTTTGCTATTATAAGCGATCGTTCTGTACAGCTCAGCCACCGAATACAAGAAATGCGAAGGTAGTTCCGTAGTCCAACACTGTTGTTGGAGATAAAGTGTTTGAGATTTTACTGTGCTAAGACACATCTTCAGTGGTTTGCCGGGGTCTTTGTGTATGACAAGGACAAGAATAGCTCCACTGCCTCACATAGAGCATATCGTAGGCGACTGACTGTGTAACATGGCATAACACCATCCATGGTTGGATAGTTTGTTTAGAGCAGCATAGAGGGCGCCTAACAGGCTGCGGGTCTACTTTGCTCTGGTGTTTGAGTCTATTAAGATGAACTCGCACATCGGTTAACCGCCTAACGCAGCGGAGAATTAAGCTGCTCAAGCCTAGCCCGCTAAGCTGGAACTCCTTCTCCCGGCTACATCCAGCTCACACCAGAGCTGGGACCTGCACAGAGGCATCTGCCCCTGTAGAAGTACAGGTCGACTAAGAACTAAAAAGATACATGTTGTTTATGATGTTGGATAACCAGTTTTCTTCCTCACTGGCTTTCTTCCTCTGAACTAGATACCAATTTATCACATAACGATAACGGCATATGCAATGACAAAAAAACCAACTGGTTCTACCTGCAGTTTAATCAGATACCCACCCGTATAGTAGGACTGATTAAAATTTAAACACTCAATTACTTTCACCAGTTTATTTGTAAATAACAAGTTTCATGCATCGAACAGTTTTCCCAGAGCTGTTTATTCTCGCTAAAACCAACTGATTGATAGCAGCAAATGAGCTGGAATGACAACTCGAGTTAGCGAATCGAGTACATCCCCGCGCTATGACATGTTCCATTAGAGTTTTGAAAGTGCTGCAAAATGTATTATTTCTTCTATTTTATAGATCAGTTGTAAACGAATGAATTAGTAAATGAAAAATGATGCCAGAAGGTCGGGCTAATTTATACAGTGGATAGCTAATATTCTAGCGTTGTGACAGGGTTTGAGCTGTTTTAGGCGCTGTAAATTTATAAATGCTGTAACAGTTGACATTAGAGGGTTGTACATGAGGCTAGCAACCTCGTCGTGTATTATTTAAGCGGTCACTGAAAATACCTGGATATGTGTTTTTCATAAAAGGTGGATAGCTATAGTTGGGGCGCTAAGCTTCACTTGTAACGTGAAGCCGAACCAGCAATGCTTATATTGTTATTCTGTGGTCTTCACTCGCACGAGTGGTATCCAAGGAAGAGAAGATAGCACCACCGTATCACTACAAACTTGTAGTTAATAGTAACTAAACAACGGCTCGCGTTCAGGGCTAGCAACATCATCACGTAAAAAGAATTATTTCATAAAATAACAAGATAATCCGCAAGTGTCTCAAAAAGGCTTTCTGTAATTGGTGTTTTTTACGCTTCGTTGGGACACATGATACATTTTTCATTTTAATTAGATGAGCCAGGAAAAAAAACACTAAATATGTCACACTTTGTTAATAGAGAAATGAAAGCTATTTTATGTTCAATCTCGGGTATCCATTGTTGTTAAGGCGAGGAGGAGACATTACGAAAGAGAAAATTAATTGTGATATGGACACAGGTAGAAGGAGAATCGCACAGGGACAGCACTGCTCGTTTTATTCTTCTATGCGATTGCCTGAATAGGGCGTTGTGACGCTGTGTCGTAGTTTACAGCGAAGATGCGATTTCTGCACTTTTCATCCCAACACATCCGGCTTCAGCGGACATTATTTTGGTACCGAATTGCTTTCCTACAGCGAACCTTAATTTCTTAACCAGACTACGCTTGTGCGGTCTATTTCCGGGGCCGCTGCTTTGGAGGTGGAATAGGGTTTTGGTCAGATCTGGTTGGGTTAGCCTAATGCAAGCAGCCAGCTCTAAGTCACTGGTTGCTGTCATCTCATTTACTGTGCTGCTGTCAAATCATTCACTGTGCTGCTGTCAGCTCATTCACTGTGCTGCTGTCAGCTCATTCACTGTGCTGCTGTCAGCTCATTCACTGTGCTGCTGTCAGCTCATTCACTGTGCTGCTGTCAGCTCATTCACTGGTGCTGCTTCTTAGGTCCCAGGGACATAACTGAAGTCGCAGATGTTGTCACAACCAACACAGCGACATGCAGTCTTTCAACATTCGAAAAATAAATAAAAGTGTTTGATATATAAATATCATCAGGATATGCGCTAATGATATGGCAAAAACGCTTAGCGAATTGAAGATAATACCACTCGTCACACCAGTTTACGATGGTGAAAACAAATTCACAAAGATCGTTCACAGAGTTCGACATAGACGTATGACACAAATACTTGGCGAGTTGTCGACACGACACTGGATGATATTGAATACAGATACACGATACAACAGAACAGATTTTCAGCTAATGAGCAATGTGGAGACTCGAACTAAGTCCGTCCAGATAACGACATCGAGCGCTGCAAAAAATGAGGTGTGTGGAAAATTCTACGAACTAAAAACTCGCCGTTGCACATGAAACTAAACGGACAAATCACTATGATTAATATTTTTATACACGAAAATGTATAAATACCAAGAGAAACAGGGCATGCTCAAGATGCCAGAGGGATAGGAATATCGATAAGAAAATGCTTATAAACGTAAATCTTCAAACGCAGAGAATGTCATAATGGCTTCCGAGGAAAAACGTCGACTGCTTTATGGATATTGTTAAAACTTGGACTATGAGAATCACATGCTCGCCTTGTCGTGTTATAACGTCAAATTGTTTCGCTGCATCTACTAAAGTTTCAAAATGTATTTTTAACGTTGAGCAGAGGTGTCCCTTTTTGGGTTCAATATTTAGAAAATGTCTTCTAGAACAGATGCATGCAAACTAGTTCGTTTCTAGGGCCAGGCGTTGTGTTTATTCTTTGGTCGTGGGCCGGGTCCTGGTGATACAAATTTATAATTGGACAACATTTAAAAGGTTTAGGCCCAGTGTTCAAACTGAATGACACGTAATATTGACAAGTTATTTCTATTAGATAATACTCAGTCTTACAAAAGAGTTTCAATTCAAATTGAAAATTAATCAATTATTTTACCCGGTATAATTATGGATTGTGTTATATTCTGAGTGCCTTCTGTAAGCCGTGTGAAATCATGTGCCGGGCTGTACATGGCATGCGGGCGGCTTGTGGACATAGCTGTTATATTTGAAGCCAGTGTAGATCGTGTGTTACTCCGATACAACCAGAGTAAGTGTCCCCTGTTTTCATTTATTTGTTGCTTTTGTTATATAAGACTGCGGTTTAATAATTAATCTGTTAATTTTTCTAAAATAAAACTGCCGTTTAACGTTATTTGTTGTTGTGTTTACAGTGGTTAGCGCGCTGCCTTCGCATCTGAGTGGTCCTAGGCTCATTCCCCAGTTGAGGCGGTAATGTTTTTTTCAGACCGCAACGGTGCCCGGGTCGACCCAGCCTTAAATGGGTACCGGTTCAGTCCGGGAAGTAAAAGCGGCGAGGGAGAGGAGATGGCTAGCGCCCTTATATAGCCAAGCCTTTGAAATATGAGATCGCTAACACCTCACACCCCTACGGCAGTAATGCTATGGGTTACTTTACTTTACTTTACTTTATACTATATTGTATTTGTTACTTTTGTTATATAAAACTATATTTTATCATCATGGTTGTAACTGTTCTTATATAAAATTACTGTCTAATCTCTTATCTGTCCGAATTCTTATATAGAATTAGTCTTGTATTTTTTCTGTTACTGTTCTTATATGTTGTTGTTGTTTGTAAATGCCCACAATGAGTAGGTTACTCTTTTGTGTGCACTGAAAAGGACGTTAAGTGACGGGTTGCAGTAGCTTTCCTTATATCCCGAGCGTGCTGGTGAAGGTGGACCGATGTCCTCCAGGCGGTTGTGCTATGCTTGGATTCATCTGCATGTCGTTCACTATTACGGGGATCACGTTGATCCCTCACCTCGTTAGTCAGGCTGCCATGAAAACAGCCCGTTGCCAGAAATGGCTGCGAGGAAGCTGAGGCGAGGGTCTTGGCCAGTATATTTTGCCTGACCCTGACTAACATGTTTGATCGGTATGTTTTGCCTGATCAGTCGCTAGTCTTCCTCCCCTAACACTTCTTATATACAATTACAGTCTAACTTTTTATTCGTTTCTATTCTTAAATACAATTACAGCGCATTATTTCATCTGTCACAGTTCATTTATACAATTTTTGTTTTCTGTCACAGTTCTTATATATAATTACAATTCATTCAATTACATGTCACAGTTCTTATATATAATTACAGTTCAATCTATTACCTGTAATAGTTCTTATATAAAATTGCAGTACATCATTTTATCTATCGCAGTTCTTATATAAAATTACAGTGCATTATTTTGTCTGTCACAGCTCTTATATAAAATTACAGTGCATTATTTTGTCTGTCACAGTTCTTATTTACAATTACAGTCCAATCTTTTATCTGCCGCTGTTCTAACATAAAAGTACAGTGCGTATATGTATCTGCTGATGTTCTCAAATACAATTACATTACATCTATATGTATATTGCTAACCGTTTATCTTGCCAGATTTTGTTATGCAGTGCAAGCGCCGCTATTGCCTGTGCTATTCTGACCAACACTTAACGTTTTGATCCTTCATCACTGACAATCAAGCCCATATATTTAAAACGGTCAACCACTTCGAGTTCCTAGCCATTAGCTTTAATCCATCTGTTAAAGCCCTCGGCGTTGTTGGTATTTAATTTTTCTTTCCAGCGTTAATGTCCATGCCATAGTCAAGAGCTGTTTCACTGAGTCTTCTGACCCATTCCTAGAGTTCTGCTTCTGAACCCGCCAACCCGTCGATGTCATCTGCAAAACAATGGTTGGTAACCGTTCGGCCCCCTATCTTGACAGTACCAACGTGACCTTCAAGTGCCTCACTCATAATACCTTCAAGAAATATATTGACAAGTTTTTGCGAAACCAGTCCCAGTGCCTCCCATTCACAAGAACTGCGCTGGACGCCTTGTCATACATGTGTTCAAGGACCAACATAATATTAATCACGACCCACTCGAGATAAACATTAAAGATGACGTAAGTGAAAAAAATCGTCACGAAGGATGATTATTTTCAAAGATTGAAGTCGGCAATGAATACTGGACCAACACCATTGCATTTTTTTATAATGGCAGTACATCAATTCACAAGGAAACAACAACAACAACAACAACAAATAATGATCCTGTAGTCCTATAATAAATAAACACAAAATATGAGTATAAATAAAAGCTTTTACCGATAAACGTAGCTTTTCGTATTTACAAGTTGAAAGTTCATAATGTTCGTCTATGACGTGGGATGAAGATCACTCTCTTTGTTCAGCTGTGTGGACAATCTTCCATTTTGCTGCGTCCGCGGAAATTGGTTACTTGCGCGGTGATTTTGGTTAGAGTGAGGACGATTTGCACAATTTGTCAATACGCCCTGAGCTCCCTCTGGCCAGCAGCAAGGCATTATCGAGGAGACGACTGAAGATATGCATATTTTTCCTCTGGGTTTACTACCTAAGCCTTTCCCGTAGACAGGTATGCAAGGGGGAGGGGGGGGGGGGTGGACATCTAAAAGTAATGTTGTTGTTTAGAATGCCGACAATGAGTAGGTTTACTCTTGTGTGCGCCCCGAAAGGGAGATCGAGTGACAGGTTGCAGTAGCTTTCCTCGCATACGGAGCGTGCTGATGAAGGATGGACCTTGGTCCTCCAGGCGATTGTGCTATGTTGGCTTCATCTGCGCGTTGCCCACTACTACAGGGATGACGTGGATACCTCACCTCGTTAGTCAGGCTGCCGTGAAAACAGCTCGTTTCTGGGGAGGGTTACGAGGAAACCGAGGCGAGGGTCTTGACCATGTTATTTTGCCGGACCCTGACCAAAATGTCGGATCAGTATATTTTGCCTGACCCTGACTAAAATGTCTGATCAGTATATTTTGCCTGACCCTGACTAAAATGTCTGACCAGTATATTTTGCATGACCAGACGTTAGCCCCCCCCCCCCCCCCCTCCCTTCGCCTTTCCCCTTGTCTCCCTCGTGTCCTGCAGCCATTAATTCTTCTGTTATAATCTTGCAGAGAGAGCTGGTCAGCTAGACCATCTTCGTATTCTCTGTCTACAAATGTATTCAGCACAGGAAGTAGTTGTCATATTTATAATGTGCTCGTTTCTTATCGTATCCCTTCTGGCTACACCAATGATATATAAAACACGTTATTATTCACCTAATTTGTGGAAGTGGGACACAATCGTGCAATGGTACACTATGGATAATGTGGTCAACGTTACGATGGCCACCTGTACTTTTCCAGAATGTTCTGGTACCCGATTTATGAGGCTGGGTCAACCATATGAACTGTTATACGATCGAGAAAAGAAACCTGCACCAACTGTGACCGAAGCCCGATCACTCACCTGGGAGTCAGTGCACTACATCGTAGCGTTGGTATAAGTACATTGTTTATCCGTTGCTGCTTAGGCTCCAAATATTCCTCAGACCTCATCATGTAAATATGTACCTAGCTAACTGCAAGGAAGAAAACACAGGTGGGGGAGGGGGACTAGCCACACCAACTCATAATAAGATTAATGAAGTCTATCTCTCCGTTAGGGTCGTAGCCGTGCTCTGGTGAACACATGAACATCAAAAAGACTTACATCAGATCTTAGAGTTTCGGTATTATGGATTTCTTGACAATTTTTCATTCAGTAGTTTGTCTTTGCTCAAATCATGATATATATGGGGCTTCCAGTACATCTAATCCATCTAATCGAATCGTTATATCAAGAATAACAAGTTACTGTCAGAGTATCTGGTGGAACATCAAATTGGTTAGAAGTACACATGATGGAAAGGCAGGGATGTATCCCCTCCCTATACCTATTTAATATTTACGCAGGAAATTGTGGAAAAAGAGGAGTGAGACAGGAATGTGTATTATCCCCTAGTCATTTTAATATCTACACAAAACAAATATTCAAACAGGTAGAGGAGATGCTAGAGCTTTGTCATTGAAGGAGAGGCAATAAATAATCTTAGAAATGTGGATTATACAGTTTTTATGGCAAAATGGGAGCAAGAATTACAGGAGCTTGTAACAACAATATACACAATAAGTAAAGAGTTTAGATTAGACATAAACATAAAGAAAACAAAGACTATGAAAACTGGGAAAAGTGACAAGAAAGCATTTATCTAGATACAAACAAATTGAAAGTCTACTTAAACAGGTAAAGAGTTTCTCCTATCTAGGTCATAAAATAACGGAAGAAGGCAGCTGTGAAAAATAAATCAGAAATAGAATAGGTATGGCCAAGATGGTATTCGACAATAGGCGACACATACTGACATCCAAACAGATAAATCAGAATTTGAAAAGAGAATTAATGACCGAAATCAGAGTTAGAGAGTTACGTTATTTTGGTCATATAACAAGCCATACCTCCTTGTTGAGGACCATACTGGAGTAGGATGGAAGGCCGCTGTTCATGAGGCAGACATCATTTCTAAGGGGGTGAATAACATCAGGAGATGGACTGGAAAAAACCTCTCAGATTGCACCATGTTTCCATGCCAATGGCCTCTCCTACATTATTGTGTCACCAGCAGCATCTTTATGAGCGGCCTGTTTCTTCTTACAGAGCCTGCTGTGGGGCGCGACCAAGTACCCGGTGTATAACTGGAGGGGGGGGGGGGGGAAGCAGATTGGGGTCATTAGCCTTGGTTTGTGCCCAATCAAAGAGAAGGTAAACTCACAAGTCCCAGAGAGTGCTAGCTAGTCTTTGGACGATGAGAGTACCATCTATGTCTCGAGTAACTAGCATCTGCGGTCAACGACTCACTGCCTTGTGGAAACCTCGGGAGAGGGTAGGGCTACCGAAGTAAACCCAGACAGAAAATCTGGAGTGTAGCACCTTACGCGGATGTTCTCAAAATTGCGAACTCATTCCGGCAGCTCCTGCAGCTGAGCTGGTGCGAAATTGTAATGCTTTGCATTCCTTTCGATTTTACCAGCGAGGTCGAGAGCGGGATCCTGTAGTTTGGGCAGCCCAACGTCTCCATATTTAGGGCCCAGGCTTGGGCACTGAGAGGCTACTCACAGGGTGCCATACGCATGGTCTGCAAAGACTGAGATGGCTATGATAAAATATAAATGCTCCAATTTTATAGTCATGTACTGCTTAACGGAATATTTTTATCAGAGAAGCTAACTTTAGAGTAGTTTTACTAGCAGATAAGATAAAGCTTTGAAATTCGTGCGGTTAGTACACTTTTCCATATTCACAATATGCCACACTGGCGTGTTAACAAGATCACTACTTTACCTTTAGTGTATCTAGTATTGGCGCACTTTAGTTCATCCATGCTATAATGGTTACCTGATTATGTTTGATTACAGAGAATGCCTGATAATGAGGATGAGAAGTGCTCAACCTGTGCACATAAAAAAAAGGAAATGGGAAATGGGTCATAGAACCCACTTGATTACTCCTGAGTGTGCGCAGCACCTTTCATTGTTGAAAGTGTCAAGAACAGAGAACGAACTAGGTAGCTTCCGCATGTGCTCAAAGATGTTCCCCTAGCCTCGTCATTTACCAACTTATAGCTGGGTTGACTGGAAGAAGCTGTCATACTATAATAACTCCCACGACATGCCCAGTCTGTTAAACTGAGCACGACGTGATTTGAATCTAGTACTTTGGGATTTTAACCAAGCTAACCAACCATTAGACACAGAAGACCACCCACATAAGCAAAAAACCTACATACAATGAATTATTGAGCAAAGGTAGTACTATATTTCCCTTTCCTTTGGTCCGTTTCAATGATATGTTGTAAAGGACTGAAGAATAAATGCAACTGGCTCCAAAAGTTGCTATGATGTGTGCTTGTTAAGTTTATATTTCACATCCGATACAAAAAGAAAGGTCTTACTGGAATCAAACCCGTGCCTCCAGACTAAAAGACATGTATTATATCCGCTCTGCATCACATCTACCTAATCAGTTGAAGCTGATCAAAATCCCAGAACAAATGTATGTATACTTCAATTAAGCACATTGTAAACGTCAATCTTAATTTTTTAAATTGTTAAATAACTTCCTATCCCCGACGAAACGTGATTTTCCTCTAAACCGGTCGTTCAGTTCTGATCGATGGTAAATCTGATATGGATATTTTGTTTGGCTTGAGGCAATGTCGGCCGTCTTATTTAATGCGCTTGGAAGCCAAATTGTCTAAATCGTTGGCCTTTTTTGCTGGATGGCATAACTTCTATAAAGACTTCCAATTTTGTGTAATCAAATGTCGAGTCATGTACTTACACGCTGTTATACGCGAACACAACACACATTCCTAAATAAATCATGTAATTAGTAAATAAATGTGTACGCACATATACATACACACACACCTAAATATTATATATATATATATATATATATATATATATATATATATATATATATATATATATATATATATATACTTGAAATTTATACATTTATTTACATCATCAGCATCATCGCCATGTAGTATGTCCTTTGTAAAACATCGCACTTACTGCAAATGATCAGTAAGTCGCTCGATCCCTGTACCAGCTCACTGTCATCACAGAGTCTATATTATGGTCTGTGTTCATCTTCTCCTCGGTCTGCCTCTGTCTCTTCCAGGTGCTAAACTCCAGTATAGTTTTTTCTAATTTTATTCATAATATTCTTCATTCTATTCATTGTATATTTCTTACTTATACCAAATAGACATCACTGTTTTCATGGCGAAGACAAAATGGTATCTTGTTTTTCTTTTAGCAAGTATCGAAATGTATTGATAATGATTGTTCGCGTCTCTTGATGGCTGTACATGTCCTTGCTTGCTTACTCTTAATCGGCTTTCCTTGCTGCATCCGAGTTTTTATGTTAAATTACTATTTTTTTTAATATGTTATGTGACCATCGTTTCCTAAGAGGAATTCATTGTCATCTGTCAATCCTGGAGTGTTCGGAGGTCGCTGATCAAACCAATCCAATCCCGGAAGATTCTGTCACACTGAGCGCAGAGAAAGACTGTCTCCTCGCCAGGCGGAGGCAACGCGTCTCTTGCTTTTCGTGTAGCACGTCTCCGTGCATTCAGCTTCCTTGATTCTTGTCTGCTCCAAATGCGATGTGCCAGCAGAAATTGTGCTAGGCCAGGCAGAGCGATCAGCATCAATGTTCTTCCAATTTTCCAGGTCAATGTCGAAGATCTCCAGAGGCTTTTCAGAGTGTCTTTGTACCGTTTTATTTGGCCACCGCGAACACGCTTACTGATTCACGCTCGCCATAGAATATTTATTTTAGAAGCCGCTCATCTGACACGCGGACAACATTGCCAGTCCATCTAGGCTGCGATTTGCACAGAGTGGTGTGGATGCTGATCATGCCAACCAGCGAAAGAACTTCTACATCTGTAATCCTATCTTGCCATTTGGTGTTCAGCAGTTTCCGTAGGTAGTCCAAATGGGAGTTTTCAAGCTCCTTCGATTGTCGACTGTACATAGTTCAGGTTTCATAAGCGTTGTTAGACTACTACAATATGTGGAACCACCAATCTATTAATTGTAGTGTCATCATCATCAACATTATTCAACAGGTTACCATTGGCTTATATCAGCGTTTCCCACCCATTAATATCTGAAGCTCTTCCTTTGGATATGCTTGCACTGAATCGCTCTACCTAGTGCGCAAGCATTACAGAAGGTGCTCAGATCGCAGAACGAAACATCATCGCCGAAGCTCAGAGAAAGCGAACCGCCCAAAATAACAGAATGCTTGACCATCTCACAGCCGACCCCAAGTGCTGAGTCTGGCAGAGTCTGGCATGCCGTGTCGATCCTTGCAAGTTCCTGAAATATTTCTTCTGCACCTTCTGAAACAAGAATTGAGTGCCAGAGACCCCGGCACTTTGGAATAATTAGGTCTCAAATAACCAAACCAGACCTGTATGAACTACCTACATCTTCATTCTCACTCTGGAAGTTGCTGTTATGGATGTCTCGTTTTGCTCTATAGCGAAACTTACTGTCACTTTAGCATAGAAGTACTTTCCTGATTTCTCCCCACACAGCAAAAATCCATTCGTACACCACCATCGTTTTCCCTTTCGGCGTGTTAATTAACATTAAATCAAACGCAGTGCTATATTTGAAATGGTCTTTGATAATGTCTATTTATTCTGAACTTCTCATAAATCCCTTAGGCAAATTTTGTGAAATGTATTAAAATTGGAAGGTAAAGATTGTCTCTCAGCAAATATTGCCGTAGGCGTTGAAGTGTTAGATATTTTGTTATTCTAGATCTTCAGTTGTATGAAGCATGATGATCGGTGCCCTGTCATTCCACGTATCCATGCCCGGCAGAGCCGGGTATTAATTTTAAAACCTGAGCAGATGGGGCCTTTAATGAACTCGTTCATAAACCTGATATGTGTACACGAAACAAGTTATTTTGGCTGTCTCTTTTACTTTTCTTTATGGGTCATCGTTTGCTTTCTCACTTTTCGTTTTCATTGTGAGCTCTTCATGGCGAATAACTGGTTATTTTGTGACACATTTTCGTGATTGTTGTTGGTTGGGTCCATTTTAACGTGATCTCCCTAACTCTTTTAGGATGCCAAGCAGGTAAACCTGTGTTTCGTGTAGAATATAAACATTCATTTACAACGTGCAGAATTACCACACATGTCAATATATTTCTCATTACACAGATATCCATCGATTCTCATCACATGGAGAGTAAACTTTTAAATAATATGTGCTAAAGTCGGACTCACTGAGTCGTAACGCGCAATACACTGTATAACGTGCTGTATGAATGGGGGAAGGCACAAATAATTTGGGTAGATTTTTAAATTAAAATTTTAAAGTTAGTCCGTGCTGGACGATGAAATAAGCGAAACACAAGCAGGGTTCAGGTCAGGAAGATGTGCGACAGACCATATCTTTAACATGAGAAACATCATCGAGAAAAGCAGAGAAATCAATACCGACCTGAATGCCTATTTTATAGACTACACCAAAGCCTTTAACTGCGTTAAATATCAGCAAATATGGAACATTATGAAAGATATGGGCTTCCCAATACATATCGTTCAACTAATAAAAACCCTCTACAGGGGACAGCAAGCAGCCGTCAGAATACGCGGTGAAAGCTCAGCTTGATTTGAGATACACAAGGAGGTCAGACATGACTGCATTCATTCACCATACCTGTTCGGCATATATGCAGAAAACATTATCAGGAATACAATGGCAGAACCAATTTCTACAGACTTCGATCCTTTAACAATAGGAGGAAATAAGATACCGGAAATACGATATGCCGACGACACAGTATTGCTCTCTAATTGCGCCAAGGGACTAGAACAAATAATTACATCAGTCCAGAAACATAGTGAAGCCCAGATTCTCTACCTGAATATAAAGAAAACAAAGATAATGATAACGGATAAAACAAAACTTTAACCTAAAATCGAGATAGCTGGCGAAGAGATTGAACATGTTGTATATATTGAATATCTTGGATCAATACTGAACAACAATGGAGACTGTATACAAGAATTAAGAAGACGACTGACTATGGCAATACAGAAGATAAGGAGTATGCAGAACATATGGCAAAATTCAAACAAAAAAAACTAAAACTAAAGATCCTAAGAACATGTATATTTTCTGCAGCAACCTATGGATGTGAAACATGGAATATTACAAAAGCAATAAGAGCCTAGATCGGTGTTTTAGAAACACAGTGCCACAAAAAAGTCCTGAAAATCTCGTGGACAAAGAAAGAAAGCAACAAATCCATTTGAATGTAGAGGAGAATTGGCTCATAAATAACGTAATGACCCGAAAACGGAGCGGTTTTTTGGACACATCAAACGACACAACGGAATGTGGAGAGCAGTTATGGAAGGCATGTTCATTGGAAAAAGAAGCAGGGGCTGACCGAGAACACGACTGACTCAGGACATCAATGAGACACAGGATTTGACCTTGGAGCAAGCCAGAAGACTGGCGAAAGATAGTTTCCTACAGACAGGTTGTCGTGAGAGCAACGATCTGCAAAGGTCATGCTACATGATGATGACGAGCGGTCGTTAGGCCTACTCTGTTCGATTTCTAACTGCCAAGGGATTTTTAACGTGCTCGACACTGACACGGAAGTCCGATTTCACTACACAGAGAGCAGGGACATTTTTCCAGAAGATCCGCTTGAAAAGATCCCGGTGTCCACCATGATTCGTATCCGTGACCACTGGCACTCGAGGCGGACACCTTACCTCGTGACCACTGGCACTCGAGGCGGACACCTCCTTACCTCGCGACCCCTGGCACTCGAGACGGACACCTCCTTACCTCGCGACCCGTGGCATTCGAGACGGACACCTTACCTCACGACCACTGGCACTCGACGCGGACACCTTACCTCGCAACCCCTGGCACTCGAGACGGACACCTTACCTCACGACCACTGGCACTCGAGGCGGACACCTTACCTATCGACCCCTGGCACTCGAGACGGACACCTTACCTCACGACCACTGGCACTCGAGGCGGACACCTTACCTCGTGACCACTGGCACTCGGGGCGGACACCTTACCTCGAGACCACTGGCACTCAGGGCGGACACCTTACCTCGCGACCACTGGCACTCGGGGCGGACACCTTACCTCGCGACCACTGGCACTCGGGGCGGACACCTTACCTCGAGACCACTGGCACACGGGGCGGACACCTCCTTACCTCGAGACCCCTGGCACTCGAGACGGATACCTCCTTACCTCGAGACCCCTGGCACTCGAGACGGACACCTCCTTACCTCGAGACCCCTGGCACTCGAGGCGGACACATTACCTCGCGACCACTGGCACTCGGGGCGGACACCTTATCTCGAGACCACTGGCACTCGGGGCGGACACCTTACCTCGCGACCACTGGCACTCGGGGCGGACACCTTACCTCGCGACCACTGGCACTCGGGGTGGACACCTTACCTCGCGACCACTGGCACTCGGGGCGGACACCTTACCTCGCGACTACTGAGCCCTCAATAATAAATAAATAAATAAATAATTATTCCATTTTATTATACTTAAATTTTTGAACAGTTTGGCATTTAATGTATGACTTGTCAGTAAAACTTGACTATAGATAGATATGTCTCATAGGGGTGAAACTGTACTGGGGTTTTACATCACACGATAATTTCTTCCGGAGCGCACGACTCTAATCCCCTTCTTTATTGCTTGCAATCGTGTTGTCTGTGTTTGTACATCGGTGTGGTATGAAGAAAGAGAAAGAAACATTGTCTGGTGAAGGTCTGAATTCTGCAAATAATACCTCTCTCTGTCGCTCTCTGTCTTATCACTTGAGTATGTTGATGTCATTTTTGAATATATTTGTAAAGTGTGCAGACAAGCATGTGAAGGACCTGTTGTGCCTTTGCAAGGTGGAAGTGCTATCTTCATACTAATTTTGGTAGACATTTCATTACTTTCAAAATGTTTTCCCGGACAGCGGCCAACTGCCTCTTCTTTTCCATTTTCAACTGCCAAGAGGTCTTTAACATGCGCATCGTGTACACGGGACCTCAGAGTTTATGATCTATCTACAATATGACTAAGTGCACAATCTCATACCCCTTAATAAATTTGACGCTTGATACGTACGAGATTTGAACAGCCAACGGTTTGATCGTTCGTTTCTTGAGAAGCAAACTTTTTAACTTATCAGCTTTAGCGGTACTATTAGTCAAATTCTTCTTCTTCTTGTCAAATTCTTCCTCCTCTTCTTCGGCGTTCGCCCTGAAAAGAAAATATATGAGGGTGTGTTGTAGTTTAAAGCGGCACTGCGATATTTGCGTCTTTCTGTTCAACACATCCGATTTCATCACGGCATTTTTGGGACCTAGTTTGCCATCCCTTTTCGATGGTTAATCTCTTGGACTGCATGATTGGAGTCTTGTTGCTGAGTTATAGGCCACTGACTCTTATGCTGGCAGTCAGCTATGAGCCTCTCTCTGATGTCAGCTCATTCACTGCTGCATCTTCCACACCCTTATCTTATTCGTTCTCAGTTAAGCATAGGGCCACCAAAACAGATGCTTGCATAATAGTAAATTTGCACCAAAACGCTGTCTGTGCCCTTGCAGGTGTGGCTTCTGTAGCAATTGTGTTTACATGATTAGGTTGTTGATCTTCAGCACAATTCTTTATAGTTACTTTTTATGACAAGCTTGGACGCGCAGTGGCCTATTCTTTCCTCTCATGAAAGGGGTTTTTGAATCCATCGAGAGAATGTGTAAGCTATATGTAAATTATAACTTTCAGCCAGTCTCGTCCAATAGCTGACTTAACAATATCGTCGAACTTCGAGAGACAGTCAATGCAGCAAATTTATTAATAACATTTTTACAAGAGTAAGGAACCAGTAATTTTGTTTGTCTTATCTCTCCACACCGCCCCTGCACCTGGCAGCACACTTTGTCTACGAGCTTGTAGATGCTCTCTATAAAAACGTCTTTTTTTTGGTACGACCATTATTCAATTTTGCACCGTCTCCCTTACATCGTTGTTAGCTGTCTGTTGGAACCAATCTGCTAGACAATTTCTTATAGCCGAGGTCATCATGGATAATTTTGTGAGTAGCGACGTCGTGATTTGTGTTGAAATCTGTAGCTATTTCATCAATAGTGACTCTCCTGTTGCCACGGACTAGCTGGTCGATCTGCTACTTTACTGTGTCAGTTGCCACGCTTGCTGATCTCCCACGCTGCGTTTCATCAATGACGTTTATTCTTCCGTTTTGTAATATTTCTACCCATTCATTCACTCCTATTACTCAAACAACTATCTCCATACTGAATCATAATTCATCTGTAAATTGCATAAGGTTTCATACCCTAAGACCACAAGAAAACCAATAACTCTTCGCTGTTCTTCCACTGTTAAAGTTGGCAATGGTGGACCATGTTGTACGCTAAATTGCGCATACTGCTTGATCGTCACAATTCCTACATGAAGTATTGCTAAAGAACCATTTTGTGTCAAGAAATAAGATTGTCCGTTATACATTCTCTTCCATGCACTTTGTAATAACATTGTTGTTACTTAATGACCGCCTGCCCCTCGTATAATGAACGCAGTTACTACACTGCTGACACTGTCGTGCGGGCTTGAAACATTATATTTTGATCCTCAACAATTTGAAACTTCAGTCAGCCTGATCAACCACGTGAAATATGAGATCAACGTTGTTTTTATATTCAAGCTACACATTATGATTTGCATGTTTCCTTTTCGACTTGTAGCTAATTACTGTTTTTAAAGTAATGATTATATTTCAAGAATGTACACGAATGTACAAACAACATTTTAACAGGATAAAATATTTGTGATATGAACTAGTAAAACTACAAGCGATATTTGACATTATTTCAAGTACACTAGCTCTTTAGTGTTTGACAGTACTCGATATAACAAACATATAGTTACATATGTTGTTATTCCATTATGAGTAGTTCAGCCTAACTCTGATATCTGCGTGTATGTTTAATATCTATGTACAAAAGGTTTGCGCTGTCTTCGCCTTGCGCATGCTGCACATTGCAAGAGTGACGGCCATACTTGATAACATATATTGACAAACCTGGTTGCCGTGTTTCACAATTTGGTGTAAAGATGCTCACGCAAAGCACTTGGAATCAATAAAGTGGATACTAAACAACTCAACAATGATGTTCCGTATGCTCACCTACTGGCTGACAATCTTCATTGTTAAAGGTAAACCATTGTTTCTGAAATTGTTTTCCAAAATGCCAACAAGTCTTTTAAACTTTGAACAACAGTGAGTTTAACTTTTCGTATTTATTTATGAAATTAAAGAAAATTGTAGACTAACGATTTCTGATGGAATGATAGGAGCGTAGTTATTTCGTTTCGGGGAGAATCAATGTTTTTAGTTTAGTTAGCAATTTAAAATGTTTTTCAAATTTAACGGACTGAGACTTGAGTCTACGTTTTGGAGAACGATTTTCAGTACGTGTGTTTATGTTTTGTTTTGATATGTTTAATGTAAATGTTTTTGCTGGTGCCATTTCGTGTATCTACGAGGTTTGTGATATACAATTTTGAATTTTTTGGAGAGGTCGTGGTTTGAGAATGTCGTCATTGCCATTGTGAACAGGTAGGAAATGGTGATCGCTGGAACATGATACGGAGTGCGAGATCTGGGAAACTGCAGGAGAGTAGGAGAGTGATAGTGAGAAATTAGGGAAAGAAAGAGGAACAATGAGTGTGCAGAAGATAGAGAGTGAAAGATCAAGAAAACAGCAGAATGAGAGATTTAGAGAGAGAGAGTGAGAAAGTAGGAAAAGAGAGAGTTAGTGAGAAAGTAGGAAAAGAGAGAGTTAGTGAGAAAGTAGGAAAAGAGAGAGCATGAAATAGTCTGTAGAAGAGAGAGTGAGAGATCGAGAAAGCAGAAGAAGAGTGAGAGATTAAGAGAGAGAGAGTGAGTTAGTGAGAAATAGGTTAAGAGAAAGGCGAAGAGAGAGCGCAAAAGAGTAAGGAAGTGGACAATTATGAGCAGAGAAAGTGTGTAGAAGAGAGAGTGAGAGTGGGAGTGAGCAATTTTGAAAAAGGAGAGGCAGATAGATTGTGTAGAAGAGAAAGTGAGAGAGGGAGTGAGCAATTTTGAAAAAGGAGAGGCAGATAGATTGTGTAGAAGAGAAAGTGAGAGAGGGAGTGAGCAATTTTGAAAAAGGAGAGGCAGATAGATTGTGTAGAAGAGAAAGTGAGAGAGGGAGTGAGCAATTTTGAAAAAGGAGAGGCAGATAGATTGTGTAGAAGAGAAAGGGTAAGAGATTGGGAAGCAGAAGGAGTGTAATAGATTGAGAGAAAAAGTGAGAGAGCTAGAGACATTTGGAAACGAAAGAGGCAGAGAAATTCATCAGAAGAGAGAGTGTGTGAGAGATCGGGAAAAGTGTGTGAGTGAGAAAGGGAGTAAGAAATATGGAAAAGAGACTGGACACAAATGTAGATCGGTAAAAATGAAATAAGTAGGAGATGGGTAGTGGGAGAGGAGAAAGAAAGGGAGAGAGCGAGAGAGAGAGAGAGACAGAGAGAGAGAGGATGCGAGAAAGTTAGTGAACAAGAATGAGAGGAAATACGTGAGAGATCGTGGAGAGAAGGACATGAATTAGTTTGGTGAGGATTCACAGAGAAAGGGATCTTGGAGATACATCGGTGGGAGTGATTAGGGATAGAGGGATCATGGTCAGATCATAGAGAGAGATCATGGAGTCGAATCATAGAGAGAGATCGTAGAGTCAGACCATGAAAGGTTTTGTAGAGATAGCATTGAGTCAGTTCATGTAGAGAAGTCATGGAGTCAGTTCATGGAATCCTATTTTAGAAAGAGATCACGGATTCAGAACATGGAGACATATCATTGAGTCAGATCATGGAGTGAGATCATGGAGTCAGATCATGAAGACAGATCATGGAGTCGGATCATGAAATTGAATCAGACCACAGAGAGAGAGAGAGACAGAGAGAGAGAGAGAGAGAGAGAGACAGAGAGAGAGATTACGTAGTCAAATCAAAGACATAGATCATTCAGTCAGATCATTGAGTCAAATCACGAAGTAAAATCATAGAGATAGATCATGGAGTCAGATCATAGAGAGATATAATGAAATTAGCTCACAGACAGCGATCATAAATACAGATCATTCATACCATGAAGAGAGATCAGGGAATCAGTTCATATAAAGATCATGAAGTCAGATCATGGAGTCAGATTATTAAGAGAGATCACGGAGTCAAAAACATAGAGAGAGATCACGGAGTCAGAACATGCAGTCAGATCATGGAGAGATATCACGGAGTCAGATCAGGGCATCAGATCATGGAGACAGATTATGGAGTCAGATCATAGAGATATATCATGGATCCAGATCATTTAGAGAGAACATGAAATCTGTTCATATAGAGATATCATGGAGTCAGATCATGGAGAGAGATCATGGAGTCAGACCATGGAACAAGATCATGGAGTCAGACCATGGAGTCAGATCATGGAGTCAGATCATGGAGGGAGATCATGGGGTCAGACCATGGAGTCAGATCATGGAGTCAAATCATGGAGTCAGATCATGGAGAGAGATCATGGAGTCAGACAATGGAGTCAGATCATGGAGTCAAATCATGGAGAGGTATCATGAAATCAGTTCATAGATAGAGATCATGGAGTCATATCAGGAAGATATCTAGTGAAATCAGTTCATAGAAAGATATCATGGAGTCAGATCATGGAGAAATATCGTTGAATCGGTTCACTTCAAGAGATTATGGAGTCAGATCAAGGAGAATCATCAAAGTCAGGTCATGGAGTCAGCTCATTGAGAAAGATCATGAGAGAGATCATTGATCATGGAGAGAGATCATGGAGTCAGGCCACTGAGAGAGACAACACAGTCAGATCATAGAGAGAGAACACGAAGTCAGTTCGTGGAGAGAGATCATGGAGTCAGACCACGAAGAAAGATCATGGAGTCAGAACATGGAGTCATACTGTAGAGAGAGATCATGGAGTAGATCACGGAGCGCTGAACACGAGTGACCATGAAGAGATATCACGTAGTCAGATCATGGAGGGATATCACGGAGTCAGATCATGGAGTCACCGCACAGGCCACAACAGACTGAGGTACCATCTATTCAATAAACTGAAGATAGGTGGCACTGACGAATGCACCTGTGGTACAGGGAAAATTACCGATGAACATCTGCTGCAAAATTGCCCGACATACGAGGACCAGAGACAGCACATGTGGCCATCACCAGTGCCAACACTAGACAAGCTCTATGGCAGTGTCGACAGCCTCAGGATGACAGCTGCTTTCTTCTAACAAAATCAAGTTGACGTCTGACAGCGTACGAAGAAGAAGAAGATCATAGAGTCAGATCATTCGGAGTTAGATCATGGAGTCAGATCATGGAGTCAGATCATGGAGCCAGATCATGTAGAGAGAACATGAAATCTGTTGAAATCTGTTCATATAGAGAGATCATGGAGTCAGATCATTTGGAGAGAGATCATGGAGAGATCATGGAATCATCCATGAAGTCAGATCATGGAGAGATATCATCGAATCAGTTCATAGTTAGAGATCATGGAGATATATCGTGGAATCAGTTCACTTCAAGAGATCATGGAGTCAGAATACTAGACATCCCAGGGTCAGATCAACTTTCTGTAGCCACGGTTTAACAGAATGAAGCTGCTGATCCCACGAGTCAACTTTTTAGCCACCTTCTACGACATGTTCGGAAGGTTACAGTGGTCGATTTGTTTGCACCCGTATTGTTAATATGCAAAATCTGTGTGTATATGTACTTAAATGTATGTACATACATGTATGTATGTTTGTATGTATGTACGTGTGTGTGTATGCGTGCGTCCGTATGTATGTATGAATTATACGCAAATAAAACATTCCAGACATATAGGAATAAATATGTATTGAATGTACTTCTCTTGTTTTTATGAGCGCATTTATATGCCCATATGAAGACATCATTATACCAACCAATATATTCACTCACAGATGTAGATGAAAATCATAGACGTGCACATTTGAAACTAAAAATGCAGATAATAAATACACTTTAAACTGCATGTCAATCATTCAATCATTCAATCAGCGGACTCGGAGCACATTGAATGTTTGTGCATCTTTCTGTGCATAAGCCTAAGAGAATTTCTAAGTGCCTTTCCCGCTAAATGTATTTTTCTCTCTTCGCTCTCTCTCTCTCTCTCTCTCTCTCTCTCTCTCCCTGTCTCTGTCTCTCTCTCTCCTCTTGGGGTTGGGTTTATTTTACAGCTCCTCTATATTTCAGATTATGTTCTTTTGCCGTTCTTCGATAATGTATATCATCCCAACTTTCAGCGTATGATAGCATTCGAATAAGGAAAGTATCATTTTCAGGTAATATAGGACTTGTTATACTGTCTCTCTTTTCCTTTTAGCAATGCAGCATGTATCGCCTAGATTTGATATCTTCTGCTCGATTCACCATTTTCTGTATTATCCTCTCTACGTTATCATATCTTCGTCAGATATACATTGTTAGACGTTCAGATGGGACACGAGTAAAGTAGAATCAATTGAGCTGGATTTCGATATGAACTTAACCTCCAAGAACACCTGAATGCCTTTGACAATGCCTGAGTTAGATTTAATGTGAAGATTAATACGGTAAAGAGACGAGCAAAATCAGTATAAAAGAGTTGTTGTTCTTGAATGCATACAATGAGTAATATTAGTGGAGTAGTGCGCCCTGATAAGGGCGTTACGTTACAGATTGCTGTAGCTTTCCTCACATCCCGAGCGTGCCGATGAAGGTGGGGCGTGGTCCACCAGGCGGTTGTCCTATGCTTAGTTTCATTTTCGTATTGCTCAATACTACGGAGATTACGTCGATCCCACAGCCAGATTTCAGGAAGAACTACGAGGAAGTCGAAGTCGGGGTTCTTAGTCACTTTATTAACTGAACTTATCTGACCAGTACGTTTTACCTGACCAGACGTTAGTCTTCTGTCCTCCAACATAATAGAGAAGACACTGAATACTCGGTAGAAAAGCATAGAACAGACGTAGTGTTCACAGAATATTGAAGGTTGGACAGAGAGGTGGAATCAAGAAAGCAAATACGGGTTCCCATCAGCTCTCACCATTATTAAGACACAAACACATCGCAGACGAGACAAAGAAACAGTTGATTATTAGTATGTGTGTTTTATCTCTCTGCTACCAGAGTCAGACATGTCAATCATCAAGACACAAGAAAGAAAAACCATGGTTTGCGAAATGAGGTATTTGAGAAGAGCTGACGGGGTCACAAGGCTGAACAGAGTAAGCAATTATGAATTCAGAAAGGACGTGGACGCACCATCGTGCATGGACTATATTGAAAGACAGAATATAGAGAGGTTCGAACACCTGACAAGAATTTAAATATATATACCAGCTGTACGGATCTGAAGGAAATGTCAGCAACATAACAATTATCCATGTTTACAAACACACAAACAAACACACACTCACACAGGGACACAAGCAAATACATACTCACGCAGGCACACAAACAAACACATACTCACACAGGCACAAAAACAAACACATACTCACAGGCACACAAACAAATATATACTCACACAGTGACACAAACAAGCACATACACAGTGACACACACATACTCACACAGGTACACACAAAAAAACAAATTCTCACACAGGCACACAAACACATACTCACACAGGGATACAAACAAACACATACTCACACAGGGACACAAACACATACTCACACAGGGACACAAACAACAAACACATACTCACACAGGGACACAAACAAATACATACTCACACAGGGACACAAACACATACTCACACAGGCACAGAAACAAACACATACTCACACAGGAACACGAACAAACACATACTCACACAGGCACACAAACAAACATATACTCACACAGAGACACAAAATCATACTCACATTTGCACACAAACCAACATATACGCACACAGGGACATAAGCAAACTCATACTCACACAGGGACACAAACAAACATATACTCATACAGACCCACAAAGGCACACATACTCACACAGGCACACAAACAAACACATACTCACACAGGGACACAAACAAACATATACTCACACAGAGACACAAACACATACGCACACAGGGACACAAACAAACATATTCTGACACAGAGACACAAACAAACACATATTCATTCAGGCACACAAACAAACACATACTCACACAGGCACGCAAACAAATACATACTCACACAGGCACACACACAAACACATACTAACACATACATTCACTCACACACACACACACACACACACACACACACACTGGTCTTTGCAACCCGGATTGCTAGAATGTTCATGCACGATTAAAAATTTGGTGAAAATCAAGAAGAAAACGGACAGAATAACTGTACGCAAATTAGGATATTGCGAAATTCGAGAAAGCTGCTGATTACTGTATTGTCTAAAAACGTTGACACTGAACAAACATTTGAAGGAGATAGTTGAATCCTTCGTGATTTTGATAAATAGGCGATTTGGATGCATTTTGTGGAAAGAAAATACAACAGAAACGGAAGCCGTTGAGAAGGTTCGAGTGTAAAGAAAATTGATAAAGGAAATTCTAGACGAACAGTTAAAATAGTTTGGACATTACAAGAAATATAACACTATGCTGATAACTTCACTGTCAAGGAATTATAGGTCAAATGTGTCAGAATGTGTCCTCTTCTTGTTCTTTCTCTTTTTCTTGTTCCTCTTTCTCTTCTTATGTTTCTTCTTCGGGGGACATGAAAGGAGCCTCCAAGTAGACTGCAATTAACAAAGCTATCAGACCTCCCTAAGAGTCAAGATGATGAGCAGTGCATGAGCTACAGCAACCCAAGGCTGACTGCTAGCATCTGGACCAGTGACCCTGAGTTGCCAAGACCCTTCTACACCTCCACGTGGTGATCCTGTGTAACATTCTTCAACAAGGCAGATTGGCTAAGAAGAAAGGATCGAAGAGGGCAGGCTAGCCAAGTACCAACAAGTGTCATGCTGAAGTTGAATGTATCGGACCGAAAGGTGCAAATATCGCAGTCAAGCTGTAAACTACGACACAACGCATTCCGTTCTCCGGACAACATCGTGCTACTTCCAAAGCCCTTTGCAGATCGTGCTACTTCCAAAGCCCTTTGCAGATCGTGCTACTTCCAAAGCCCTTTGCAGATCGTGATACTTCCAAAGCCCTTTGCAGATCGTGCTACTTCCAAAGCCCTTTGCAGATCGTGCTACTTCCAATCCACTTTACAGGGCTGGGTAGCTAGAGTTTAAGAATCGACGAAAAAAAGGAAGAATAAGGACCTCCGCTGAAAACAACTTGTCGACCAATCCGTAGCATCATAGATAATAAAATAGCCCTCCTCTTTTCAATCAGCATCAAAGGACTCTCAAGACAAGACCCAGAACCCCTGATGATTTGTCAAAACTTTCTGGAAACATGTAATATGGATGGCATGTTGAGTGGGAACAGCAAGTCAATCCACCTGAAAAAAACCTTGATAAAATGTCTGACTTGATGCCCAGGACACGGACATTAATTAATTAATTCTTCATTTTCTTTTTCTTCTTTTTCTTCTTCTCCTTCTTCTTCTTCTTCTTCTTCTTCTTCTTCTTCTTCTTCTTCTTCTTCTTCTTCTATAATCAACATCCCTGAGCGATTTGAGATATACACAATGTGGGTCCCATGGCTTTCGTTCCCATCCCGGCAAACACTAGAAATGTGTATGGGGGACTTCCCGAACACAGAAGGGAGCTTAGTGCAGACGGCTCTGCCGAAGACGGATGTGTCGGACCAAAAGGTGCAACTATCGCAGCCAAGCTGTAAACTAGCAACACAACGCATTCCGTTCTCCAGACTACATCCTGCTAGTTGCAAAGCCCTGTTCAGGGCTTGGTAGAAGGAGATTGAGAACGAACGTAGAAGAAGAAGAAGGAGTGCAGACGGCAGAATGCAATGCCGAAGCTGAACTAAAACACTTCTGAAGAACCCTTCACGAGCCTTGCCATCTGCACCAACATACGAGGCATCGAGGGGAGTTCAGTTACGCTCTGGTAAGAATTACAATCGGGCAAAGGAAACGTTTCTGGCGAGTTTGTCACGCTCTGCTCTGCACATGCATAGTTGAAAACACTCTGCGCGGGTAAATACTGATCTGATACTTCAATGCTGTAAGTGGAAGGAGAATACCAAGAGGTAGGGAAACGCTTGCCAGTTTGCACAATGAAGACAACTTATAGTAGAAGCCGCAGATCCATTACAGTTTCTTCTCTGTGAAGATTACAAACGAAGTGATGAGATCGTTAATGTATTCTCTCCGGGATACTTTGAACCTCTGAATACATTTATTCATGTAATGTAATTCTGCCAATAGAAAGCACAGGTATATTTCAAACATTTATAAACACTTGGTATGGAGACACTAGTATGCATAAGGATGACAACTAGTCAAGCCAATATATCAGCTGCTCTACGACATTATAAAAGAAGTTTCCTAGCTGGTATATCTGCTTTAGACTTGAGGCTTTCTTTATGCAAAATCAGCGACACATTATTGGCATTCGCTGGTACGATTTCGTCCGGAATGTAGATGTTTCTGCAAGGACACATCCCCTCCCTGTCTCGGTTATTCTGGAACGTCGCCACATTTCCCTGTTCGGTCATGTCCGACTGGACAAAGGGTCCCAGCACACCAGATTCTTCAAAAGACAGTCAACAGTGCTAACGGCCTTCACCCTACTGGCTGGAAGCGCCGGAGAGGTCGTCATCGAAACACGTGGCTCCAACAGGTAGCAGCCTGGCCATCTGTCTTAGAGGAGGCCTGGCAGCACGCAGTTACAACTGAACATGGCGGTGTTCATCCGACGCAATGGGCCTCAGACGCCTAAGCGAACAGTATTATTATTATATCGGCTCTACGGAATAAATCAATGAACTCTTGATTAGATTTGTCTTCCCAGACAAGTGTTTGGGGTTCAATCCCCAGTTGGTAAAGGATTTTTTTCCGATCGCAAACGGCCTCATGGGGTGGACTCAATCACATAAATTAGGTACCAGAAAAAAATCTGGGACGTAAGGGCGGCTGTCGAGATACTGCCCAGATCAGCCACTGTGTACTGTAGGTCACCAAATAGTATGAGCCTAACATTCACTCGTGTAACCATTCAGAACATACATCAGGGGACGGCACGGCTCACAACCAGAAGGTGCTGGGTTCGATCCCCATCACAGCACTGGCCGTTACCCCGGGGAAGCAAACCCTTAGAAAATGCAGGAGGAAGCATACCTTTACATAAAATGAATGCTGAAGTCGGATGCACTGGGCTGACAGGCGCAAAATAAAAACCACAGTGCAACGCACACCGATTTGGGGATTAGAGAGATAAGGCGAACTCAACAACAACAACAAAAAAACAAACAAACAAATTTAGGAAGAGCTGCAATGGGTTGATCTACTCAGAAATAGCCCAGCTGTCTCTGAAAAAAATACTAAAACTGAATACCATTATCAAATGTATTTATAATGCTGAGGTCTACCGGAACGGTATTTATTGCCGAGTAAAACAACATCACTTGCCAATGCAGTGGCCAGACAGTTTACAGTAAAGGTTTGTATGTTGCTAATGACAGAACAAAAATTGTCACTTTACCAAGGTTCTGAGTCGCTGGACAGATGATAGGTACTCAAATAACTCGACCACCCGATCCTCATAGTTTAAGAACCATTACATAATTTGCTGTGGAAGAAATAAACTTTAAAGAATGGTGCTAAAATCATCAATGAAAAAAGACTTAAATCGTTAAAAGGCCGGTGAACAATATCGGATCAATTCCTGTTAGTCACGTTGAATGGCAGACCAATAGATATTAATCCATTACAGATCTACGCAACAATAGCTGACAGCTCAAAGGAAGACATTGACACATTCTACTGTAAACTACCAATGAATGTAGACCAGTGTAAATGTCATGAGACGACTAAGGTACTTCGGGATTGTAATGCCAAATTTTGAAGTGACGCCAGAGTAATTCATGAAGAAATCAGGCAGAAAGATCGAAACAGTTACGTATGGTATGTATTGACTGGCGCAGAAGTAAATCGTTCGGACATGTATTTTCTAAACTTGACGGTGACGCAAAACATATAACAGCAAAACTATTCAGCATATGAAGACCAAGACACGGATGGATTGAGCGTGTTAATGTAACCATCATCATGTAGCGTGTGCTTGATAGAACGTCGCTCTCACCACAGCCATTCGGTAGGAATCTCGATCAGCAGTCAGTCTACCCACCTGCTCCATGTTCATGTTTAGGGCGTCCTTGATGTCCTGTGTCCATCTACACCTTGGTCGACAGCTGCCTCGTCTTCCTGGAACAATGTCCTCCAGAGCTGCTTTTCCCAGTCAGGCATGGCGCTTGCTGTGGCCGAAAAACCGAAGTTTCCGAGAGATAACGTGTTTTATAAACCAGTTCTCTTCGATACTCAGATCCTGCAGGGTCGCGTTATTTGTTATTTTCTTTATCCAACGTATCTGTAGGATTTTCCTGTAGCCTTTCATTACGAAAGCCGGGATCCTCGTCCTTAATATTTTTGTGATTGTCCATGTCTCGCATCCATACACTGCCACCGGGAATACGCATTTTCTTAAAATATTCCTTTTTAATTCTTGATTAGTATTGTATCACAGAGTTTGCATAATATTCAATTTCTTTTAGCAGTACCCGTCGAATGTTATCATAGAGCCAAGGTATTTGTTAAAGAAATACATTTACATTATTCTCTTGGTTTGGTTCTTTATAAAACTGTGTTGACCGACAAGTACCAAATGTGTTTTAAATTATTGGGTTTACTCTATGAACTAATTTCATGAATTGTCAACTTTACGTAATATAGACGTTAATAAAAACATGTCTCATTGCAACATTTGATACGTCCCTTGCTAGTCAGTCCAGCAATGGCCTACTTTAGATAGGCCGCCCGGGAAAGCCCCTTAAAACGTCACACTTCCCAGCGGACTAAACAACGGAACTCATATTGTGCCAATGTTTAAAATCAATTCATGCTCCACATAGAGAAATAAAACAAATTCACGGTACAAAACACAACAAATCACTGTTGAGAGTGATTCATTCACAGAATCCAGCCCTGAAATAAATTGAATAGGAATAAGAATCATGGTCTAACTATTGTGAACCCTGTTGTCGCTATTGCAGTTTATGTTTATAATGATGGGACAAAATCTATTTTGGTAATGGAGGAAATGGAATTACATATTTGCAGGTATCCGATAGAGTCCTATGAACACAAGAATATTTTGTCGCAAAAAAGGAACTCAGAGAAAAGCTAATAAGGCATCCTATGATGCGAAGAGGTCAAAAAGGAGAAGGATATTTATACTGAATGATTGGCAGGCAGTTACTGAAGTATTTATTAATCAGGTTGGAGGTCATTGATAAGAATCAAGATATTTAATCATCAGAAAATGGTAACAAATAGTGTCCTGAACTTCTTGCAGAAAACCGCAATGTGTAGACGGTTTGTGTGATAATCATTTTTTTGTTTTTAAAGCATTTGTCCTGCAACTTTGCCCATAAATTCCAACCATGGCTTAAGTGGGAATTATGAATATCAAGCTGACAAAATTACTTTTTTCTCTATATTACTTATAATAAATGTTTTCCTTCTTCTCATAATTACAAAGGATAGTATTTCTCATTCATCTCATAGTTACTGATACTAATATTTCTCATAATTACTGATAATAATATTTCTCATTCTTCTTATACTTACTGATAATAGTATTTTTCATTCTTCTCATAATTACTGAAAGTAATATTTCTCATAATTACTCAAAATCGTATTTTGTATTCTCTGCATTACTCATAGTACTACTTTTCATTCTCTACATAGATTCTGGTAATAGTAATTCCGTCTTGAGTGTGATACCTACCTCGTGGAATGCTTTAAAACAGATGGGAGTCACCAGTAAACATGCATCGGCTAATTGAACAGCTACACATTAACATTAGAGAAAGCCAGCCTGAGTCACAATCTCTCCGACATCCTCTATACTACCTCAGTTTCCTACAGGGATGTGTCCTCGTCTCGGTATCATTCTGCTGTAGTACGGACTTGATATTCGGTCAACTATAGATGCACAACCCAGAAGTCCTCATCAGACAGATGCATGGTGTGGATCTCGACTACGGTGGTGATGTAGGCATATCTGGCTCCCACCCTTCGGTACTGTTAAATACCGATGGAGTACCCAGAAGTCTTTGCATATAGATTGACCTTCACATCTCACGGGCAAACCCCAATACACACAACATTGAATGCAATTCCACAACGACAGGAATTGTTGTCTATGGCAACAATGTCAACTACACTGAAGATTTGATTTACCTTTGCAGCAAAAAAAGCCTACTGCACGTACCCAACCAGACATCACTAGAAGTACGGCCTGGCTGTCGTCTCTTTGATCACCCTGAGTCTAGAACCTTAACGGGTGTTCACTGAAAACCAAGCTACATGTTTACCTAACCTGTATTGACTCTATCCTGTTGTACGGTTATAAAACTTGGACTAATGTGCAGAGCGTCCAGAAGCGCATTGAAGCCTTTCACATGCACAATCTGCTGCCTCTGGAAAGGAAGACCCTTCCCTGATATTATACGCAATATCCCCAGCATCAAAGACAAAAAGACACAAACAGAGGAGCAGAAAAAACACATAGTTACAAATTACATAAACCAAAAATTCACACCAACAGCCTGGACGCACGCCTACACGGATGGCTCAGCCATAGATGTCATTGGAAATGGGGGAGAAGGCATCACTATAAAACTAAAAAGCAAAGTATACTCAGCAGCATTTGCCACTGGGAGACACTACAGCAACTTCAGTGCCGAAGCCAGTGCCCTAAGACAGGCAGCTGAAACCCTCATAAGGAGCAGGAAGAAAAGCAAGTGGTCATTTTCACAGACGCCCTCGCAGTGTTAATGGCGCTCAAGAACCAGCACAAAAATTAACTCAGTGCTCTGGCAGACTCGCTCGAACGCCTGTCCCAGTGCTTCAAAAAAAAGCAGTCCAGTGGATACCAGACCAGTGCAGCATTACAAGCAACGAGGAGGCAGACAGACTCGCCAGAGAGGGAGGAATGCTGCAGTAGAGTGATACAGAAATAACATACAATGAGACAAAATGATACAAATGGAAAAAAGACCACCCTGGTCACCTAGAAAACGATGCCTACCATCAACTCTCCAGGCGAGACCAGGTGAAAATTCTCCGGCTACGCACAGGTCACAACAGACTTAGATGCCATCTGTACAACAAGTTCAAGATTGGCACTACAGACCTTTGTGCCTGCGGCACAGCCCCCATGAAGGCAGAACATATTTTGCAGTCCTGTCCACTGTATACCGACAAAAGAAGTAGGATTTGGCAACAGCCAGTGTCCTTCCACGAGAAGCTGTACGGAAGCGTACAGAGCCTTGAGTCGACTGCTGCCTTTGTTAGAGTCATTAAAGTTGAAATCTGAAGACGAACGAGGAAGAAGAAGAAGACATGCACAATCAGAAGGTCTAACGACAAAATGAATCAACAGACAAGCCTCGAAAGAATATTTCATTATGATAAATCGTCTCCATTAAATCTTATTTAGATATGTGGCCATCTTTGCCAAACAACTAGCTCTTAAAGCAGTCTATGGATATCTAGGTCGAGAAACGACCTCTCCTTCCAGGTCCTGTCTGTGCGACCGTCCATGTGCTACCTGGCTAGGTCAAATCGGACATATATAATTTGTCATCAATATGTTTGTCAATCCTACATGGGCGCAGGTCCGTCATTCCTACACGGATGCAAGTCCGTCATTGTTACAAAGGCAAAGGTCCGTCATTCCTACAGGGGCGCAGGTCCGTTATTCCTAAAGGGGCGCAGGTCTGTAAATCCTACACAGGCGCAGGTCCATCATTCCTAAACGGGCACAGGTCCGTGAATCATCCACGGGCGCAAGTCCGTCATTCCTAAATGAGCGCAAGTCCTTCAATCCTACAGCACGGGTGAACGGGTGTATTTCTTTGTGTCAAATTTGTTATGTTTTAACAAATTATATCTCGCTGTACAATGATCTATGAGTAATACGAAGTACACCATGAAATGCAACGTTTATCTTTTTACACTACTCCCCTTCGCACATCAATATTGCCCTGTCGTTGTTTTTCAAACATTGAGTAACTACGAGGTGTGTTTAAATAAAACCGAACCAAACTGCAACAAGTGAACAACCGCACGATGCGCATGATGACGTTTCTTCTGGTGTAAACAGCACATACCAACTGTCAAGTTTGCAAGATTTCATTATCCTCCGATTCATAGTTTTCTCAGCAAAACGTTGAAAACATGGGTGTGATACGGGAATTCGTCCAGAGTTGATCAGAGATGTCGACTAGTTGACATTCAACGCAGAATGCCGAAAGTATATGGTGACAAAAGTGTGTCGAAGACAGCAGTGAAGAACTGGACAACGATGTTTGAAGAAGGACGCGAATTAACGCAACAATATGCCCCTGAGTTGGTCTCGGAAGATCTTTCCCTAACTCACGAAAAAAGACTGTCCAAACGACTGAACATGTGATGGACGAACATCATATATTTTGGAAGTATTCATTATATTTTTCACAGAATAATCTGAGATTGTACTGTAGTACTTCTGCCAACGTGAAAACCAGATTATTCCAGTTTGGATAGCGAGACCTGGTTTTGTCCGGTTCGTGAAATTATCAAGCAAAGAAACCAATTCACGAAGCTGCACAGTGCGCATAATTCATGAAATAAGTAATTCTCACTATTATTATGTAACATACGCAACGTTTAACGATTGTTTTATGGGTTACATTTATTATGTTATTATTGAAACGGACTCAGCAGCATTCTTGCTCTCTCCCTTCGGCACAATGACATTTAATGGTATCTGAACATATTTGTTGTCTGTTTAGTACCATCCAAAGTGTTCCGTTCAGAAAGAAACATTTTCCTAACAACGTTATGCGCCTGGCACTGAAAGATTTGATCACAAGAGGCTTCGTATGATTGTGTACAGAACTGGCACTCTGGGGTGCGATGAGGATGCATTCTATTTAATTGCTTGTTAAGTGGGATGTGTTGGGATCCTTGATGGAACATGCTGCATTGATTCCTCTTTGTGACTTGATCGATGCTGTCATTTGGATTGTGGTTTGCCATATGTTTGTAGAATTGAGTCACTAATTTTCCCACGATCCACATGTTCAGCAAAGTTCCCTTGTTTGCTGTTCTTATATTGTGTTTAACTGCTCTTAGAGTTGTCGATATGTGGTTGTTTATGACCTGATCCCTTCTTTGCTAGTCCGTCTGTCTTGTCATTTCCAGATGTGGTTGAGTGTCCAGAGAGCCAAATTTGGTTCTAAACGTTAATGTCATGACTTCTGGAAATAGAAATGGTTATGGTATGTTGGTAAAACCATGTGTTTCCTATAACAATATTACGACATTCTGCCAACGTAAATAGCTCATTTGACATCCCGCCGTGTTCTTTTTTATTGAGATCTGTAAGTTGTTTTAGTTTGTTCGGCAAGCCGGCCGTTTCGTATGTGTTGTTTGTGTTTTTTATGCGGAAATCGATCCATTACAGTTACATGTTTTTCTACATTTTGCTGTCAATACCACTACAGTTTCAATTGATTTATACATTGTCTTATATACCTGTGCGACGGCGTCGCCCCCTTAATTTTGTCCTCTTCTGAATATAAGTAAAGTAAGTAGAATGCCCTTTGCAGAACGTCGCTTCCAACAACCGCCAACCTAATTGGCTGCTATACGTTTCGTGGCAAGTGTGCAGTACGGTAGGATGCCATTATTTCCTGTGCGTGGAAGAACAACAACAACAAAAACCATGTCGGGTGCGTTGGTATTGAGAAAGAGACGCTTCACTCCTAGGCCACGCAGACCCTTAAGTATATTAACTTTAAATTAAAATACATAGAACTACTACAGCAGTTGGCTTCATTCGGAAATCCTATGTCAAAAAAACTATATACGCTTTTGTAGTTTTGGTTTCCATATCAATGTGTTTTACATCATGATGCTGCTAGCTCCTATACACAATTCTCTGTAATCGTCTTTTAAGACGTATTGAATGGTAGCAGTGTCCCTATTATTTGCAGCTTGGGTATTTTGTATTGAGAGTATGTATTCTCCAGCCACATCTTGAATTGCTTCACTATCGATTTGAGCAGTCATTTCATCTCATCAGTTTACTGAAGTCGTTTGACATCATCGAAAGTTGCATTGTTTGTTTGTGTCTCATCTGTGTGACTATAATTTCCAATTCACGCCTATGTTCTATTTAGCAATATCCGTACAGAAGATCTATCCGTCAAACGAACTGTACAATATAACAGAAAGAATATCAGTTTAGTAGTAAAGGATTTCTCGCTTCTCGCATCACATACACGCCTATCTCACATTCCCCGCCCGCCTTTCAACTTCACAATAATAATTCTAATTTTGTCCTGAAGATACAATCAAACACTTAAATTGAAGATGCAATTAGAAACTTTCATTTTAATTTCAGTTTTCCATGGGTAACAGTCAAAAAGAAGTTATGTTGAGTTGAGCCACAGCCTACTGTAGATACAGTCCTTCTGACCATGGAGAACTTTAATAGAATGCCCGAACTAAGGGTAAACCCCCCCCCCCCCCACCCCCCCCACCCCTCCCATTGAAAGACCGACGACTAAATAACGAATCTTTTATGTGTTAACTTTTGTCCGTTTCACAATGGTTGTCCTCAATTGCCGCCTAACATCTCAATAACCCTTACACCGATATCCTCGATTTTTTGCACGTGAATTGGTCTTTTCAGTTCCCATGACTTAATCATTTACACGTGTCAGGTAGTGCCATTTTCCTAAAGTGGCTAGTTTCTTTGATCTTTGTTAGCAAAGAAATTATTTTGTCCTTTGAGAAAATAATGTTACTGTAAGTTTTTAAAAAAATGGTAGGAATAGGCGATTCTCCAATAGGAATGCGATTTACTACATTAGGTTCCACAAAATGCCCTTTTGTAATGTAGTTCATGTGTTTTAGGAGCTGTAAGAAGTAACTGGCCATTTCGTAGAAAAAATAATTGAGCCAGAAAGCGATGATGACCAGAAGAAGCTTAGCGAAAGCAAATGCTGAAACACTGGCATTTATATTATAAAAATACATTTATGTTTTTGTGTAATCATATTGCTCTGTTCTTGTTTAGCTTACACTATCACAGCTGGCATGCTGTGCTTATTATTATCCCACATTTCTAGTCGCTCTGGCTAGCAAATGCAGATTCGTAGTTGAGTCAAGTCTATGTATTTGTTGTTGTGATTCATTAGGTGTTATTATTTGTGATGTTTTTTTTTGTCATTAAAGAAGGTCTAATGGTCGAAATGTGGGATTTGTTTGTTTCGAGGCGGAAAGGTAGTAATAATTGTCTGTATTTTTATTATGCGTTGATGGAGATGCTAGTAGGTCATGAACAAAACACTGGCCAAGACTTCGCATCAGGGTCAGACAAAATATGGTGGATAGGACGACTGTTATCCATGTAACGTTTCATGGAAACAGGTTATTTTCAAGACAATCTGGCTAACGTGATCTGATCTAAGTGATCCCTGGCAGTAGTGAGGGTCATGCAGATGAAATCAAACATAGCACAACCACCTGGAGGACCAGTTCCACCTTCATCAGCATGTTCGAAATGTGAGAAAAGCTACTACAGGCTGTCACTTAACGTCCTGTTCAGCACGCTCAAAAGAGTAAACTTTCTCATTGGGGACATTCAACAACAACATCAGTTTGTATTTGTTAAAAACAACAACAAAAATAACCATTGAAGATAATACGAATCAAGTGTTGTTGTTGTTGTTGTTGTTGTTTCGAATGCCCACAATGAGTAGGTTACTCTTATGTGCGCCCTGAAAAGGGCGTTAAGTAACGGGTTGCAGTAGCTTTCCTCACATCTCGAGCGAGCTGATGAAGGGGGACCGGAGTTCTCCAGGCAGTTGTGCTATGCTTGTCTTCATCTGTGTGTCGCTCACTGCTACGGAGATCAAGTCAAACCTCACCTTGTTAGTCAGACTGTTGTCCAGGACAACGTTTCCAGGACGACCAACGAAGAGGTCAGGGTAAGGTCTTTGCCAGTATATTTCTGCTGACCCCGGCAAACATTCTCTGATCGATCAGTGTGATTTGCCTGACCAGACATTAGCCTCATCGTCCCGGATCAAGCGTTAAATGAACTAAAATAAAGCGTTCATCATGGTGAACCACGAGACAGTTTTCAAAAAAAAACGTTACAGGCTTAACTATGAACATAACAGATTTGCAAACACATATTTAAAGTCTAGCACGTACTGGCAGAAAAGAAAAATCTTTGAAATGTGGATACCAAATCCCCCACCCACCCCCACCCCAACTCCCTCCCTACATCAAAAGGTGATGCAATGATGTGTGCTATTACCTTATCTATGTCTCTACCCCCTGTACACGCATTGAGATCTATATTGGAAATGCCAGGAATATCAATCGGTGACATACAATTAACAACTCGTGATGTGGTGAGGAAACTACTATAGTAGCTAAAAAGGAAAATGAACAATAGGGAATCAATAATGCTGTGGTGTCAGAAAGTACAAAACTAAAGGTCTCAACTTAAAGATCAAGAGAACGGAAGCTATGATTATCTTTCGTTAATAGAAATCTTCAGAAAGCAACATCAAAGTAAACGGGTCAATATTCAAAAGAATTCATAGATTTAAATAACTTGATACTTTAATAACATCAGATGTGGATATATGAGAATTGTAGGGTTGTAGTATAACTGATTGTAAAATGTTAAATGTTTACATAATCTAGTGGGTTGAAGTTGTAGGTACCCATCCAACACTTACCCAAACTGTAGTTTATGTCGATGTGCCAGTGCCTGTTTGTTGACATGTCATTCATTTGTCATTTCCATTGGTCTTTGTTAAGTACTTTTCGAGATACTTATAAGCATAGTCCTTCGAGTTAAATCATTGGTTTCTATTGGGCCTTTGTTATATATTGGTAATGGTCTCCGAAAGAAAAAGCAACCGTGTAAGCGCCTCAGTCGCAAAGTGCTGTAGTTGTAAATGAATGTCTGACGTATAGTTCTAGATGAATTAGCGTTATGATTGAACCTGGTTACCAGAAAAAAGTTTGACCTCGTACAATTTAGTCTCTGTCACTTCTTCGCGAACGGCACTATCTGAATTGTATTTGTAAATTTCAGATGTAGCTAAAATTTGTAAGGCATGCTTTCCAACAATCTTTTGTCGACGGTATTAAGGCGGATAGTTTGTCAATGTTAAATAAAGCCAATCCTGCCATTTGAAAAATAATCGTGTACTATCAATAAATAAAGAGGACACAGTCACTGGTAGTCGTAGATAATGTTTTAAGGAAAATTGTTATTCGCCAATGAACAGCTAAAAATAACATTATGTGTGTCTTTTTAAGGAAGTATTTGCTCACTAACAGAGCGAGTGTCCAGGTGAATCCATTTGACGTGGTTTCCAAGGTTAATGCCTTGATCAGCGAACATTAAACTGAGGGTGACGCTAGTATCTAATGAGACGGATACGTCACTAGGTTATCACTGGGCTGCGGGGTGCGCGGGACTTAACGGCTCACCGCCATTCGGGTGGAGGGAGGGGGGTCGATCAATGAGGCGGGTGCCGATTTTATGGTGGCCACAAGTAGTATGGCCATGGAGATATTGGCTGTTTCGACGGTGATGGTCTGGAATCACTAAGCGCCACACCTGTTGGTATTCTAAGCGATTCAATGAGGGTGCCGGGTTGGAATCACTGAGTGCCACACCTGTTGGTATTCTAAACGATTCAATGAGGGTGCCGGGTTGGAATCACTGAGCGCCACACCTGTTGGTATTCTAAGCGATTCAATGAGGGTTCCGGGTTGGAATCACTGAGCGCCACACCTGTTGGTATTCTAAGCGATTCAATGAGGGTGCCGGGTTGGAATCACTGAGCGCCACACCTGTTGGTATTCTAAGCGATTCAATGAGGGTGCCGGGTTGGAATCACTGAGCGCCACACCTGTTGGTATTCTGAGCGATTCAATGAGGGTGCCGGGTTGGAATCACTGAGCGCCACACCTGTTTGTATTCTAAGCGATTCAATGAGGGTGCCGCGCTGGAATCACTGAGCGCCACACCTGTTGGTATTCTGAGCGACTCAATGAGGGTGCCGGGTTGGAATCACTGAGCGCCACATCTGTTGGTATTCTGAGCGATTCAATGAGGGTGCCTAGGAATGTGTAATCAGGTTACTTGCGGCATCAATAGTAGGAGTGGATACGCAGGTCAGGATTACGGTGAATCACTTTCCTCCTGGTGTCGGGACACGCAGGTGTCGAAGGCGTCGAGAGAGTTGACAGTTTGGCGATCGCCTCAATTGTTGTGGGCGTCAGATCACAGGACCGAGCCGATATCCTAAACGATTTTAGGGAAATAAGTCAAAAGGAAGATTCGGAAGACTATCCTGGCGCTACGTTCTTGGCCCGACTGATGGAATTGGGGGTGAACGATGACCGGCGAGGTGTGAACACCATATGAGGATTAAAAGACATCTTGTCCAGCAGTACCGAACCGGAACGATCACTCACCGCGTACTGTCGGAGTTATTGAGGATGAGATTTGAGTGCTTATGGACTTGTTCCGTATGCAATGAAGATGATCCCACTAATAACAAATGACAAAGCTGATAGTGGGATTCCAGAATTACAGTTATGAGGAAAGACTCAGAAAAACAGGCCTAAAGTGTCTAGAAGAGAGACGAATTCGTGGTGACTTAATACAGGTTTATAAGATGTTCAGAGGAATTGATAAATTAGACTATAACACGTTTTTTTAAATATAGCCACCCACAATAACAAGAAGGCATAGCTACAAGTTGACTAAAGAGAGGTCCAGATTAGATATTAGGAAATATTTTTCAAGTCAGAGAGTGGTGAATGCTTGGAATGCATTGCCAGAGGAGGTAGTAGAGGCAAGGACAGTTAATGCATTTAAGAATAAATTGGACGCTGAAAGCTTTTAGAGCACAGGTTGTATACAGTCTCTGCAGGGTCTTCTAAACCAGTATAAAGATGTTAAGTTAAGTTAAATAACGACTAACTTGCCCAATAAAACGTATTTCGAACATCACAAAGAAACAAAGGCAAGTCACACACTTGTATTCTTCATTTATATGGATAAACTCACCAAGCTGGCTAACCGACCTAAATAAACGGTTGTTTGCTGATGATTTAATCATCGTTTATCAACATGTTTAATCATCGTTTATCAACATGTTTAATCATCGTTTAACAACATGTTTAATCATTGTTTATCAACATGTTTAATCATCGTTTATCAACATGTTTAATCATCTTTTATCAACATGTTTAATCATCGTTTATCAACATGTTTAATCATCTTTTATCAACATGTTTAATCATCGTTTATCAACATGTTTAATCATCGTTTATCAACATGTTTAATCATCGTTTAACAACATGTTTAATCATCGTTTAACAACATGTTTAATCATTGTTTATCAACATGTTTAATCATCGTTCATCAACATGTTTAATCATCGTTTATCAACATGTTTAATCATCGTTTATCAACATGTTTAATCATCGTTTATCAACATGTTTAATCATCGTTTATCAACATGTTTAATCATCGTTTATCAACATGTTTAATCATCGTTTAACAACATGTTTAATCATTGTTTATCAACATGTTTAATCATCGTTTATCAACATGTTTAATCATCGTTTATCAACATGTTTAATCATCGTTTAACAACATGTTTAATCATTGTTTATCAACATGTTTAATCATCGTTTATCAACATGTTTAATCATCTTTTATCAACATGTTTAATCATCGTTTATCAACATGTTTAATCATCTTTTATCAACATGTTTAATCATCGTTTATCAACATGTTTAATCATCGTTTATCAACATGTTTAATCATCGTTTAACAACATGTTTAATCATTGTTTATCAACATGTTTAATCATCGTTTATCAACATGTTTAATCATCGTTTATCAACATGTTTAATCATCGTTTAACAACATGTTTAATCATTGTTTATCAACATGTTTAATCATCGTTTATCAACATGTTTAATCATCTTTTATCAACATGTTTAATCATCGTTTATCAACATGTTTAATCATCTTTTATCAACATGTTTAATCATCGTTTATCAACATGTTTAATCATCGTTTATCAACATGTTTAATCATCGTTTATCAACATGTTTAATCATCGTTTATCAACATGTTTAATCATCGTTTAACAACATGTTTAATCATTGTTTATCAACATGTTTAATCATCGTTTATCAACATGTTTAATCATCGTTTATCAACATGTTTAATCATCGTTTATCAACATGTTTAATCATCGTTTAACAACATGTTTAATCATCGTTTATCAACATGTTTAATCATCGTTTAACAACATGTTTAATCATTGTTTATCAACATGTTTAATCATCGTTTAACAACATGTTTAATCATCGTTTAACAACATGTTTAATCATCGTTTATCAACATGTTTAATCATCGTTTAACAACATGTTTAATCATCGTTTATCAACATGTTTAATCATCGTTTAACAACATGTTTAATCATTGTTTATCAACATGTTTAATCATCGTTTATCAACATGTTTAATCATCGTTTAACAACATGTTTAATCATTGTTTATCAACATGTTTAATCATCGTTTATCAACATGTTTAATCTTCTTTTATCAACATGTTTAATCATCGTTTATCAACATGTTTAATCATCGTTTATCAACATGTTTAATCATCGTTTAACAACATGTTTAATCATCGTTTATCAACATGTTTAATCATCGTTTAACAACATGTTTAATCATTCTTTATCAACATGTTTAATCATCGTTTATCAACATATTTAATCATTGTTTATCAACATATTTAATCATCGTTTATCAACATGGA
Source organism: Ariolimax columbianus (assembly GCA_036924085.1). Lineage (NCBI taxonomy): Eukaryota > Metazoa > Mollusca > Gastropoda > Stylommatophora > Arionidae > Ariolimax > Ariolimax columbianus. The sequence continues at coordinate 69,262,347 of JAVGWX010000001.1, read as the reverse complement.
GAAGATCTTCAAAGTCACCCATTCTCTCTCAATATAATCTAAACTACAAGAAGATCAACATACTTGGGGACGGCGTGGCCTAGTGGTAAAGGGGCACAGTTCACAACACGAAGGTGCTGGGTTCGATCCCCATCGCAGCACCGGCTGTTACCCCGGGGAAGCAAACCCTTAGAAAATGCAGGAGGAAGCAGACCATTACATAAAATGTATGCTGAAGTCGGATGAACTGGGCCGATAGGCGCAAAATAAAAACTACAGTGCAACGCACACCGCGCTGGGGATTATAGAAATAAGGCGAACGCGAAAAAAAAGAAGAAAAATAAAGATCAACACACAAAAACCGAGACTATGACGACATCGCCTAAACATGTTTCAGATAAGTCTCCACAGCGGTCACACAAGTATCAATCGGGTAAGGAAGTTTAAATACCTAGGTAGTATGTTCCTTCTTTTGACCTTATGTCAAGTCACATATCGAGATCAAATGGTCTTGCAAATAAGATCTTGCACGGAAAAGTGCAAGGCAGACGACGAAGAGACCGTCCCAAAAAGAGGTGGGTGGACAACATTAGAGAATGGACCAATCTTCGACCAGAAGGGGCACAGGCAGCGGTCATTGACAGAGAAGGGTGGCGTGGGTTTTTGAGAATCTCTTCATGTGTGCCCCAACGACCTCAGTTGTTTACCTCGAAATTGACTGCCTCTTTACGAAGTGCACAAATGATGATGCTGGGGTGTGGTTTTCAAAGATTGTATAGATTTAATTCATTTCTACATGAAAATGGGCTGTGTAGAGAAGAACAGTAGAAAAGCAGAGAACGCACCTTACTCCTGTGTGTTGCTAGCGCCATGTTTATGATGTACAGGCTTCCAAATGTTATTTAAGCTGAACTAATAATATATAAAAATATAAACAACAACAAATCCAATTAGCCCAGAATTTGAATTGTAAATATCAAACACGATTGGTCTTCTGCCCCTGTTGTCTTTTCCCTTAACCATCCATCTTCCCGCTCTCTCTCTCTCTCTCTCTCTCTCTCTGTGTGTGTGTGTGTGTGTGTGTGTCGAATTGTGTGTATATTTCTGTGCCCTGTTCTATATGTACCTATTTTGAGTGCATGTTTTGCTTTTCTGTCTCTGTCATTCTTTTTTATCTCCCTGTTTCATTCTGTGTATCTTTTTTGTGTGCACGTTTTGACATCTTTCTCTATATTTATTGTTCTGTCTGTCAGTCTATCTGTATCTTTCTCTCTCTCTGTTTCTCTATCTCTCTGTCTCTCTCAGTCTCTCTCTCTGTTCTGTCAAAATACGTAAATATTTTGTGCACGTTTTTTACAAATCTTTTACATTTACCATTCTTTCCATCGTGTTTAGTCCAATTCTGTCTTCTTCCTCATTCTCGTGCATATTCTCTCTTCCATCTATTCCTTTCCATCTCTCTTCTATCTTTTTCTCGCCTCTCTCGCTTCACTATCATTACTTTCTCTCTTTCTCATTCACGTTCGCTCTTGCCTCTGTTGTTCTCCTTGTCTCTCGCTTCACTTTCACTTCTTTCTTTCTCACATATCTGTCTCCCGCTCCTTCTCTATGCTTACACTTTCTGATCTTTTTATATCTCTCCTTCTATCTCTCCCTGTAAATATATCTATTTAAACGCATTTGCCTCTCTTTCTTTATCTAAACTTGTTGCTGTGTGTGGCTGTTCTTGTTTTGATCTCTTTGCTAGTACGTATGCCTTGTCATTGCAAGGTGTGCTTGAGTGTCCAGGGATCAACTGCAGAACTATTTTGACATCACTAGAAGTGATAATGCGGCTAATGTCTATAGATATTTGGATAAGGAAGAGCTGTCATTGAATCTGTGAAAATAACAGTGTTTTGGGCCTATAAAGCAACTATCGATGGTAAAAACGGCTTCAAGTGCCGTGCCGTAATCTCAGCTTCATAGTTGGAGCAAACCTCTCCGCAAGCACCAGATAGTTCATCAAAGGATCCGTGTGGGTATTTTTTAAATGTCATAACCTGCTTTGATGGTGGCTTTAAGCGCAGATCCATCAGTAAATACATGTATCTATTCATCGAGCTAGGTATCAATAGTTCGTTGAGTTGCTCGAATGAGAGTACTTGGGTCTGAACTTTTGGTTGTATACTCTATTGATTTTGCCTGTATTTCTGGTGTTTTAAGGAAAGCTTGTGGGGGTATGTCTTTTACTACTCTGTGTAACCTTTTTCTTCTATATGGTAGATGGTATATGTCTTTGATTTCACTAACATGGTGACGTTCAGAATTTTGTTTAATTCTGCTTTTTGGCTGCCAGTTTTCCACAACGACTCTGTTGGGATGATCCCGTTTCATTCTGCTAATACGCTCATAAATTTCCATAACTGCGTTTTCCCTATGCATCTCAAGGGGTTCCACTTGTGTGTGGATTTCACAAGCTGCAGTTGGTGTTGTCTTCTTTTCTCCTCTAATGTTAGATTTTGAACAAGTTGTAAGGAGCGCACTATTATATTATATCTCTGAGCGCAGATAACCAAGGTATAAACCTCTCAAAGTATCTTTGTCTGATCCACATAATGTACTAGCAAGCCTCTTTAAAAGCTGTTGACGTCTCACAGTTTTATTCTTCACATTCTGCATGTCATGCTGAGGTTGAATTTAAGGTCAAGCGTGACTGACTCCAAGATATGTGGGATATTCTTCTCTAATCAGTTGGTGTTCCTCTAATCTCAAAATTACATTTTTTGGTAAAATTTATGGCTCTTGGTGAAGATGGTATACACTGTCTTTTCACAGTTGATTTTTAGTTTCCATGTTTGGCAGTAGTCATGCAGTCTCCTCAGGTCTTCATTTAGCCTTCGTGTCCCACTATCAATGTCGTCATGACTCAGCCATATTGCCAGGTCATCAGAACCAAAGCTTTTTCAACGTTGATCTGGTCAGCCAAGTACAGCTTAGGGATGAGACTTGTGGTAATCCTTCTTCTAAAACTTCTTTAGAAGAGATCGCATCTTTTACCTTTGTCTGGATCATTCACTCAGGAAGTATTCTCCAAATGTAGATTTTGCCATGAATTCTCGTGTTAAACATCTTTATCAGAAGACCTTTCCTCCAAACACGATCGTAAACCTGTTGTCGGTAAAATATGACCACTGTAAGCTTGTTGTTCTGGAAGCAATCATTTATTCTTTGTGTTAGCCTAAAGAGCTGGTCTGCTGAACCCTGCTTGTTCCTGGCATAAGGTGTTGGGTTTCTCCAGGAACCAATAGAGACGCGTGTTTATCATTCTCTCTGCTAATTTGCCCAGACACGATGTTAGGGAGATGGGCCAATAGCTGTTTGGTTCATTCGGAAGTTTCTTGTTTTTCAATATTGGAACTATATGGGCATCACTCCATGTTCCTCCATTTCTCCATGTCATGTTGATCAATCTGAGGACAGCTTCTTTACCTCGTCTCCAGATGAAGAAGCATTTTATTGTGGATCTGTCTGGTCCTGGAGCCTTTCTAAGTTTGAGTTTCTTCAGGGCCTGATGGAGCTCTTGCATGGTGAAATCTTCTTCAAATATGGAGTCATTGGCTTGTGGAGCTTTTTCTTGGCATTTCAGGTAGCGCAAATGCTTCCTATCCTGTTCTGTAAGTTTTCCTGCTCTATTAAGATATCCGCAGTAGCGATTAAAGTGCTCTGCTTTCTTTTGGTCTTCAGTGATTGTTCTATTTTCGTCTATCACTGGTTTCGGTTTCACTGTCCTGTTTCCCCCGGACAGACTGTCGACCAATGACCAGGCTCTATTTCCATTGTGCCTGAGAACTAATTTGGAGCATGTCTCAGAACATTGTTCACTTTTTGCTTTCTTGACTGTCAGCTTCACTTTGGCACACACTTTGTTGTACTGCATCTTTGCTTCTAGTGATGGTATTGTTTCAAGGGTTGTTCTTGACTGTCAGCATTACTTTGGCACACGCTTTGTTGTACTGCATCTTTGCTTCTAGGGATGTCATTGTTTCAAGGGCTGTTCTTGACTGTCAGCTTTACTTTGGCACACACTTTGTTGTACTGCATCTTTGCTTCTAGGGATGTCATTGTTTCAAGGGCTGTTCTTACATTCTTTCTATCATGTATAGCACTTTGTATTTCTCTATTCCAGAATGGTCTAAATGATTTACAACAGTCCCTTGGGATGTACTATGATGCTGCTTCCAAGATTGTTTTTGTAATCTCTTCGTTAAGTATATCAATACTTTTGGTTGTGTTCATAAGGATACGTCTGATGTTTCT